>PVHX01001356.1:0-213191 GCA_004024805.1 Geosciurus inauris | reverse complement strand
TAAGGTATAGGCCAAGGAGTGGGATAGCTGGGTCAAATGGTGGTTCCATTCCAAGTTTTTTAAGCAGTCTCCATACTGCTTTCCAGATTGGTTGCACCAATTTGCAATCCCACCAGCAATGTTTAAGTGTACCTTTTTCTCCACATCCTCGCCAGCACTTATTGTTGCTGGTATTTTGGATAGCTGCCATTCTGACTGGTCACCCAAATCTTAAGCTGAATTCTGTCATGGAAAAGATGCTTTATCATGTATCTATTTAACATTTTTTTCATTTGTACTGTTTTTATTTGCAATATTGCCTCTTAGCCACTGAGCAGTGAAATTTCCTGCAGAATGCACTCCCTGAGTTGAGTCTTAAATGAGCTCCAGTTGGTGAGACAAAGAGAGGTAGGGTTAAGAGAAATTCCAGGCACAGAGAGCCACGATTGCAAGTACAGAGATTCAGGTCTAAAACTTAAGTATCTCAGAATGGTTGGGTCACAATGTGAGCAGGAAGGTGGCTACAGTACACCCTAAAGGAGTGCCAGGGGCAGGAAGCTGGATACCATACTCCATCATGTGAAGCCTGTAAGAATTTTAAGGGAGACTAATGCATTCATATTTGAAGTAAGAATAATCTCTTTGATGGTGGTATGAAGGATATATTAGAATGCCTCCATTACTATGATCCTGGATGCAGAAAACAAGTTAGGAGAGTTAGCCATAAACTAGTAAGGAGATGAGATTGTGTCTCCCCAGAGTCACATGCTGAAGTTTGAACCCTCAGTTCCTCAGAATGTGACTGTACTTGGAGACAGGGTCTTTAATGAGGTAACTAAGCTAAGATCAGTAGGGTAATTCCCCAATTATGCCTATGTGCTTACAGGAAGAACAGAAGAGCTCACAAGCACACCCAGAGGGAAGACCTCGTGCAGACACAGGGAGAAGGCAGTTATCAATAAGCCCATGAGAGAGGCCAACCCTGCCAGCACCTCTATCTTAGACTCCTACCCTCTAGAATCAATTTGCTGTTTAAGCCACCCAGTCTGCGGTGCTTTGGGACAGTATATAATATAGCATGGATCAATGATAGTGAGGTGGAAAAAACTGAGACAGATGGTGGCAGATTGGATAGAATTTGAATCAAGAAAAGAAGTTGACTTAAAGGTTCCTGATGGGGGTAACTGGTATGTGGTGATGTCATGAATAAAGTAATATAAGAAAAGGACCAGCAAGTCTGAGTGAAAGACAAGACATATCTAGAGCATGTGGAGTTTGAGGGGTCCATTGGGAACACCTAGAGAGATTGATTCAGAAGGAGCTAAAGATGGGGATCTGAAGCTTAGAAAATAAGACTGAAGTAAAGGAATGGAACGGGGAGGCTTCCACATGGGAGCAGAGGCTGTGGATGACATCTCCCAGAGGAGGAGTACCGGTAGAGGAGAAAGGTAGAAGGAGCAGAGGGCGCCCACTAAAGTAGAATGAAGGGAACGGCTATGACAGGTCCAGCCCGGGAAAGAGTACTGCCACAGAAACCAGTGGAAAAGAGGGCTTTGAGGAGGGAATGGTCATCAGTGCTGAACACCAAAACATGGTCAAGGACTGAAGAGTCATGTTGAATAAGACAACTCGGAGTTTCTTGGTGAACTCAACAAAATTATTTCAGTAGAGCTGCTGGAAGCGAAAGCTGCACTGTGCTGCCTTGGGAAGTGAAGAGACTGGGAAAATGAAAAGAGCAAGCAGACTTCTTTTTGAAGAAGCTGGCTGAACTAGAGCTAGAGGTGCTCCAGGGCCCATGATGGGACCTATTACTGATGTCAGTAGTGGTGCTGGTGCTGGTGCTGGCAGAGGAGCAGGAAATGGTACCACTAAACAGACTGTTGTGGTGATCGCATCCTAAAGTCACAGGGTACTGGGCCTCTTTGACATATTATCTCCAAAGCAGAGTCTACCACCATCTTTACCTTAAGTTGTTTCTGCTCCTATTCAGAGTAGCTCCTTTTGAGTAGAACAATTCCTGCCCAAAGTATGCACATGGGTTTAGGTAGCCCATAGGGAGAATTCCTGACAGCCTTCTATGTAATGTATAAACAGTAGGTTATATTCATTTGCTAGTATGAAGGGCCAAGTCAAGGTCAGAAAAAAAGAGGGAGACTATAAATCAAGGTGAAGAGGAACTTCAGCTCCTGGCAGTGCTCCCTTGCCTGGCTGACTGTAGGTGAAATCTGGTCCCTGCTTACACAGCTTCTCTCCCAGCAGGCCCCCTACCTGAGAGAACAGGTCTTGTTCAGTGCTATAACCTACGAACCCTCACAATGGCAGGCACCGAGCAGGAGCCCAGCGATTACTGAATGGCTGTGCAGGGATCATGGCCTACAATCAGGTCATCTTGTCCTGGTGCCCAGATCCTGCTTACAGGGCCAGAATGAGCCCACTGAGTATCCACAGCTCTCGCTACGTACTTTCACAAGGCCAATATAGGTTGGAAAGGGATGTTTAACTGAGGTAGTCAAAGAGAAACTCTAGGGGTAGATGACCGAAAATATTTTTGAGCAAAGTCAAGGTCACATGTAGAGAAATAATAGGGTAATAAGGCAATGTAAGTGAATTCTGGTCCCTGCTTACACAGCTTCTCTTCTGGCAGAACAAAGTATGGGATTAGTAATTGATATAAGACATCAGAAGGTAATTCAGAACAAGGTGGCTAAGTGCACATCATCTTACCTCACTAATTCCCAGATACTTTTCCCCTCAATTGTGATGCATTTTACAAGCAGTGTGTCAGTTTAATAAGCAGAATATTTTCTGTCACTAGTGGTACATGATATGATGGTGCTCCTAGAATTGATGGTGCCTCAAACCAAGTGAAATACGGTATTTAGCTTCATGGAAAGGTGTGGCAGTTGTTTTGATCTCCTGCTTTAATTAAAAGCATTGAGCTTCAGCAATGGGGAAATTAAAATAAAAAACAGAGCATGTGGAAAGCACCCTTTCGTGTGCAGACACTGGGTAACTGGGAGGCAACTGGCACTGTAATGGATCTCTCTCAACCTTGAAACACTGAGCTGTAGGAACTCTAAGGTCAGAAAGCACTGTTAAGCTCTATCATGAGGAATGGCATTCAGGTCCCAGAATTCAGTAACGAGAAGCTGGTTATGACCACTCTTGCTGAACTGTTTCTATGTTTGCTGTTGAGTCTGCTCCTCTTCTTCAACACCAGGGAATGCTGCTTGTTTACTTAAATGGGATGGAAAGAAAATCAAGGCTCTACTATTTCGAAAGACAGACTGTCAGGGGGAAAAACTGGCTTGCAGATAGGAAAGACTAAAAGATGGTTCCGAGGAAAGTCTGAGATAGACAGACATCCCTTCGTTAGATGAGGCCTGTGGAAATGGTGGTGTGGGGAGTTTGCATTGCTTTCAGTTTTTACAAGGTCAAGTCTAAATCCGTGTATTAGAAATACATTCTATTTTAACTGTTGGATATGGGATGAATTCATTTACTTATTTTTAAATGTATCTTCTGGTTTTTAGAAGCTATTATTTATATAAAGGAACTTTTGAACTTTACAGTTTGGATACTAACCACCATCTAAATATTTAAAATATGGTATTAGATATGTATAGAGCAACAATTTATACCCAAAATAAAAAATGAAATCGTCACCAAATGCCTTCCTAAATCATATTTTTCATCATTTTCAGATTTGTTCTATATTGTATTAAAACATTTGTATTTAAAACATTAAATCAAATGAATATCTGAATATATTTTTACCACTTTTATAAACAGTATGCAATCAATGTCAGTAACTTCTGGCAGTTACTTTAATAATTAGAATTCAATGTCTAACTTTTTAAAAAATTGAGCTAGGAGACAATCATAAATGTGATCATTTATCTTAAACTTCTTTGAGGTCTAAATTTACTTTCCATCTTGTCTTTGCTCATTTTCACCTTGTATCTGATTACTTTATAAGGCATATGTCTCTTTCTTCCTTTAATTGCTTTTTATACTTCCTTTTTCATTTTTAATTGCTTGTTGCTAAGCAATGTGCATAACATTAGAATATACTTTCACTATCTTTGAACATCATCTATTTGCAATTTTTTTCCTCTATTACTTTACCCTTATTTGAATTGACATAAACTGTACTTTCTGACTCCTTTTGACCCTTTTACCAAAACATTCCCTCATTTTCCTATTCTTCGAACATTATTCAGTACTCATTGTATTCAGAATTTAAACCAGCGTTTTCAGTTCTCCACTGTTTTTGTTAAAATCGGGTGGACCAACTCTTAAGTCATTTAACTATTTTTCTTTAAGCCGATTTTCTTTGTCTTCCTTCCTTTGTTTCTAAGACATTAGACACCTCTTCTTTTCTGAAATTTAGATGATTTCCTGTTATTTTCCTTTTGTTACTTTTGCTGGTCCAGATGTTGGTTCCTTCCAGTACCAGAGCCACGTACTCTGCTCTCTTCCTGACATCTCTTACTTATGAGTGTATAATGTTAACTATGATATAATTCTATAAAAGCCACATCCCTTATTCAACTTAAATTTGTTTCAATGAATTACACTGTAACTATTTTTCAAGAAGTTGCAATGCATCTAATTTATTTAGCTATGGTAAACTACCCCTCCTCCCCCAAAAGCCAAGCAACAAGACAAAAAAATAAACACCTCAATTACTTACAAACATACACCATCATTTTCTTTTACATGTCTGAATAAATACTTTTAAGAACACTGAGAGCACACTTTGATTTTGCCAAATTAAATTAACTCAAAGGCTAACTCACAGAGCTAAACTCTTTTTCCCATTATTATAATTGGAGACAAAAATTTCTAAAAAGTGGGGTGGAAAGGTTGAGGGCTCACGCTTGCCTGCTACTCAGCTTGACTCACTCCACATATAACCTTATAAGGTCCTGTTTTTTCTAATTACAAAAAGGGAAAAGTGATGCTGCTGCTTCTGTTACAACATGGGGATGGTGCGGAGACACAGGAAAATTTAAGTAAAATTCATTATGTATAAACTCTCTGGTACAAAGTTTTTCTATCCAAAATGTCAGATATATTGTATGGGTGCCCTTGATAATATTTTAGACTATCATACATTTTTCAATTTCCATTTATTCTAAATGTTGTGAGTATACCTTTCTCAATATTTGTTGTATGAATTTACTATGGTCCAAATGTGTGCATGCCCTCCCCGCGATCCACATATTGACCTAACCCTCCAATGTGATGGTATTAGGAAGAGGGGCCCCAGGAGATGAGGTCATGGGGTCAGAGTCCTCACAATGGGATTAGTAGCCTCATAAAAGAGGCCAGAGAGCTGCCTTGCTCCTGAGAGGGCACAGGAGAAAGGCACCATCTATGAACCAAAAAGTGGGCCCTTACCACACTCCAGGCATCTTGAACCTGGATTCACAAGCATCCAGAACTTTGAAAAATAAATTTCTATTGTCTATAAGATATAGACAATAAAATGTAGTGGCATTTTGTTGTAGCAGCCTGAATGGACCATGACAGATTCCTTTTTCTTAAATATTGGATACTATAGCCAGATGAAAGGGCTCAAATTAATCGGTATTACATTAAAAAATTCTTACCACTTTCCAAATTGATCCTAAACTGAGAATCTCCTACCAATCTTGTTTTTTTTCCCCAAGGTGTTTTTTAATTAGTTGAAAAACAGAATCAAATAATAAAATGGGGGAAAATGTTAATTACTTAATAGAAAATGAAGGATAAAAACATACCAGATTTCTCTATGCTTAACTTTGTGACTTAATGAAAGACATTTAATGTAGCTGGTAAGAGTACAAGCGTTGGGGTTAGTTGCTTGATTCTTTTCTTGGCTCTTTCACTAAAATGAAAACTAATATTATTTGTGGGGCAGTAGACCACAGTGGTTAAGAATGTAAGCTCTGAACAAGAACACTGAATTCTCACTCAACCACTTACACAGTTAGCTTAACATATTTGAAAAGTTACTGAATTTCTGTATCTGATTTCCCCCATCTATAAAATGGGAAATGAATAAAAGTGATCCGCAGGGTAAAGGAGGGACCATTTTAGAACTTCTCTTGCCCTTGCCGCTAGGTATATCCTCTTCTGAGAGCATAACTCCTTAGGGTCTAACTCATGGGTCAGACTCATGGTCCATAAGGTCCACTGCTGGGTGGCACCACAGAGATCACAAACATGCATGCCCTCCACTGTGGTCTCCACAAGCACCCTATCTATGGTGACTACTTTATTACTTGCTTTAATCAACCTATTTATTTACTTCTTACCACTTAGAATAATTGAGGATGTTGTTTTTATTGTTATAATTTACTTGTTTATTGTGTTCTGCGATTTCACATTATATGGTAAAACAATCTAGTTCACACATGTCCACTGCCCTGCCTAGTATAAGTTAACAATTGCCTCAATAAATACTTGTTAAAAAAGAATAAGTGAAAATACTTGTACTCTTTACCAACATCAACATACAAAAATCAGCCTCTCCAAAATTCACTATCCATTTCGTTTTTAAAAAAAGTCTTATCTACACTATTTTTAGAGCTATTTACAGGCATGTTCTACTTCATGTCTTAAAACTAACATATTTTGGGGGCTGGGATTGTAGCTCAGTGGTAGAGCGCTTGCCTCGCATGCGTGAGGCCCTGGGTTCGATCCTCAGCACCACATACAAAGCAATAAAATAAAGACATTGTGTCCATCTACAACCAAAAAACAAAATATTTAAAAAAAAAAAAAAACTAACATATTTTGGGAATTCTATCAGCTACACAAACCCTGTCCAAAATTTTACTTTTCTTAAATTTACCTTTATCATGAGTTTAGGTATAAAGTTAGAGATGGGCATACCCCTGAACATAACAGCTTTAAACCTGAGCCCATGATCCAGATCATCTCTAGTATTAAATGCAGACACATGTATGCCTAGGGTACACAGCATGGCAGCATTAAGGGACTCAACTACTAGAGCGTCCACATCTATTTATAATCTTTCCCCAAAATGGTTTGCTCAAGGACATACTTGTGTGGAATAATACTAGTTTTCTGATCCCAGCACCTCTCTTCTACTTTATAACATAAAGACACATTTTTCCCCCCAAAATGAATCTTACATTTGTGTTTCCTGGGTGTTTGAAGACTTCCATATGCCAGAGAGACAATGTCAGCAAAGCCTTCACTCAGTGCACAACAAAACTCCTCATTGAAAAGCTCAGGCACTCCTGTTTATTTGTTTCTGTTAAAGGTGAAGCATGAGTGCAGGGTGTGTGTTGAGGTGTTCTGAATTCAAGTATGTTACAGAATGGTGATAATTTTTATGTCATGATATTGACATCACTTCCCCACCCATTGCCAAAGAGTGCACCACCCCGAGTAAGTTTTATGAGAGCAAGCCAAGGAGAGCATCTGTAAGAAACATCTGTGATGGTTTGTTTCATCCAGGGCAAAATGCACGTCAAGTTTCATCTCTATATCTATCCATCCATCACCCATCCACCTTAAGATTTACACCCAGGGTGGTGAGAGATAAAAATTTGTTCCAGAGTGGGCCTTCTAGAAATTTCCACTGTTCTCAGGAATGAGAAAAGGCTAGTATATCCTGGTTCACGCTTCAGTCCATGGCTCAATTACATATAATGCATGATTTGATCTAAGGTGGAGGTTAACTTAACAAAATAATAGTCTGTATGTCCTGGAATAAAAAGAGCTGATGTTATAACAGAGGAATATTTTATGGTTTCTTGAAAATTTGTTCAGAATCATAAAAAAAACATTTTCATTAACCTTCATCAAAAGATGACTGGGCATATAAATGTGTTTGTTTTTTATTTAGACATAAATCCCAAGTCACCTGTCACTTCTAAACAACATCTCTGTTCATTTATTTATTCCTACCAAGTACTTGTTAGATGCAGATAAAATTAACAGGGTTATATTGCACATTTCACTATAAATAATGCCATTAACAAAAAAAAATCATTATATAATTATTACTTTTTTTTAAAACTTATATTCATTAATGGTACAATATTTTCTCTAATTTTACTGTTAATGTCTACTTGTTATGGTTTGGATATAAGGTGTCCCCCAAAAATTCATGTGTGAGACAATGCAAGAAAGTTCAGAGGAAAAGTGATTAGATTATGAGAGTCTTAACCCAATCAGTGAATTAATCCCCTGATGGGATTAACTGGGTGGTGACTGAAGGCAGGTGGAGCACGGCTGGAGGAGGTGGGGAATTGGGGGCACAGCTTTGGGATATACATTTGTATCTGGCAAGTGGAGTCTCTCTCTCAGTTTCCTAATTATCACATGAGCTGCTTTCCTCCTCCATATTCTGCCATGACCTTCATCCTCATCTCGAGCCCCTGAGGAACGGAGCCAGCTGCCTATGGACTGAGACCTCTGAAACCCTGAGCCCCCAAATAAACCTTCCCTCCTTCCACAATTTTTCTGGTCAGGTCTTTTAGTTGCAGCAGTGAAAACAGCTGACTAAACAGAAATTGAAACCAGCAGTGGGGTCATTGCTGTGACTAACTTGACCATGTGGTTTAGAAGCATTTGGAGCTTTTTGGAATTGGCTGAAGGAATTTTGAGATACGTAGCACTGTAAGCTGGAAATGATGTAAGCTGTTGTAAGCAAAGCTTAATGGCCAATTCTGGTGGGAGCTCAGAAGACCAGAATGCTAACAGGACCATGGACAGTGAAGACAGGGCTCAAAAAGGTTTAGAGGAACAGAAGGACACTACTGGTAATAGACCAGAGGCCATTCCTATTACGTTCTGGCAAGAAGTTGTTTGCATTTTGCCTATGTCCTGAGACTTTCTGTGAGGCTGATTTTAAAAGAGGTGGACTTCTTAATCTGGCCAAAGAAATTTCTAGGTAGCACAGCATTCAGAAAGTGGCATGGGTACTGCTGGTGGCTTTTAGTCAAGTTTATTGTGACATGCAGGAGCAGAAAGCAGAATAGAAAGATTTGAAAAGCTTGAACTTAAAAGGAAGGAGTAAAACTGGGGCTGAGGAAGTGGAAGTTGTTAAGGACTTTACCGACACTAAAGAAATGCTAAAGACTTCTCCCTGAGACTAGAAGAAAGATGGCCTGAGAGCATCTGAGGAACTGGCACGAACACTCTCATTTCAGACTCAAAAAAGTAAAAGTAAAAATTCTCTTGAGAAGAGACCAGTGGGGCACCCTTCTTGCCCAAGAGGGCCTATGAAGTTTTTCACCATGCTCAGCTACCCAGGCACTCAGAGGCTGCGGCAGCCATGGTCCCTGGAGGTGTGGCACTGCTCAAGATGGCAGTAGACCTTGGTATCAACCGTGTGGTGCTGGTTCTGCAGGTGCTGGAGTTAGGGGGTCATGGGGGCTTCCACTAAGATTTCAAAGGAAGGCCTGGGAGGCCAGACAAAGTGCAGCAGGTCTGCAGGCAGAAACCCTCCTTGGGAGACCTGAGTCCTTTAAGGCATTCGGCTGACTAGACGAGGCATTCCTGCATGATGGACGGCAATCTGCTCTACCAAAATTTACTGATACAAGTGTTAATTGTATCTTTAAAATATCTTCACAGCCATATCTAGACCAGTTCTTGGTCAATGTGGCCTGGCCAAGTTGACATAAAATTAACCATCACACTTAGGTAAGGCAAAGATTACCAAGGGAAGACAAGAAAAGTATGAATGATCACAAAAACCAATAAATTGGATTTTATTAAAATAAGAAGATCTTCTAAAAGAAGTGTTAAGGAAGTGGGAAAAAAAGCACAGTCTAGAACTTGTACATGAATATATAAAATCTCTTAAAGCTCAGGGCTTTAAAAACCAATTAAAATACTGGGCAAAGATTTAAACATACTTCACTAAAGAAATGTGGCTGACAAATTAAGATCAAGAATTAATAGTTGAAGTCACCAGTCATCAGAGAAGTGTGACATAAAAGTTCACTGAGATAACCATGGCACACCTGTTAGAGATGACTGAAAACAAAACAAAAAGACTGACAAGACCTCGTAGGAGCAATGACGTGCAGCAGCTGGCCGGCTGGTGTCTTACTAGTGAGAATGAAGAAACGGTACAGCCACGTGGGAAAACAGCTCTCCAGGAAAGCAGATCTAAAGCACTCTCATCACGGACGTGTGCACACACTGACGAGCACATGTGGTAGTGATGCTTCACTCAGTTCCATTCAGCCATGCACAGGGTACACACATTACACAACATCTATGTTATATACATAAATATATACAACTTTTGTCAGTTAAGATACATAAATAAAAAAGAAATGGTTTTCAAGTTTTTTACAAATTTAAAACATATATTTACCATATGACCCAGAAATTCCTCTCAACCAGAAAGAAATGAAAACAAACATCCACGCCAAGACCTGCACACAGGTGTTTACAGCAGCATTGTTCATAAACGTCCTCAACTGGAAGCCTGACAGCTGAAGAATGACAGGCACGTCCACCTGCCCAGAACACTACTCAGCAATGAAAAGGAACCAATCACTGCTGTGAGCTGCCCCACAGGCAAATCTCAAGTGTATTACGGTGAGTGGAAGATCCCCAGGCAGAGGACGATATGTCATGTGACTACTTACACGACATTCTGCAAAGGGCAGTAACACAGGGACAAAACTCAGATCAAAACTCTGTGCCCAAGGCCAGGAACAGAGGAAGGAAACTGAAAGAGACATTCTATGTCCACTGTGTTCTGGTTACAAAAGCATGAATCCGTCAAAATGCATACAACCCGTATGGAAATTATACCCTGATAGATCTAATTTAAAAATATTGACAGTGAAAGCCAAAAAAATTAAAAATTACATTAGGATAAAATCTATTGTGGGAATAATAATAGAAATATGAATTTTTTAATGTGTAAAACTTCAAATTGTCAAGGACCTTGTTCACATGCCTTCCACATGTTACTAAAGAGAAATGATGAATGTCAAATCATTATAGTGTTTAGATTCCACCAGACACATTTAAAAAGGGTGATATGTCAATTTTAAGTGTCTGTGTTTGTAATATATTGGAAATCATATGCTCTGATACCATTTAAACTTATTACTAATCTAAAAATACACGTGAAAGTGCACAGTCTTCGACTCTTTCCTGAGAAACACAAAGACCACAGCACTGGAGCATAGCTTCCCAAAGCTACGCCACAGCTGGCTTACAGCTGGGGCAAGACGTGCAGATCTCTCGGGCAATGGGCAGGCAGTCTGTCTTCATTCAGAAGCAATCTGTCTGTTCACCTAAACATGCTTTATGAGTATTCCAGAAGGGCAGTAGTTGAAAAGATCATGAAGTGCTGCTCTGCAGAAATTCTGGCACATGTGCACAAATGGAAAGGTTCAAGAAAGCCTACTGCAGCCTTAATCACATGGTGAATAACTGAGAACAACTGAAGTGCCCTTCTACGAGCATAGAAAAACAAAATGAAATTTTACATAGCAGTGAAAATGAATTAACTATAAGAGCTACATGTACCATCAAGATGAATCTCAAAAACTTAATGTTGAATGAAAAAACCAAGGTGCTAGTTATGTAAAAAACATTCCCATGTACATAACATTTGAAAATACACCAAAGAAGAGAGTGTATTATTTATGAATAAATTCAATGCAAAAATATTAGAACAGGAACAAGATTGAAAAATATCAAAATATGGACTGTGATTCTAAAGGGAGAGGAAGGAATCAAGGAAGAAAAAACAAGGATTTTTAATTTTATGTGTGATATTTTATTTCTTTAAAAATTTTTAGCAAATATGGCAAATGTTAAGACTGGATAAATTTAGATGGCACAAGTGCAAGTTACACATTATGTTATTCTCTACACTTTTCTGTGTTTAAAATATTTTCAGTGGACACAAAAAGACCAATGCATGTACTTAGTGTTGAAAACTTGGCAGGAGTTCTGCTTAACTGTACTTTTGCTAGTTTGTGGCAAATACCAAGATCCTCAGAGCCCAAAAGAAACAGCAAATTTAATCAAGCCTAGAGATTAAATATACCCATCGTTAACTTTTAAATTAGCTAATTACTGGAACCTAAACATAAGGCCAGTACAGATACTCTCTTCAAGTCCTAGGTAAGCCAAAGAAAATTTCATGAATTCAAATTAGTAAGGATCAAATGTCATTTCTAACATAAATAGACTGTTTTTGTGCAGTCTTTAATAAATTCATTGATTCATTTGACAAGAACTAAATGACCATGTGCTTTGTGCTAATCTGAACATCCCAAGGTCAAGGCAGAATAGACAGTGTGGGTGCTCTCATAAAACTTCACTATGTAGAGAATAACATAATGTGTAACCAGGGACACAATAGGCAAAGAAGGAAAGAGCTTTGGAAAGTGCTCTGAATGACATACGATGTGGTAGCAGAAATGATCGGGGGTAGGAGATGGGGGAGGTCACTTCTCAGATAACGTGCTGCTTAAAAAGGGAACTGCGTATGTAAAGACCTGAAGTAGAAGGTGGCAAGTGTCTCAAGTGAACATATGCACATGACACATGAGCACAATAAACTGCACGTGAGCACTCTGAGCCTGTAGAAATACAGGGACATTCATCATCATGCAGTGGTTTGAAGTCTGGGAATTCTTTTTTAAAAGTTCAAACTAGAAATAACGTTTTTCCTATCTATAAACATTTAAATAAGACATTGTATTCCTTATGTGGTACTTAAGTAAAAACAATATAGTACTGAAAATAAAATAACAAGAAGCCTCAGGTATTTACTGAAAGACACCAGTAAGAATCAACCTTTTTCTAACATATGTGCCACCCATTTAGAAAAAACAAGACTTAAAATATATTCTCCGGAACAGGTGTTATGAAATAAAGAAAGCAAATAGAGATAGGGATCAAAAAAGCAGGGGACTATGAACAGTAAAATAATATTACAGCAAGACATTAAACATCTGTATTATATTTCAGCACTTGTGTTAACACTCAAACTTTTCTTGAAGCTGTAATGCATTTTCTTGGGAATGGCTACAGTAAATAGTGGATCCTTTCATTTCAATCAGAAGAAAATAACCTTAGTGCACTTGTTGAGAGGCGAACTCCTCATTCCCAGCTGTACCCCAGATGGCCACCTAAGAGATTTAAACCTCTTACTTCCTGTGGGCACCATCCAATATTCCCAGGTGCACAATTTGGCCCATACAGTGATGAGACTTGGAAGGAAGGAAATGAAACAGGAAACATTGGCTAGTAGGGGCTGAACATATGTGTCCCCCCAAAACTTGACATGTTGAAACCTAATCACCAGTGTGGTGGTGTGAGGAGGTGGGGCCTTTTGGAAGTGATTAGTGCCCTCAGAAGGGGCTCTAAGATTCTAAGATGGCCTTATAAAATTCTCCCCTTCCACCATCTGAGGACACAGCTAGAGGGCACCATCAATGAAAAAAGTAGGCCTTTACCAGACTCCAGATCAACTGTTTCCTTGCTCTTGAACTGTCCAGCCTCCAGAAGTGTGAGGAATAAATTCTGTTGTGCATGCACTACCCAGTTTATGGTGTTTTTGATGCAGCAATTTTTGATACAGCAGTCCAAATGGACAAAGGCCACGTTCTTGTCTTTGTTTACAGACCACAGAGACACAATACCTTCTCTGTTTGCAGTTCTAATTGCTACATTTCAGAAGACAAAAGGAAATATAGAAAGAATAGTGGGAGTAAATTAATGGTCAAGGACCAGAAAACTCTTCTGTACAAAGATGAAAAAAAAAAAATCAGATTCTCTTATCCAGGAACACAATGGCTGAGGAAAAGCCTAAGAGATCTGGGAGGGTTTGCATAGGATAATTAGAACAATTTTGCAAATCTGAAAATTAAGAGCCATGAAACAACACTGAAGATTGAAAGAGGCTGAATGAAGATGATTTCTTTTAATCCCAGTTTTACAGAAATGTATGAAGCATCTTATCCATGAGGTGAGATAACAGGAAAATAATTCTTTAAAACACCAAAAGCACTTGATAAAATCATGGATTCTGAGGACTGAGTTTGAATCCTGTGTTACTATTTACTGTTGTGCAAACATGGTCAGGTGTCTTAATCTGTCTGGACCTCAGCTCCTCATGTGTGAAATGTTGTCATGAGGAGGAAATGAGTAAAGGGCCTAGGACAGCACTTGCCACATACTGAGTGCGATAAAAACTCCAGCCACAGCTCCACATGCAGAAGAGGTAACACAGCTGGTCTGACTGCTACCCTGCTGCCAAGACTGGCCTCTGCCTGGCATTAGAACTTGGAACGGTCTCATGGCTGTTAACTAACAAGGGTGGATCACTGTGCCTACAACTGTTTGGGCAAATGATATGGTTCACACTGGATGCGCGCTTTCCTTCTGAAGTATGGGATTTTGGTACATGCTATCTCTGGACACATGTGGACAGAGATAATCAATTATTTCACACTAGATATACATACAGCAAGAATGCATTTTAATAAATCCTGAAGTCAAGTTCAACAAAAAAGTGATTTTAAAGGAGTGGGGATGTGGCTCATTGGCAGAGAATTTACCTGACATGTATGGGGCCCTAGGTTTGATCCCCCACACTGATAGATAGATAGATAGATAGATAGATAGATAGATAGATAGACAGACAGACAAATAAATAGATGTGATTTTTAAGTATTTATACCTTGAATATAATGCCTTGATGACAAGGGAAAACATTCCTTGTTTTTTCTAATAATGGATGCAATAATAAAGTTGAGATTCAATGGCACCTTCATTAAATTGTATCACTATTTTATGAGACTACTCTTTATGTCACATGAAAATCAATATTTAGCTTTCAGCTTCTAAATGATATTCAATACAAGAACAATAAGTGGTCATGGCTGTCATAAGCTTCAAGTGGAAATAGAAGATATGACATAAGTAAAATGCCAAGATTACTGAACTTTAGAAATACTTTGCTAATTTTATACATTTTTTACATTTCTTACAAATAGTCTTTTCTAATATTTAATCCAATAGTCTACCAATGCTTGGAAAATAATTTCTTAAAAATTTTGGAAGAAAAATATTTAATAATTCATATGACTTTGGTTTTAGACAGATCAATTCCCCATTGAACAAACTAAAAATGCTGAATAAGACACTCAATACAAAATCACCTTAAAAATTACTAAAGAATTTAAAAGGCAGTGGAGAACAGCCAGGCCAAAACTTGAGGAAGAGGAGCCCAGAGAGATTGGTGGAAAATCAGCTCCCCAGAGCCACGTTTGCCCTGGAGACAATGGCCTCTGTCATGCACTGGAGCTTTGGTTTGGTAGCTTCATGGGGAAGAGGCCAAAAGTCAAGATCCAGAGCTTGCCCATTATGGATCATCTCACAGGATCACTTCCCTGCATTAATCTGAAACCCCAAGGGGTGCACCAAAGCTTTCCTGTTACTGAGCAAAGTAGAAAAGAGAGGGAGAGGGAAAGGGAGAGATCATTACCTAAGAGAAGACAGAAAGAAAGAGACAGAGGGAAGGAGGGAGGGAAGGAGGAAAGAAGGAGGGAAAGGTTATGATTATCGAGTGACCCATGACACTCATGTAGATGGGTACCCTGGATCTAAGCATAACTGAGTGAGTACAGAAACTTCCACCCATGGATTTGTCTTAACATGACCCTGTTCTGACAGTGTTCCCAGGAGTCTGGCCAAAACAAAAAAGCCACTGTGAGGAGAGTCCTGCATTTAAAATACTTAAGAGTTTGAGATACTATAAAAGAAACTACCATTTCTAAAACAACAGGAAACAAGGCATTTTCAAAAGCAAAAGGTTTCTGATTATATATGTTTGTAATTCAAAAGTTATAAAATTTCAAGGTAATATTTTATGTCAAAACAGTTCTTGTACCAAATAAAAAAAGGAATTCTCCCTAACTTACTGTATGAGGCCAGTATAATCTTGATACAAATTAGTTAATTGAATAAAAATTTAAAAAAATAGAACATTATAGCTCCATTTTGGTCAGTCTCTCTCTCTCTCTCTCTCTCTTTCTCTCTCTCTCTCTCACACACACACACACACACACACACCCCCTAAGTAAAATATTAGTTAACTGAATCCTACTGGGTATAAAAAAGGTAACATCATAACCCAAATGGGTTTAGACCAAACATATAAAAAAAAGGAACCAGGCCTGATGGCACACACCTGTGATCCCAGCAACGTGGGAGGCAGAGGCAAGAGGATTGCATGTTGGAGGCCAGTTTCAAGACCCTCAGCAACTTAGTAAGACCTTGTTTCAAAATTTAAAAAACAACAATAATGAAAGGACTAGGGATATAGCTCAGTGGTAAAGTGCCCCTGGGTTCAATTCCTAGTGCCAAAGATAAAAAAATAAAAGGTGAACTGATATTAAAACTATACGTAAATACACACATCATTCACATTAACATGCTAAAAAATAATTTCATCTTGGGCTGGGATTGTGGCTCAGTGGTAGAGCGCTTGCCTTGCATGTGGGAGGCACTGGGTTCGATCCTCAGCACCACGTATAAACAAATGAATATATAAAGGTCAATCAACAACTAAAAAAAATTTTTTTTAAAAATTAAAAAAAATAATTTTATTTCAATAGATATGGAAAAAGCACCTAATATAATCTAATGCCTATTTTTGATTTTTAAAAATCCAACTAGGTTAGATGGAAACTTCATTAATTTGATAAAGGAGCTAACTATATAAAACAACATATAACTGTGATCAAATTAAGTGGTGAAATGTTAAAATCCTTCCCCAAGTTACAGAACAAGACACTATCATCACTGAAAGTGCAAATCAGAAGTCAAGCAAATGAAATTAAAAACATAAAGGTAAGAAAGGAAGAAAGAAAATAGTTATATTTTTCACTGATATCATTAACTTTGTAGAAATAGTCTTTAAAATATATAGACAAATCTAGCAAGGTTGTTAGCTATAAGATCAATAGACAAACTTAATTTCATTTCTATATGCTTCTAGAAGTAATTTTAAAAACATAATTTTCAAAAAACTATAAAATATGTAGGAACTAAATCCAACAACAGAAAAAGAAAAACCTGCTTGCTATAGAGTAGTGATTAAAAGCATGAACTCTACTCCAAGGGACTTTTGGGCAGAATCCTGCCTCCTCTGTTTACTAGCTATGTGATCTCCAGTGAGTCAATTAACCTCTTGGTGCCTTGGTTTACTATGTTCAATGTCTCATAATGCAGGATCTACCTCACTGGGTTGCAGTAAAGACAATCTAAAGTAAGGGAACGGAGCCTGGCACAGAGGAAACACTAGTGGGAAAACCATCATGATTATGATGGTGATAGCAGTGGTGTGCTGATACGGAAAATTGCAAAAAGAAATCTGAAAGACTTTAAAGAACATCCAATCAACTGAAAAAAAGCAATACCATGAAGATAGCCTTTTACACAAATAGTGCTGGGAAAACTGGACACCCACATGTAGAAGAATGAAACTGGATTCCTGTCTCTACCACTGCAGAAAAGTCAACTCAAAGTGGATCAAAGACTTAGGAATTAGACCAGAAAGTCTGCAACTGCTAGAAGAAAACAGGCTCAATACTTCAACATACAGGTATCGATTTCCTTAATGAGACTCCTAAAGCTCAAGAAATAAAACCAAGAAACAAGGAGTGTGGTGGCATCAAATTAAAGGCTTCTGCACAGCAAAGAAAACAAGAGCATGAAGAAAGATCCTACAGAGTGGAAGAAAATCTTTGCCAGCTACTCTTCTGACAAGGGACTAACGTACAGAATATACAAAGAACTAAAAAAAAGAAAAAAGAAAAAACCACCAAAAAACCTAATAACCCAGTCAATAAATGGGCCAATGAAATAAACAGACATTTCTCAAAAGAAGAAACACAAATGGACAACAAATACATTTAAAAAATGCTCAACATCCTTAGCAACCAGAGAAATACAAATCAAAATTGCAATGAGATTGCAACTCATTCCAGTTAGGATGGCAATCATCAAGAATACAAATAACAGCCAGGCATGGTGATGCACACCTGTAATCCCATGGCTCCAGAGGCTGGAGCAGGAGTATCTCAAGTTCAAAGCCAGCCTCAGCAACTTAGTGAGGCCTTAAACAACTCAGTGAGACCCTATCTTAGTAAAATATAAAAAGGACTAGGTTGTGGCTCAGTGGTTAAGCGCCCTGGGTTCAATCCCTGGTACCAAAAAAAAAAAAAAAAAAGGAAAGGAAAGAAAAAAAGGATACAAATAACAAATGTTGGTGAGGATGTAGGGGGAAAAGTACACTTTTGCATTGTTGGTGGGACTGCAAGTTATACAACCACTTTGAAAATCAGTATGGATTTCTCTAATGCATGGAGATTCCTCAAAAGACTAGGCATGGAATCACCATATGACCCAGCTATTCCATTCTTTGGTATTTATCCAAAAGTACTAAAATCAGCATACTGTAGTGATGCATGCATACCAATGTTTATAGCAGTGCAATTCACAATAGCTAAGTTATCAAAGCAGCCTAGCCATCCAGCAACAGATTAAATGGTAAAGAAAATGTGGTTATATACACAATGGAGTTTAACTCAACCATAAAGAAGGATGAAATTATGTCATTTGCTGGAAATGCATGGAACTGGAGAATATCATGCTAAGTAAAATAAGCCAGACTCAGGAAGTCAAGGGTCAAACATTTTCTCTCATAGGCAGACACTAAAGAAAAAAAATAAGGAGTTTAAAAAAAAGGAGTATAAGGGAGACCAATAGACTAGGGGAAGGAGATTGAGAGGGAAGGAGGCTAGGAGGGCAAAGAGAAGTACTGGGAATGAAATTGACCAAATTATGCTATGTCAACAGCGTACGAATATACCACAGTGAATCCCACTGCTATGTATAATGGACTAATAAAAAAAAAAAAGTAGACCAGTAGAGAAAGGAGATCAAGGAGGAGAGAAGAAGGGAGGGAAACAAGAGGTATTGGAGAGTGAGATTGATCAAAGTATGTTTTGCATATACAAATATGTCACAGTGAATCTCACTATCACATAGTTATAATGCACCAATAAAAACCATAAAAATAAAATAAATATGTAAAACAGATGTCAATTCTCCAGAAATTCATTTGTAATTCAATGTTCATTAAAATACAAACAATGTCCTCAGTTCTAGAATTTACATGAAAAAGGGGAGAACTGGAAATAACCAATGAACTGCAGAAGAAGGAAACTAAGGAAGCAGACTTGCCTTATTATTATTAAGATTTTATGAGGACAGTGAGATATTGGTTCAGGCACAGATTAAGTGACAAATGGAACAGAAAACACAGGAACAGAGGCAGCATGTAGAACAGTAGACTAAAAACGGAACTGTCAATAAAAAGAGCTGAAAATCTTGTCTGGGAAAAAAAGTGAAGCTGAGTTCCCGCACACTATGCCGCACTCAAAAGTCAATCCTAGAAGAATTAAGGATCTGATTCAAAAGGGAAACTCTAAATTTTTATAAAGAAAATAAAGGTTATATTTCTCTGACTTTGAGTAAGACACACTATAATTATGAAAAAGGTTCATAAATTCAATCAAATTAAATTTTGCTTATGTCTCTAAAAATACCTCATGAAAGTGGAAAAACAAGCCATAAACTGGGAAAATATATTTGTTAACTGAGAAAATCTTTGTAGCAATAATGAATATAAAGAACATTTTCAAGTTAATAGAAAATGTAATGGGTAAAAGCCTGGAACAGATATTTCACAGAAGAGACCAGTAATTGTAAATAGAGGTGACAGCTCCATTAAATCAGGGAAATACAAATAGAGTCCAACATAAGGCTGTATACCCCCTCGACTAGAAAAGAGTAAGAAGTCTGACAATACCAAGAGCTGGAGAAGCTGCAGGTCAACAGCACCTCTCACTGCTGCTAGGAGCGTAAATGTGTATCAAAGGTTGGAAATATCATTTGACATTATAATACATTGGCACTATCTAAGCACACATTTATGTACCTCACAGCCCAGCATTTTGGCTTCTAAGTATCTTATCCAAGAGTGGCAGTTGCCCATGAGCACTGGGAGTTAAGATATAAGAATATTCACACAGTATCATTAGGGCAAAACCAAACAAAATTAGGAGAAAACACTAAGTATTCATCAAGAAGAAAATAGATAAACTGTAGTAAATCCACGCAATTGAAGGCAAATGTAAAATGAGTGATTTGCACATAAAACAAGGACAAATAACTAGAAACATGTTGAATGAAAAAAAAGTGATTCACAAAAGACTACATACATTTGATACTCTTTTATAAAGTTTTAAAACAAGGAAGATTACGTGTTCACAAAATACATATGTGTGTATATTTGTACATACATATATATACATACATATGTTTGTATTCTCAAAGCAGAGGAATTCTGGAAGTGGCTTCTGTGGAGGATGGCAGGAAGATGGCATGGAGCAGTACCTGAGTACATATGAGTTCATGGAAGTACTTTAGTTCTTGAGTTGAAAATACTAATTTTATTGTGAAACATACTAACTTAAATAAATAAAATAAAATAGTCATGTGTGGAAAATTATATTTAAAAATTAACTACACACATTTACAAATTTACATCTAGTTATAATCTGATTCAAAGTATTGCAACATAGTTTTAATTTATGCAAACTGTTAATGTGCCATTTTGAAATAATTTACCATAACATTTAACTTATTTATACAACCTGTTGGAAAGACTAGCATGTAAATATACTTGAAAATAAGGAAGGGAAACAGTATACATTATTTCCATAAAGCTAATTGGAGAAAGTATGATAAACAGTTCCTTCAGTATTAAGAAACAAAAAAGATTCCATAAACAAAAAGCCAAATGCACTGAAATCTATCAGTCCAGGAAATCAGCTATAGAAATACATACTAATTGTATGAAAATAGAGAATAAAGCTATGATTCTATAATCCATTACAATGAAAAACACACTGTGCCAAGGGCTGAGAAACCTGGGTCCTAATCCTTTTCTATTCCTAAGGCATATGATCCAGGTGGGTCATTTAATCTCAATGCGTAAAATAAGAGATTATGCTATGTGTTCTTTAAGGCTTTTTTTTGTTGGTGAAAGTCTGTGGTCTTATATGAAACTATTCTTCTGAAGAATTAGCAAAGTCTTGATATAATGTCCTTTTGTAAGTATCATCATATTGAATTTAGTATGAAAGTGGCTTTGGATAACAACCGTGTCCACAAGTTATAAGGAAAGATTGAAGCATCAATATAGCATATTTCTGTTTTGTCTTGCTATAAAAAATGCCTGAGGCTGGATAACTTATACAGTAAAAAGGTCTATTTGGCTCATAATTTCTAGTGACTGGAGGGTCTAAAGAGCGTGGTACCAGCATCCCAGTGAGGCTCCCTATCTGCATTACAACATGGTGGAGAATTGGAAAGGGAAACAGCTGCCTGTTGAAAAGGCCAAATATGTGAGCCCTGCTGCAGAGCACCCTGCTTTTTCAAGAACGAATTCATTCCTATGCAAACTGACCCACTCTGTGAGAACAGCATATGCAAAAATGCAGCCCCCAACAGAATTCTATTACTGAACTACATCCTCAGTCCTTTTTTTAACTTTTCTAATTTGAGACAGGGCCTTACTACATTACTGAGGGTCTTGCTAAGTTGCTGAAGCAGGCCTCAAACTTGAGATCCTCCTGTCTTAGCCTCCCAAGTTATTGGAATTACAGGTATGTGTCACTGCGCTCGGCTTAGGGCCCACCTTTTAAAGCCTCGACCAACTCAACACTACCACACTGGGGAACAAGCTTCCAGCACCACACCTTCGGTGGAAAAACCATATCCAAGTCATAGCATGGCATTACCAAGGGACTGGCTAAAATGGACAAGGTGTGTAACCCAGAATTTCCACGTGGCAAGCAAACATGCTGTGTGGTAGATCAGATAGCCTTTCCATGCAACAAGACTGAGGCAAAAGTCACAATCTAAAGCGCTAAGAATCAAATTCTATAATGTAAAAGAATTTAAAAAGTAATATGAATCTTGCGTAAATATTGTTCATACTGGCTAACATAGGAATGAAAGATTAGCAATTGTTCAAAGATAATCATAAGTACTCCAACAGGCAGCAAGTGGTAAAGTACAGCCTATCAGTATGTTCAAGTGCTGCACAGATTCTCCAGAAAAGTCTACACTTTGGATATGTCAAAGGGTCCTACACTTTCTCTTTTGTTCAGATTCTCTAAAATCTTTAGAAAAACATATCTCCCAGATATATATCAAAAGATATTCCATTTCCCCAAAAGCCACCAATAGATGATAACTTGTAAATGAGAAACAATTGGCACCTGGAATATATAAAGACCCCTATAAATCAACTTAAAACAGACAGCCTGATATTTTTTGTGTGGACTAATAATATGAATAGGAAATTGACGTAACAGGAAACCCAAATGGTTAGGAGACATCATGCTGAATTTTTATTAGTAATCAGGGATTACTGTCTACTACACTCTTGCACTTGGAGTCTTTCTCATTTGATTCAGGGTGGTAAGAGAGGGCGCTAGTTAGTGAGCCCCCTTGAACTTCAACACAATACTACAAATCAGGGAGAATAAATGAAAGATGCATATATCAATGCAGATAAGTAGTAAAATATAATAAGAGAAAAAGCAATTTACATTTATATAAGGCTTACAAATAAGCAAAATAATACTATATATCACTTAAGATATATAAATCTGTGTCAAAAGTATAAAGATACACATGATTGATTTTTAAAAATTCAAGATAGTGATTATCTATGAGGCAGAGGAAGGAAAATACAGTCAGAGCTACCCAGGGGGCTTCAACCAATGCTAGATTAGAATGTTGTTTCTAAACTTGAGACAAACATATATGGATTTTTTTCCTGCCTCAAATATTTCATACACACACTTACATTCTACATATGCATCTAGGAGAAAATAAGAAGCAGAGCTGAAAAAGCTGTGAGAACTGCCTAAAACGTCCTGCCCTGTCACATTTAGGCTTTGTCAGCGCTTTTCCAGACCCTCTGGAACACAGCCAGTGGGAAGAGGGATTAGCCATGCCTGGAGATAGATACTAAATGTGGCGCTGGCTTCTACAGTTTTATTCTAAACAGGAGGAAAAGCTACTAAACCACACACTTGGAGAGAGTTGGAAAGAATAAAGCAAATTAAGCATCCAAGGAGTGGAACTGCTATCAGCAAATCGCAGAAAGTTTCTAGAACTTACTTTGCCATAACAAAACATAAATTATTGCCTTTTCCTCCCTTTTTAAATGAAAAAGTGTTTTTTATTAATTATGTCTGAAGGAAGATTCAATAACTGCTCTTGATAATGCATTTCAATGACTTATAAATCACTGGAAAGTTTGATTCAGTGGAAATTTTAAGTCAGTATATTATGGCTACACATGGTGTGAAGACACCAAGACGAGAAACAGTCTATGTTGTCTCCTGATGCCCTCGTCTAAATCAGACACTGAATCAGAAATACTATGGCAGGATGGAGTCTTCAGACGTGCCTGGCTTCATTTAAAAGAATATATATTTTTATGAGCATCATCTGATAAATTCCTTAACCACCAGAAGGAAACTAGTGCAGGTATGAGCTTTGAATACATGCTCCATTCAAAGGTTGATTTCAGGTGGAGGTATAAACTAACAGCTACTGGAACTATTTTGGATTAATCTGCCTTTACATTTGGAAAAAGGTCCAGCAGTTACAGGGAGGATGAGGCATGACTTATGTTGATCCTGTGGTCATCTGTTAACTGACTGCACTGTACACTAGCCAGCTGGCTGGCTGTTGAATAATTTCCTTCATTTACTGTAGTCATTTTTTTCAACTTCATATGGAACTCTTTTGTATCTTTTAAATTATTGTTGCCTAAAGTTCATCAATTCAGATTATATGGTCAAAAAAGTATATATTTTTAGGCTCTCACACATTTTATTAAACTTTGTTTTTAAAACGTCCTTCATTCCTCTCAGAGGAGAGGGATTCAGATGATCAACACTTCTTGGTCTGAGGCATTCACAGGCCTCGAAATCACTTTTTCATGTTGTGTGTGTCCAATGCAATCAAATGAAGACTGTTAATATTACAAATCCCTGATATTTGAATGAGAGATTTGACTCTTACTAACATTTCACTATTTGTAGCCTAAGAATAAATAAGGTGGTAGAAAAAGTAGGTGCTCAGTGACTGAAATAATACAATCTAGCACAGTTGTTTCACAAGGAACACCTACCACAGTTTCTGCTGCACTTGACTCTAACAGTCCAATGAACGCACGGGCTTCTTATGCCCAGCGTGTACCCAGACAGTATCTGCTGAACTGGATTTAACTGACAATTAGGAATGAGCAATGGAAGGTGGCCGAGCCCTACCCTGGGATACCGCAACCCATGAGGTGACTGTGTACACTGGGAATATCAGAAAACCTATCTTGAGGATCCTAAAGCCTTTTTATGGCCCTTCATCTCCCTGTTTACAAGGCATAGAAACAAAAATATATAACACACAATATCAATATACAATATGGTGTGAGATCATGACACAGCACAATGTAATACGGTGCAATACAGGATACAAAACAAACTAACTGGGGCAGCATGCAAGAAGAGCGCGCTGCGTCCCTGTTTACCTTTCAAATCTCACTCAGACTGCTGCCTGGGGCTCACTCCAGTTTTCTTCTGGATTCTCAACTTGTCAAGCATTTACACGTGCTGTAGCTCTACAACTGCTTCTCCTCTTTCTGGATGGCTCTTCTAGATGGCAAGCAGCTCTTTGTCATTTAGGTCTCACTTCTAATGTCACCCCTCAAAGATACCTTGTGCAACTCCCTGATCTACCCCCCAACACTATGATCTTTCTCTATCAGCTACTGCTTTACTTTCTTTCCCTGTGTGTTCTATCCCTAACTCAGACAGACTGCTCAGTTATCTCTACCTTCTACAAGGAAACCAGGAATTTCCTGAGAGCAGGGACTTTGCTTGCTTTGTTGGTGGCTCTATCCTCAGCATCAGAAAGGTGCCTGGCACACTGGTGTTCAATAATCATTTCCTGAGTGGATTAATGAATATATGCCAGTTGTTATAATTTGGATCTGAATGTCCTTCGAGTATTGCAGGTTTATTCCCATGCAGCAGTGTTCAGAGGTGGGCCTTCGGGAAGGTGATTGGATCATGGGGGCTTTAGCCTCCATGACACCCCAGCTAGCCTCTTGCCCACAGAAGCCTGCCCTGTCTGTGACTGTCCCACTGGGTGGAAGAGTTTATGCAGCCACCACAGGGAAGAGCCTTGAACTGTCAGTAGCACCTGCCCCACCTGCCATCCTTGCACCCTTAAGACCGGTGATTTTTGTTACGTGAAAATATTCTGACAGCCAGGTGTGGTGGCTCACACCTGTAATCCCAGCACTTTGGGAGAGGCTGAGACAGGAGAATCGCGAGTTCAAAGCCAGCCTCAGCAACAGTGAGGTGCTAAGCGACTCAGTGAGACCCTGTCTCTACATAAAACACAAAATAGGGCTGGGGATGTGGCTTAGTGATTGAGTGCCCCTGAGTTCAATCCCCAGTACCAAAAAAAAAAAAAAAGAAAAGAAAATATTCTGGAAATAAATCCTCTTTCTGAAAAAAAAAAAAGACAGATTTCCACAAATGTGTTCCCTATTTAGTCATATTCAAAATTTTAGATATTGAATTTACTTTAAAATGTGGGGAGGTATAAAAAATGGAATACTAAGATTAGATACGATTATTAATACTTAGGCTTAGATATCTGAAATCATTAACACTTAGGCTTAGAAATCTGATAGCACTAAGAACACCTCAAAGTGAAAGTTATTTATGTATTTTAATCACAGTGATCTGGCCCAATAAACTAAAAATAGTCCTTTCACTATTTTTACTCTAGGCACTAGTTTAATTATAGTCTGTTACTAAAGCTATTACATTATTTTCCTATCCAAATTACCTTGTATTTTTCTAGCAATGATATTAGCTATCTCAATATGTCGGGGGGTATTCTTATAGTATGAGACATAGTAAGAAGTGAAACACAATGTGAACATATTACTGAATAAAATGCTTATAAAATGCGATTTCTTCTATCAGCCAGAAAAAGGAAATATTACATATCAGGTCAGTCATTAGGTGTAAAAAGCCCAACAAACAATGCCACATTTGCATTATACATGTATCTGGCTCTTGTACACATCTACTAGAATTTGAATAACTGTGCTTTACTGAATACACATTTAAAGCAGAAAGCTATCCCTTAAAAAACAAACTCAAGAATCACTCAAACACAATTTTACTGGCACAGTTGTAGAATCTAACTACATTGAGGTATTTTTCTAAGTTAAATTTAACCTCCTCATTTTTCAGCTATATCTGTTGTAACTAATAGGTTTTAAAATAATGAATAGCCACAGACCACAAAAAACATTCCACTTTTATAAAACCAAAGATCATTCTGTCTGATATGAAGTTTCATTTTTAAAACTTCATGCATTTGAAAAAAATTATATGTTTCTGGAAGAAATGGTCATTTTCCATGAAAGAAAATGTTACTGGAATATAGCTTTTGCATGTAAGTGAAATATACATTGTCAACTAAAGGCTGTTTTGCTATTTGGCAAATATAGAGTGTGTTTCCATATAAAGGGTAGGAGAAAAAGGAAGGGGAGATTCTGGGTGTCTGCAAACCAAGAACACAAGAATGCAAGTTTGTTTTTTTTTTTAAACTTAGACTTGTGAAAATATCAGATTTTCAAGAAACTATAAGAGACAAAACATAACTATCTAAAACCATAGGACACACGCCTGGGAATAATCACAATGTATTATAGACATTTAAGATAACTTCTATGTAAAATGCACTCAAATTCTAGTTGAAGGAGCATCTCCAACCACATCTACTATGTGCACACAGTGATATAAAATTCAAGGACTAGTAGGCCAAAAGGTTTGGCTTCAGATGGGATCCTTTGTTGGGAGGCTTCCCCAAACCACTCCTGGGTTTGATCACTTGTTATTTTTTGCTACATCTTTGGTCAAAGTAAGTCAAAAGGTCAGCTTAGATTCAGGGAGTGGAGAAATAAATCCTACATGTTGATGGGAGGCAGTCAAGTAAGTCACTGTGAAGGAGCAGGGCACAGGATGGGAGGGGTTGTTGTGGCCATCTATGCAAAAACCGACTGCTAAAATCCACGAATACATGTGCTTCTTTTATGGTGAGATGGGACTTGAGTAACAAGGTTTGGGGGATTACTGGAGATCTCAACTCAATTAGCTCAGTATATGAGAGAGTTACTATAGTTACCATAAAAAAAAATCTCATCCTCGCATATGCACACGGAAGCATGGGGCCTTGCAGTTTCTAAGTGCAGAGTTACAGCCCAAATGGTGGGAGTCCAGTCCCCAGCTCTATCCACCATTAAGAGAAGAGCACTGTACAGCAACATCAGGTGAGTGGCATGGGCTTAGTGTAAAATGACAGGTACAGAAAACTATTTAAAAGTATGTGACTTTGGGAACATTAACCTCTTTCAGCTCAGTTTTCTTATCTGAAAAACAGGAATTATAGTAATACTATACAACTCATTAGGTTATCATGAGGATAAATGAGATAATGACAATGCCTGGCACTCATTACAGCATTAAAAAATGACAGATAACTTTGCCACCATCATTATCTAGTTTATCATTTGATGAATAGCCCAATAACTCTTTTTTGTCACATCAACTCATGACTACCTGATACACCTTTTATCAAGTTTGCTTTTAGTTCAATAGAGCTGAGATCATTTAAAATAGTCTATTGTAATGGCAGACCTTGTAAATTTGCTACAGCATTTGGGCCTGGCTAATTTACAATCTGAAGAAGCCTCCAATCCTCACAACTTTATTACTGCAACTCATTAAAACTAGTATGTCACTTGACCCATCTGGGTTAGAATTGAACATTTGATGGCTATGTTTTCTCCCACTGAGAAACAGCCTAGAAGGTTTAAACATGAGGCTTCTTTACATTGAAAAACTGAAAGAAAAGTATTGTGCATGATTTAATAATAATTTGCACCATGTTAAGAATCCCTTTTTGAGATGACAGGTTGTTTGTTTGGGATAAAAGAAAACAAAATTAAATAGTAAAAATTACAGCAATATTGTAGCCACCAAAGGAACATTAGCCATGTGGAAATGAGGGAAGGTAAATCCCAAGTAGGCCTGAGAGTTTAACATTGTAATTATTATTAACACTGGGCAATGAAACAGATAGTGATCATGGACATAGTAGGTGCTTAATAACCTCTTGCTAAATAACATTAAATGAAATCAATAAAACCAAATTATATTTTTCTTATTTCTTACCACTAGATCCCTGCACAGCCACAAACTTACTGAGTTTCACTCTACTGGGCTTCACAGATATTGTGTTTTTTTACAAACTGTAGGTCTGTGGCAAGTTTATTGGTGCCATTTTTCCAACAGCGCATGCTCACTTCATGTCTTTGTGTTGCATTTCGTTAATTTTCACAATATTTCAGACTTTTTATTATTATATCTTTTATAGCAACCTGGAATAAGTGATCTTTGATGTTACTATTATATTTGTTTGGGGGGCACAAACTGTACCCATGTACAATGGTGAACTTAACTGATAACTGCTGTGAATGTTCTGACTGCTCCACTGACCCCGCCGTTCCCCATCTCTTCCTCTCCTGGGACCTCCCTATTCCCTGAGACACCACAACATTGAAATTAAGTCAATTTCAATGAATTGAACCCTACGATGGCATCTAAGCGTTCAAGTGAAAGGAAGAGTCCCACATCTCTCATTTTAAATCAAAAGCCAGAAATGGTTAAGCTTAGGGAGGAAGACATATGGAAGACCAGCACTGGCTCATAGCTAGGCCTCTAGCACCCATGGGACAAGTTGTGAATGCAAAGGGAAAGCTCTGGAAGGAAATTAAAAGTGCTACTCCAGCAAAACATATGAATGATAAGAAAGCAAAATAGCCTTACTGCTGATATGGAGAAGGTTTTAGTGACCTGGATAGAAGATCAGAGTAGCAACACTCCTTCACGCCACAGTCGAATGCAGAGTAAAGCTCTAACCATCTTCAATTTTAGAAAGAAGAGAGGAAGTGGCAAAAGAAAAATCTGAAGCTGGCAGAGGTTGGTTCATGAGGTTTAAGGAAAGACTCCATCTCAATATCATGAAAATACAAGACAAAGCAGCAGGTGCTGAAATAGAAACTGCAGCAAATTATCCCAAAGATCCAGTTAAGACCATTGATGAAGGTGGTTACACCAAAAGTTGGCTTTTTAATGAAACAGCTTTCTACTGGAAGAAGATGCCATCAAGAACTTTCATAGCTAGAGAGGAGAAGTCAAAGCTTCAAAGGATAGAAAAACTATTGTGTGATGGGCTAATGTAATTGGTGACTTAAAGAAGAAGCCAAAGCTCATTCACCATTCGGAAAGTCCTCGGGCCCTTAAGAATTACATACACTGTACTCTACCTGTGCTTTGTAGGTATCAACCCCAGCCCACTGTTGAGCCCTGCTTCTCAGGAAAAACAAAAAACAAAAAACAACAACAAAAATCCTTTCCAAATATTACTGCTCACGGACAATGCACCTGGTCACCCACAAGCTCAGATGGAGATATACAATGACATTAATGTTGTTTCACGTCTGCTAATACAATAACCCATCTGTAGCCCATGGATCAAGGAGTAATTTTGATTTGCAAGTCTGATTATTTCATAAACCAACAGCTGCTATAGAGAGTATTTCCTCTAATGAATCCAGACAAAGTAAATTGAAAACTTTCCGGAAAGGATTCCCCATTCTAGAGGCCATTAAGAACATTCACAATTCTTAGGAGGAAATATGAGCAGTTCTGAAGAAGCTGATTCCAATCTCATGGAGGACTTTGAGGGGTTCAAGACTTCATGGAAGGAAATCACTGCAGGAATGGTAGAAATAGCAAAAGAGAGAGAGAGTAAGCAGCAGAGCCTGAAGACGTGACTGAATCATTGCCACAAAACTTTCATGGATGAGGAGTTGCATCTTATGAAGGAGAAAAGAAAGTGACGTCTTGAGATGGAATCTACACCTGGCAAACATGCTGTGAACACTGTTAAATTACAGCAAAGGATTTAGGATATGATGTAAACTTAGTTGATAAAGCAGCAGAGTTTGAGAGGATTGGCTCCAATTTTGAAATAAGTTCTACTTTAGTGGGTAAAATGTTATCAAACCAAAATCTTTCATGAGGGGAAAAGTCAATCCATGAAATAACCTGCACTGCTGTCTTATTTTAAGAAAATGCCACAGCCATCCAGTCTTCAGCAACCACTACCAGGATCAGGTGGCAGGCATCCACATGGAGAGGGAAGACCCTCTACCTGGAAAGCCACAGGACTTGTTGAAGGCTCAGGGGTTTGTTAGCATTTTTTAGCAATGAACATTTTTATTAGGGTTATATATTTTTTTTTTTAAAGAATATCTTTATTTTATTTTTATGTGGTGCTGAGGATCGAACCCAGTGCCTCTCGCGTGCTAGGTGAGCATGCTACCACTGCGCCATAACCCCAACCCCTATATGTTTTTTTTAAAGACATAAATGCTATTGCATATTTAATAGACTAATAGATTTTATAGGCTACACTATAAATTTAATATAATTTACAGTATAAACATAACTTTTATATAAACAATGATGTTACTTGTGTTATAATGGTATTTGCTTTATCGCATTGGTCTGCATGGAACCTGAGTATCTCCAAGGTATGCCTGCATTACTACTTACCATAACATTCTTTAAGGAGTGAGTAAACAAAAAGAATAGAAATAGAGAATCAAAGTTTAGTGTTTTAAAGCCACGAAGACCTTTAGAAGAGGAAACTGAAGTTCATGGAGGTTGACAGACTTATATAAGTCACTTCCCCACAATCACAGAATCCAAATTTCTAAGAACTGACCAATAGCCCTATGCTATCCCACCATCCCATGATAGAGAAGCGAGAGTTATGGAAAAACTCAAGCCAACTAATTTGTGACTCGTATGAAGGTCTAACAAAAAGTTGAGATGAGCAAATGGATTCTAAGAAACACGGACTTTCATTATGTAAGCCATAAATGTTTCCCATTATAATGTTTGAATAGCTCATGACAATCCAAGATAAAGATTTTTTTTTTTTGCCATTAACACAATCACATTTTACAGTATTGCAGTAGAGGGTTCTGATATTTTATCAAAAGATTTTATGACCAAATTATCAAAAATCAGAATTTTATAAAAAGGATGTAAAATTCCACTGAAGTGTTTTCATACATCTACCACCTCAGGGCTATGAAAGGGTTATGGCCATAGATTATATGGCTCTATTTTTTACTATGAAAATTTATATGCTGTTGAGATCTTTATTCTATTGAAATTGAACTGGAAAAGGCCCTTAAATCTGCAGACTACAATAGATCTGACTGATAAAGAGATTCAGAGTTCTCTGGCAAGGGCATACGTGGGGAAGGGTAAAGGGTGGAGAGGTACAGAGGGAAAGGTCAACACCCCCCTTGTATCATGGGGGTACCTATTTGCATTTCCAATCTGGAATTAGACTGTTGGGTCAAAGACAAATTCTATCAGTTAATGTAATCCTACCCAAGTTTCTTAGGCCCTATGTACCTGTTTTCTCATTTGTAAGAATGAGAAACATGGGGTTGTTGTGAGGATCAAATAAGTTAATATCAGCAAAGCATTTTGAATTATGGTTGGCATACAGTAAGCACTCAACATGTGTTGGCTATTTTCATCACTCCCTCTGCTTTAGACAGCTTTTTCACCACTAAACAACCTGACCAGAGCAATTGTAGAGGAGGAAAAGTTCATTTGGGGACTTGCAGTTTGAGGTCTCAATCCATAGACAGCAGACTTCATTCCTCGAGGTTCGAGGTGAGGCAGAACATCATGGCAGAAGAGTGTGGCAGAGGGAAGCAGCTCACATGATGATCAGCGGCAGAGAGAGAGACTCCACTCACCAGATACAAAATATATACCCCACAGCCACGCCCCCAATGCCCACATCCTCCAGCCACTTCCCACATGCCTTCTGTTACCACTCAATTAATCCCATCAGGTGATTAATTCTCTGATAGGACTTAAGGCTCTCATAACCCAATCATTTCTTCTCGGAACCTTCTTGCCTTCTTGCATTGTCTCATAAGTGAGCTTTTGGGGGACACCTTACGTCCAAACCATAACACCCTCACATCTCCTTACTCATCATAACAGCCCTCAGACTGGGCAGGGTGTGATGCTACTCTCACCTCCCTACTGTTCACTGAGAAGAGGAAGAAGGGGTCTTTCAAGATTCAGACTCATTTGGCTGTGATGAATTATTCCTGAAGTTGGTGTTCTCCTGCCACTTGCCCTAGGATAAAGTCTAGACACCTTAATAAAAACAATAAACACTGAGTGCTTAGTGTAGGCCAGGCCTAGTGTTTAAATGTGCATTCACACATATAGTGCTCCAAACGATTCTGTGATGTAGGCTCTTAGTCTCTGCAGTTACAGATGAGGAAACTGAAGCACAGAGAGGATAAATAACTTGTCCCAAATCTGTTAGTGAGTATGACTCTTTTTCTTTCAAACCATCTTCTTGAATTAATTGTTCCATACGGGTGTGGAGTGAGGATCAGTGGTGAACTAAGAGGAAATGTCCTCAGGGGCAGGTCTGGCCTGGCTGGGCAGGAAGGGCCAACCCTGTGAACTGCATTGAATTTCAGAAGTCAAGGGAAATCACTGAGCTCTGGCTAGATGCAGACTGATGTCGAAGTCCTAGGAGATCCAAGCTGGTAGGCAAAACAATGGACTCCTGAAATGAGGATCCAGGGTGCTCTAGAGGCACATTCACTTTATATATAGCAAGAGCGAGCCTAGAGCTTGGGAAGAGGCAGATTCCTGGCCTTCAAGACAGGAAGCTAGAAAGGGGAAGCTAAAATTTGGGGCACACCCTCATGCTAATCAGGAAAATGCAAGAAGCTGGACATGTGGAGCTGGACAAACACTGGGATTTAAGAGAGGGCTGAGTTTGGGAAGGTAGTCCCTAAGATCAGTACAGATAGAGGCCACTCTTGCTGCATTTTAATCCATTCTCTACACTACAACAGGTGAAATCATGTAGGTCTCAAGTTCAATCACGTCACTTCCCTACTTACAACAGGTCAATGGTTTTCCAGGATCCTCAGGATGAAGGTCAAACTTCTTGGTAGGTCTTCTGAGGCCTTCATGATCTGGCCTAGGCCTACTTCTCTAACCTTATTACTCTGCATTCATCTTCTGACGCTACCTACTCACCTACCCAACAAAAACAAGTGCACCAAAGGGCAGGCTAGCTACACTAAACTCTCAGTTCTGCACGCGCCCCTGCTCATATCTGCAGACTCACGCTACAGGAACACACCTCCATTCACCTGCTGATTCCAACCTTCAGGTCTCTCACTGGCTATCATCTCCTCTGAAGCCAGCCTTGGTGCCTCCTCCAGCCTTCACGAAGCATCCCTCCTGCCCACAGTATTTTGGAGTCATCTTTCAGGATTAACTATCTTGGATTCTAACCATCTATCTCCCCAACCAGACTGTAAGTTCCTAGAGGGCAGGGTAGTGTCTGGGTCTTCTTTATTTTCACATAGTCCCAGTGTGTGCAATGCAAAAGATGCTAAGAAATATTTGTTTCCACAACAAAGAAAGATATAACCCTGAGACTGAAGCACACAGGGGAAAGATACCTGCTAGAGTCACTGCAGGACAAAGGAAGACAAGAGTGCATATTGGCCGCCTTAAGTGAGATCAAGACTACCCAGGAAACCAGGACTCTTGGGAGGCTTTGGAAATGTCCACAGAGGGTCTAAGTTTCAGTCACTAATTTGTATAGACAGACAGACAGACACACACACACACACACACACACACACACACGGGTATGTGGAGTACCCAAGTGAGAGCACTGCAAGCTTCACTTGGAAAACAAAATTGGATTCATTTTTAACTCAGGAAAGATCAGTCATGAAGCATCTGGTAAACTCAACTAAAGAAGAGGGAGAACAAAAGCATTCAGAAAATTAACCTACTTCTCTCTCTTTAAAATTGACATGAGCCTACCAATGGGACAGGGAGAAATAAAGAGCCAAACAAAGATGACTGGGAAGCAGGGAAAGTGTGGCCTGGTGTTAGAATGTGGCAAAGGGCAGACTGGAAAGGCTCTTCTGCTTTAATCATTCAAAGCTACACCCCCTACACAACTGGGGATCATACGTGGGGAGAAGACGAATTCATCCAAGACTACTCATTTTGTGATAGCTTAAAGCAAATGACTTTTAGCAATACTACGAAGCAAGTTAGCAAAATAAACAGAAACGAAGTCCAAGGGATTTAAACATGAAAATTTGGGGGAAAAAAAAGAACTTCACAAAGCAAAACAGACAAAATACAAGGCTAACCAAACAAAAGCTAAATCAAATAAATAGGAATTGCCGTGTACCCTGGAGGATTGCCAAGGAGAGTGAACTTCAACAAAGAATGCTTCTGCCACCAGCTCGGGAAACTTCAGTTCTAGAAAGGGTGAGGGGACACCACAGCCACCACCAAGTGACAAGGGGAGGATGAGGAAGGAAAGGCAGACCACATGCTAATTCAGGCTCCACAGGCAAGCCACTCCCTCCTATATGCTCCTTTAAGATCAAATCCAGGGGCTGGGGTTGTGGCTCAGTGGTGGAGTGCTTGCCTTGCACATGTGAGGCACTGGGTTCGATCCTCAGCACCACATAAAAATAAATAAAGGCACTGTGTCCATCTACAACAACAACAACAACAATTTTTTTTTAAATAAAGATTAAATCCAGGTCACACCAGAGAAATCTGCATCATCCAGGACTGCCTAGAGCAGCCTTCTCTCCCCAGTTCACAGATATGAAGGCACAGTAAACATCTGGGCTACCATCCTTAGTACCCCCAGTGTTGAGAAGAAACACATGCACATAGCCCAAGAAAAACAAACCACTGGCAATCACGTGAACTCAGAGCCGGCAGCAGTCCTGTGGCTTTGGGGCCAGAGCTGATGTACATGAACTGAATCTCACTCCCTAGGATGGAGCGGTCTCCACTCAGTCTTGGCCTTGGATAGTCAGCACAGTCACCACCACCACCATGACAGGACTCCCCACTGACGGAGTATTTGTCTTGTGCCAGGGAAGAGCTAAGCCCCTTGCATGAATTATTCCCCCTACCAATAATCTATTATCTTAATTTTATAACTACTCACATTACAGATGGGGAAAATAAGGTCAGTTGAGATAGTTTTCGAAGGTCTCACAGCTAATAGGCACTGGAGTAGGGATTTAGACCCAGTTATTCCAGAACACACTCCTTTAACAACAGAGCAGCCCAAGGTCCAACAGGAGAGAGAGGGGTAGATGAGCAACATACATTTAATACTTGTTGTATGGTACTTTATATGAACCATGTGAGATGAGACTGGGGTGAGATGATTTCATTAAAAAGTAAGGAAGAATCCCAGCACTTAGGGAGGCTGAGACAGGAGAATCTTGAGTTCAAAGCCAGCCTCAGCAACAGCGAGGCGCTAAGCAACTCAGTGAGACTCTGTCTCTACATAAAAACACAAAATAGGGCTGAGGATGTGGCTTAGTGGTCGAGTGCCCCTGACTTCAATCTCCAGTACCAAAAAAAAAAAAAAAAAAAAGTAAGGAAGAATTGCTTACATGTACTATAATAAAGTCTTGAACTTTAACAGTCTTAAAGAAGATAAAAGATCCCTACTCTTACATCTACCATGTCTATCCAGCAAATATTTAGGTTGTTCAAACCATTAAAGAGGCTAGCAAAACAACACAAAAGGAGAGCTGACTATATATAGTTCAGGGACTTTTCGGTTTGGGGGGAGTGAAGGAGGTGACATCACCCAAAATGCAAGCTTGTTTAGACTGAAACATCAGGGACCTCAGAATCTCAAGTTCCTTACACTCGCCTGGCTCCTTCCTCAAACATCTATATTGCTTCTTTTATTGAAATTTCTGTACATTAAGATGAGCTTTTCTTTTTTCCATGACCTATTTTTCCAATGGGACTGAGAGGGGAAATTACAAATGCATATTTAAAGCCACAAGAATATATAAATTCTCCCTATTTTTATTGTACATTTTTAGTACTTTCTATGTGATGAAAGATTAAAAACTTGTGTGCATGATTAATTGTAATGATGAAAGAATGCTAGGCAGTTGCTTAAGAAACGAGAACAACAAAGGAATAAACTACTGCAGGCATCACCAGGACTGGAATGACACTGCTCTGTGTACTCCATTTCCATGGCAACCAGCAAAGGGAAGATGAATGTTTCATAGTCACTTGCTCTGCAGTACACGTCTATAAATCAAACTTGCATAAAGAACACACGATTTCTGCTATGGGCTGTACTCAGGGTTGGTTTATTTTCCTGTTACTGCATAATTATGGAAAAGAAGCACAAAACAATGAGGTCATTTTAGTGGGGAACGAACTCAGAAATTACTGATACACCTGTAGCATATGATGCCATTCATCCGGCAAGAAACAAGAAGCAGGGAAGGCAGATGGCAAACAAAAACCCAGCCTGCTTCTGGTGTGAAGTGCCTGTCCTGGGCCTAGTACCCCCGGCCTCCCTCAGTTCTGCTCTGGCATGATATAGGAGCTCCTTAATCAGCTGTCTTAGGAACAAATTTTGATTCTGATAATTGGACAGAAACACAGTCCATATTTAGTATGAAAGTTTACTGAAGTGGAACAAGTGTACACTTGTTTTTATTACATTGAAAATGGCTCATCGTGTAGAGGTCTGCATGGAAAAATAATGTAGTAGCATGGAAGTGGAAGTCAGGAGACCCAAGTTTGGATCCAGATCTATGCAATCTTGGCTAAAGCCATTAAAGTTTGCTCAGCCTCCATTTTCTCAGCTATAAAATAAGATAGTGTATGTGATTCTTCAAATATACCTCCATCCAATTCCAGGATACTATAATCTCTAATTCTCAAATACCTGAATCCATCCAAAGATGTTAGCTGTGCTATTCCTAAAAACAATGTGTATGTGTGTGTATACACATATATATACACACACACATACATGAATGTGTATACATATACATGCACATGTGTGTATATACATTTATATGTACATGTATACATGTATACACACATATATGCCTGAGAGTTATATTTTAAAATTCTTTACCAACTGTAATTCCTGATTAGTACGGTTTTGGATTTTACCATCCCACAGAAGCCGACTTCCAATTTGTTTCAACCTTCCCAACACAAATGATAATGTAGAAAGTTCAGTAAAGCTTAAATTTTAATTTAAGTTTAATAAAATTTAAATTTTTTTCAATTTTATTTTTTTTTTTAAATATTTTTTTAGTTGTAGATGGACACAATGTCTTTATTTTTTATTGCTTTGTATGTGGTGCTGAGGATCGAACTCAGGGCCCCACGCATGCAAGGCAAGCGCTCTACCGCTGAGCTACAATCCCAGCCCCTTTTTTCAATTTTATAGATAATCCTATAAGTGCTTTTTATAACATAAAGAATATTTAAATTTCAGTGATATGGGCTGCCTGTCAATTTCTGCCTACTGGGAAGCACCTACTTCTCAAAGTTCACAGTCCTCAGAGACATGCCCAGGCCCTTGCAGAGTTCATCTTGGTATGCTTGAGGCCCAGCAAAAGCAATAGAAGTCTGCACAACAAATAAATGGGTGGATGAACAAACTCTTAATGACACCTCTCCACACTTTCTAGCAACCTTGTATTCAATTCTCCAACCTCAAACATTTAAGCAGCTCCCGATCAACATATAGACATTCTAGGATAAACCAGCAAATTTCTGGAAACAAGATATAACTATTTGATTTTCTCTTTTGTGAATCTTTATGAAATCTTTGTGGACTTTTACAACCTAGAAATAGTTTTGCATTATGGGAGCATGAGGCATCATGTGACCCAAGGAGGGTCCCCACCCCAAAGCCTCTGTCCTAAGTCCTCGTGGTGTGCTAGGGACTGAAAAAGAACCGAGTCAGCTACCAGGGAAGCACAGGGAAAACAGCACCTTAGGAGCACCATTAGGTCATGTGATGCTTACACCAACTCTGGGAAAAGTCGTCATCATACCCATTTTACAAGTTGGGGAAACTGAGCTATAAAGAATCTAAGTAACTAAGGGGCAGTTATGAAATATGTAGGGAAATTCAAAATCTAGCCTCTGACTCCAAAGCCTGTGCCCCCTGACTGTATCTCAGGGTGCAGTCACGCACAGACTTGCTCCATTTGGATTCTTCAAAAATAAGGGGGAAGGGGCCACAAAAGGCTAAATGAACCTGAATTCTAAAAAAGCAATGCTCCTGCTGTCACAAGAATACACTTATAGTAAAAAATAAATTATAAAAATAATAAGTCAATGTTTTTGAAATCTGAATTTGGCACGTAAATAGTAACTGGAAATAGAACTCTACTGCTCTAGCGAACATTATGGCCCACATCTCCCCTAGACAAGCAAGTCTCATCCAGGATGGAGTCAGCTACACAACTTCCCCAGGAATACTAACATACATCTATAGGAGTGTACTAACAATGTATTCTGCTGGCTATCTGAGGGGTTTGGGTTGATTCCTAACTTTAGGAAATGAAGTAATTTGTACATATGCTTTTGATATTAATTTTTCAAAAATTAATCAAATAACACTTATTAAGAAAGGCTCCAGGTTTACTTCTTTTCTTTCCAATTAGCTTTGTATCAGAGTTTTTAGCACCACCAACTGGATAAAGAGATCTACTACAACAAATGTGCTTGGCACTCAAATCTGTTTTGTTCAGAGAGGTTCATACATTTATCTCACATTTAATTTATGGTAAAGTAATTTATTTCAGTCACTAAATAAAATTAGATATGCTTTTCTTTGTCAGTCAAATTAATAATAATCCACACTGCCTTTTTCACATAAGAAGGAGGTATATTTTGGTTAGTAAAAATCATTAGTGAAAACTGTATCTACCCACTAGAGCTAATTTGATTTATTCTATCTTAAAACTCATAGTCAAAAAGCGAAGACTGAGAATTACAATTAAAATTAGAAGCTACCAGAATAACTGGTATGGAGGACTATGCTCTCTTCACCATTTTTATCAGACCCTGGTTTGAACGGAAATAAAAATGAATGAGGAGATAATTCCACATTTTTTAAAAAATGTTGAACTTTTTCCTCCAAGATACCTGTCTCAATGGTGAACATTGCCATCTGTCATGTGAACATATACTGCCATTTCTCTTTCCTTCCTGTTTAATTGAACCCTATTCAGCAATGGACACCAGTAACAGAGAGCACAGTTGAACCCTTAGGGCACAAAAGTGATCTCCGCACAATGAATCAATCTGTGAAAGTAAGTATCCCTGAAGAACTAAGTCCAATTTTCCCCAGAACAACCAATTTGTGGATACACATTGTCTATGAAAAGTACATCTAGCCACTTGTTCTCATGACAAATGTGTAAGCTGCAGAATGAATAGCAACACTACAGCCAATCTGGTCGTTGCAGACCTCTCTACCAGACAATGTCCAAGAGAGAAATGAAAAGATGCCATCCCGATAATCAAATTTGACTCTGATGACAAGGTTCAGTTAAAAGCTTCCTGATAGAGTTTAAAACTACTATAATATTTTGTGATAATAGTGGATTAAGCCTCTAACAAATGTGTAGTCAATTTCATAATTTTTAAAAGCCTCCAAGTCTGAATCTGCAATGGAAAGTCTAGAAGAGACAACAATTTGTAATAGGCCCAGATAATTAAAGACCAGCAGCTTTTCTACCCAACTCAACACATGAATTGGACACACAAACTTTGATCAAGTTAATTTATTCTTCTTATTTGCCTTTCATTCATTCATTCACTCATGTATTCATCAAAGACTCCAACAAAACACAGCTAAATTCCTACAAGGAAGGAATTAAAGAGAGACTTCTACTGTCCCTTCCTCTCTTTGAATGAGAATCTCCATATACCATCTCCAAGCAAAGATTTGTACTGAAGTCATGAGTATATTACAAGGAACATTAACAATAAAATTGGATTAAGAAAAGCATTTTGGAACTTTTATTTATTTTTGTTTCTAAATACATCCTTTAACAGGATGCTAAGTTTGTTTAGGCCATTTTTGAGCTATGACTGACAAACTGAAAAACTGTACACACTCAAATTATACAACATTGTGTTTTCATAGAAATATACTTTGTGTAACAATTTCCACTACTGAGTTAATTCACATATTCATCAATTGACACATTCCTTTGTGTTTGCATTAGCAGATTTTTCAAGCATATAATGCAATCATATTAGCTGTAGTTACCCTGCTGTACATTAGATCTCTAGAATTAATTTATCTTATAAAAAATTTGTCCTTTTGACCAATACCTTCCTTTCCCCACCTTCCTGGCCACTGGCAACCACTCTGTCTCTCTGAGTTTGACTATTTTAGATTTTATATGTTAGTAATATCACACAATATTTGTCTTCCTATGTCTGGCTTGTTTCCTTTAGTATAATGTCCTCCAAGTTCCTCCAAATAACAGGATTTCCTTCTTTTTCAAGGCTGAATGATATCCCATCACACACACACACTCACACACATAATCATTTCTTTATCCATTTATTCACTGGTGGACACTTAGATTGTTTCCATGTCTTGGTGACTGTGAATGACGCTGCAATGAATGTGGGCGTGCAGACACTTTAACTGTAAGCTCAGTCTGTCCCTCAGTATTATTAGGCAGTGTGCTCCTAAATCAGAAGATAAAACACTGGACCATGACAGGGATCTGCAACATGATTACTTTCAAATAAAATTTTTGGATTACTTGTCCATCTCCTGTTGACTCTAATTCTCCTATGACAGTTTCTCTTTGACCAAGAGATAAAATAACTGAGAACTGGCTCCAGTTTGGCTCAAATTTAGAAAGAGCCTTCAGGAAGGGGGATAGCAGAGTTCAGAGAACTGACTCACTGTAGAATGGGTGAAGTGTGTTTTGGGGAAGAGTTAGGTGTGCTACAGATAGAAGGCCAGTGGTAGTAACGAAGCTTCAGATCTCAGCCTGGCAGAGAGCAGGTCCAAGTACCAGAGCCCACTTACCAGCTTAGTCCCCACCATAGGGTCGAAAAAGGGTGAAAGCCTTGGCAGAGACCTGGAGGCTAAGTCAAGGTAAGGAAGGGAAAGTGGTGTCAGCGTTCCTAGGGCCTGGCAGCTAAGAGAAACAAAGTGTAACCAGTTCTGAGACTTAAAGAGTCTGAGTTCCGCAGGTGAGAGGAGGACTGAAGTGAGTGACAAGCAGGACAAGTAGGGAGAAAGCAAAGGTTATTAGTATCAGCACCTGTCCTGGGTCAACCAGAGTCGACCACTGGGTCACCAGTAGGTTCAAGGGCTGAGATGGCAGAAGCAAGAGAAAAAGCAGGAACTAAGAGGCATCACAGTAGGCGGAGAGGGTTTAGTGATTACCCTGCCTGATGTTCTCTAGCAGCAGCTTGTAAGCAAGTAGGGCAGAGGAGCAAAGAGCATGGGCAAGGCGAAACTGACACACACAACGCTGAACTCACAGCAACTGATTAAAAGGCCTCTGAGTGAAAGTATAATGTGGCTTAGAACCAAAAAAAAAATGAACTTAGTTTAGCATCTTCATTCCAGTTAAAATTATAATAAAACTCCACTCATCAATTTTAAGTTTTTTTTTCTTCTACAATTTGTTTGGCAAATATTTTGGCACAGTGATATATTCTCTAGGTAAGATGCATGCCGCCTGCATTCCTGTCCAAGCAGCCTGCCCCAGCACGCCTGCTACAGCTCCAGGGGCTAACATGCTGCATCAGCAGGCTCTTGCATATTTTCATAAACAGTTCCTTTTGTTTATGTTGCAGGTAATCAAATGAAATCTCAAGGATAACAATCCAAACCAAAGCCATTCACGTAAACAGAGAAAAGCTACAGAATTATGCAGTTTATCGAGGTGAACATGCTGGGCTTCCTCGTGTTTATGCCAAGCGTGGAAGGGATACGAATGCACGGTTCCTACCTTCAGAACATTTGTACTGTTAAAAGAAGCGAGAAAGCAAGAGTCAGTGATTGGGAGCACGAGCTGAAAAGCCAGCCTACCTGGGTCTGCATCTTGGTTGCATTCCTAATCTGCTGGTGACCTGGAGCAAATCCTTTGACTGTTCCAAGCTTTTTTCCTCATCTGTAAAATGGGAACAGACATAGCCTAACACACAAGGTTCCTGTGAGGGTCCATGCTGCATGGTGTCTGGCACACAGTAAAACCTCAGGAAATGGTGGTTACTGCTGACGTCATGGTTAATATCACTGACTACGTTAGTGTGGCAGGCACTACAGCAGTCCTAAGAAAGAGGGGAGGTATTGTGTGGGATGGAGCAATAAGGAAAGGCTTCATAGAAGTGTTCAGTGAAGGAATGGATAGCAATTAGCTGTGATGGAGCGAGGGAGGAGGAAGACAGAAAGCAGAGAATCTGGCTGAAGCAAAACTGCAGAAGAGTAATGAGAGGAGGGGTGCAGGGCAAGGGCACGGGATGGAGGGGTAGAAGGTTTGATCTGGGAATGCCAGGAACCTTTGCAAAAGGCAAACCAGTTTCTGTCTATAGCACCTTGTATTTCAGGCAAAGAAATGTAGGTGTTCTATGGCAGGCAATGAGAAGCTATTGAAGCCAGGAAGTAACATTAAAATGTAATGATAATCTCCCCTCATTAGCCTAAATTTAACTAGAAGGGTAGACTAGTGATTTTCAAACTTTAATGTGCATATGAATCACCCAGAGATCATCTAAAAGTAAATACATCTGAGTCAGTACTCTTGGAGTGGGGCTGAGATTAGGCATTGGCAAGCTCACTCACCTGATGCCGCTGGTCTTGGGAGGACTCTTTGCATGACAAGGGCAAACCTCTCCAAGGAGGTGAGTACACAGGATGCCTTGACTTAAGGCACTAAACTCCTGTGACACAAATATCACAGATGAAAAGGGAGTACTGGAAATGTTTGGTCTTTTATTTTAGGCTCTACAGAAGGAGGACAAGAACTTTAATGTAGTTCTTAATCCCAAGCCTATCTTCCCAGGCCCTTTTTAAATGATGTTATTTTAAGTATCTCATAAAATATAAAGTTCTTTTAGCAAATGCAAATGTCTCTTATTTTATAAATATAGCATACAATATTAAGATTTCTATCCAGAAGTTTGCTATCTACTACAAAGGAAAAAACACAAGAAATTGATTTCTTTTTCTATAAAGGAAAATGGCATGAATACATTCATGATGTGTAGCTATTAATAACTTCAAGGATGACTGAAAGGGTTAGCAACATTTGGTCCTAGAGAGAAACCATGGCGGCAGTTTCTTATGTGACAGTTGAATTAAAAGAAAAATAGCCTTCGTGCTATTACAGCAAGAACAGCATATTCAACCACATATGTAGATGAGGAATTGGATACGGTGGCCATAACACTTGTTATAGTGACATCTCAAAAACTAAACCCAGGGTTGGATGGCTGTCAAACCCAGTAATTTCCTCCTGAGAACAGTCTTTGTCACACTGACAGACCACATCTGTATTCATGCTGTGGTGGCTTCTGAATAATATCTGTGGTATACAGAGAAAATAAAGGAGTCTGCCATGCCACTCTCCATGATAAATAACCCCGCCAGTGAATTTCAGAGCTGGAAGAAGCCTGCCACATCATATAAGACAGCACCCTTACTTCCGGGATGAGAAGACTGCATCCAGAGAGGCTCAGTGACTTGTGGAAGACAGGTCAGTGGCAGAGCTGAGACTAGCGCTTGAGTCTCCTTGCTTCCCAGCTGGGGGCTCAAGGGGACTCTTTGACCCTTCCACGGCACCAGTGTGCCACTGGGGGAATGGAGCAAAGGAAAACAAAACAAACCATAGTACAACGCCTGTTTCCTACATAAGCCATTCATTTACATGAAATGTAGACAAATGTAGTACAAAACCACCAGGAGCTGTGGGGCTGAAAGGGTGAACATCCCACTGCTCCTACTCACGTTAAGCTCGTGTCCTGACGCTGGAGATAATATATAAATACAAACAGCTGCGTAAATGCATAAACAACGATATTCATGACAGCTTAGGAGTCTAAAGCAAAAGGTGGAGAAAACTTCCTTTTTGAAGGATGGAAGGGTAGGGTGTAGGATAGGGACAGCTTTCAAGATAAGAAATATCTTAAATTGCTGGGCCTTGAAGGGTAAGTAGTGTAGGTCTAACCTAACAGGAGACCACAAAATCTGGATATCCTAAATGTGGAAGAGGTTAACTATTCCTTCCTATCAAGTAACATATCCTTGATGAAATGAACTAAATTAGCTTAACAGAGAAATCAAAATGACACTTTCTATTTGAAAATCTGTGTAGTAAAGTGATCGCTCTTCTCTACTTGCTTCTTAATCCAGTTTCTAAGCTTCAATTCCTGTGTTACCAGGCCTGAAGTTCATACTGGTAAAAGGACTATCCTCGATTACAAGGGAATTTTTGTCCATGATGCAAAGTCACTTAAGAACCCTCTGAAAAACTGGCATTTCCTGGAAACGACTAGCACATAATTATTTATATAACTGGACTTTCATTTTTAGTTTTTTTAATGACACATAATAATGGTACATGGCTATGGGGTATACTGTGATATATCAGCATATGTATATGTACAATGTGCAACGACCAGATCAAGGTAATTGGCATATACATCACCTCAAACATTTATAATTTTATAGATGATATTTTAAAATAGTTTTAGTTGTAGATGGACACAATGCCTTTATTTTATTCATTTATTTTTATGTGGTGCTGAGGATTAAACCCAGTGCCTCACATGTGCTAGGCAAGCACTCTGCCACTGAGCCATAGCCCTTACAGTTGATTTTAAAAGAACAGCTTTATTCACTATATTACATGTGAAAGTCCCTAAGAGTCCTTCAAAGAGAAAATTATGAGGTCATCTTGAAAAGTTTATACACATTCATACTCCCCATGTAGTAAACATTACAGGATCATCAGAAAGGGGAATCTCCAACCATAAAATTCTGAACCAAAAGAATTGAAATAAAAATTAAAGCATTACTACTGTAGAGAAGACACAAAATTTCATGAAGTGAAAACTACAAGTGGTGGTGCACGTCTGTAATCCCAGCCACTCGAGAGACTGAGACAGGAGGATCACAAGTTCAAAGCCAGCCTCAGCAACCTAGTGAGACCCTGTCTCAAAATAAAAAATAGGAAGGGCTGGAGATGTGGCTCAGAGGTTAAGGGCCCCTATGTTAAATCCCTAGTACCCACTAATAATACTAATAATAACGATAATAACAACAACAACTAGAAACTCAAGAAGTCTATTTTCTGGCCATGATGCTCACAAAGCAGGTAGAGCTGACTACTGCTACACATGCTATGAAGAATAAGACACAATCTCAAATCTTTTTATATTTTCCTATACACAGAAGCATGAAGACACTTACAGATCAATAATCATATTCACTGAATTAGTTACTCACTATAACAGTTGTGATTTACTAACCCCATGGCCACACTTAGACTCATCTTAGACTCATTCCTGATACACAAAATAATAGGGAAACTCTCTTATTAAACATTGCCGCAGAAAATGATATGCAACAAATGGGCTGCTTGCAGAAAGGAATTATGGGAAGCTAAAGAACATAGTGAGGAATAACATTTCAAAAGAGATATAAATGATTTGGAAAAATGAATGCTACCTTCAATCACTTTCGTTTAGGCCTATTGGCTCTGTAAAACTTCCATTCAGTGTAACAGAAGTGCCTGTTAGTTCATTTTACTTAGCTCATGACAATCCTTTCCAATAGAATGACCGTAATATGAGGCCTATACAACTTTCCTGCTGAGAGTATCCATCACTCCACTTTACAATTGCATTACTAAACCCCCAACCCTCACTAAACTCTAACATTGATAATTTATTATTAACAAGTCATCATGTTTCTATTTCCAACTAATTTTTAATACCCCCAAAAGGAGAGTTAGATGTTCTTTTGTATATTTTGACTTTCTGACATGTAATATGAAGAGGGGAATTCTTACACCAAATATATCAGGGTGTAACTTTATAAATATCCCACATATGATTGGAGAGCACTTCCTGCCTCCCTGCTTTCACTGCACGGTAGACTGTAGCAATCTGCCCGTGCGCAGAATCCTAGCTGTTGGGTCAGGGCATGAGGCCTTTTGCACATCCATGTTTCATTTCATAGCTGGGAAGCAGAAGCTTCCCAGTGCTTTTTGCCAACTGACAGGTGGTGGGAATATACAAATATCTGTGCTTACAATAAGATGGTGAAGGCCCCTCGGCAAGCAGAAATAAACATACCCATGCAGAGGAAAACACCAGCCAGAAATACACAGGGTGCTAACAGCAAGCAAAATCAAAGAAGAACATTAAGCCGGCTCCCTGATGACAGCTGAGGCTAAACCATAAACTAAAATTCCCCCCAAAATAAAGCCAGGAGAGGCCATCAGAGATTAATTCATGAAAATCACATGTAGAAAGAGAAAATAGATAATGAAGCCACATGTGGACATTACATTCCTGATCACATTTTAAAGTACTCTTTCCTAGTTTATAAGAAATAAATTAAGCCATGAAGAAAACCGTGAGAATTTTACTGTCACTGGGCATTTAGAATAAGTGACAATGGACCAATTATTATTTATTTATTACAATGCATAAAGCAGCATGCCAAGGACTATCGTTTTAAAGCGGGGGCACATGGGTCTTCTCTCCGAGTTGGGGTCCAGAGAGATGAGGAAAGGGGTCTTCAGGAAGGAAGACGATATGGGGTCTGTCTGGACAGTGGTGATCCACGGGGCCACTCTCCCAGACCCTGGGGTGTAGGTAAAAATCTGCTCTGCCCCAGTGAGACGCAGAAACACCCGGAGCGAGATGCAGAAAACACCGTTTATTTCAGAAAGTGTAGAAACTTAAATACAGTCTTGGACCAATCAGGTCCAAAGGTCACAAACAAAGGGGTGTACTCTGGCAAAAGCACAGTCCATTAGCATAGAATGGGGAAGGGAGGGGTTGAAGGTATTGGAAAGCCTCCTACAAAGGACAGTGGAGATAAACCTATAAATTCAAAGAACTTGTAGTATTTTATGGAGACAGTTATAAATACTGCATTTGTATTTATCAAGTAACTGACTAAAGTAATTTGTAACAACAAATACTATCAAAATTTAGAAAAAGGAGACAATTCAAAGTAGTAGGGGAAAAGGAAAAAGGGGTTTATTGAGTGGGACCTTAGAAGAAAGTTCCAAGGGAAGGATTAGGGAGTCACTGCCAGGCAAGAGAAAGGAATGCAGTATAAATGCACATCACACCATCAAAGGAATAAGGATTATGCCAAAGGAAACATGGGCATTTAGGACTAATGAAAGATAAGTCTGAAAAGGGACCAGATGTGTGAACAGGGGCAAGGTGTTGGGCAGCCAGGTGAGTTTTAACTATTAGAGTCACTGAGGATTTTTTGAACATTAAAAAAAAAGACAGCACTACGAAGTTTTCAACAAGTTCTGTTAAAGAGGAAAGATGTTTCTTGTTTTAATCTGAGTGCTAGAAAAAGCCTACTAACTGATAGTACTTCCACAGCACAGTGCTATTATTCAGCTCTTACATCTCTATACTTTTGCCATTTTTAATGAGTAGGAGAAAAAAAGATCTTCAAGAAAAGAATTCACTAAGAACTTCTGAATAATAATGAAATACAATCATTGGTACTCTTTCAGCTATTTTACCACACAAGTACACATCATGAATACCAGCTCTAAGAGGAAAGCAAAGTTACAAGTTTCAAACACTGAAAAGAGTCTCAAATTTTGAAATCCAAATGTTAAAGATCTTTAGAGATAAAGTGTACCGATTTTGGGGTTTAATTTTTACATGAGCTATCCTTTGATGCAAGAAAATAATCTGGCTCTCATCACCTTTCCTTAAGTAGAAAAATTTGCTCTCATTAATTTATATACAGTTATAATTAGCATGCCCTAAGAAATCACCCACTAAAAATAAAATCTCAGAAATCATTTTTATAAAGCAAATGCCTCTATAAAATAAGAGTTGGAAGTAGATATAGAAAGGCTTAGAAGAAACATCATAAAATAACATGATAACCCAGCAAATTAACAAAAGCACATGAAACATTAGCAAACGCTCAAAAAGAAATCTAAGAAAAAAATTAAAACGGGGGCAAAAGCACCACATTGGGCACAGTGCAAAGGAGAACAGACATTGCAGAAATCACAGTAGGAGACCTGGTGAGCAAAGCAGCAACTAGAAATAGAAATTAATTTGAAAAATTAAAAGGACTTCCAATATAAGCATAAACCAGCATTTCAAAGAAAAAGAAAGTGACTCAAAAAAGCCAGCTTTGATATGTTATATAATTTTATGTAAGTACAATGGCTCAAATAACTATTTTTAAATCTGAAGGACAACAGGGAATACAGATCTGAGGCCCCGGGGAGAGGATCCACTCCAGCTAAGAAATGGTAGTGCGGGCAGTGCGCGAGGCTTCACTGGAGAAGCAAGGCGACAACAGAGGGAGAGGCGACCATCGCAGAACAGAATGCGGACGCCATGAACCCAGCGACACGCATTGAAAAACACATTGCTTTTATTTATGATAAAATCTCTAAAGTAAACATCACCAAAATAGCTGAGCAATGATGAAGTGCTCGCACACTTTCAGAATGAATGGATACGCCAGTGTTGTGCCGAGTTGTAAAGTGAAATGACCCTTCGATGCCTTATATCCAAGTCAGTCTGTCCATCCGTGTGTGTGTGTGTGTGTGTCTCTCTCTCAGATGTAAAGTCATTTATTATATTATTTTTATTAGAGCTTTATTGTTATACAAAGTAGTAAGGTTCATCTCAACAAACTCATACATGCATGGAATTTGAATTCCGATCACAATCTCCCCTATTCCTCCTCCCTTTTCCTTCCCATCCTCCTTCCTGTCCCTCTTTCTCCTTTCTCTACTCTACTAGATTTCCTTTTGCTCATTTATTTATATTTGATTGGTTCTTTTCACATATACAGGTGAAACTCCCTGTGGTATATCTGTATAAGCAAATAACATGATTTCTTAAGAATTCATTCCGCATTGCCTCCCTTTCCCATCCCTCTACTCTGCCTCTCAATCTTCCTCCTTTACATTACTGATCGTCCCTTTATCTTTTTTTTAAAATTTATTTATTTATTTTTTTAGTTGTAGGTGGACAGAATGTCTTTATTTTATTTTTATGTGGTGCTGAGGATCGAACCCAGTGCCTTATGTGTGCTAGGCAAGCACGCTACCACTGCGCCACAATCCTAGCCCCCCATCCCTTTATCTTTATCTTAGCCTATCCTTCCTTCCTCCTTTCCTTTATTTTACTCTAGCTTCCACATATAAGAGAAAACATTTAGCCTTTGAGTTGCTGAATTTGGCTTATTTCACTTAGCATGATATTCTCCATTTCCATCCATTTACCAGCAAATGCCATGATTTCATTCTTCTTTATAGCCGAGTAGAACCCCATGTGTGTGTACACATACACACACACACCCTAAAATTTCTAAAGCCATTCATCTATTGACAGGTACCTGGGTTGATTCCATAATTTAGCTATAATGAATTGTGCTGCTATAAACATTGAGGTAGCTATATCCCTGTAATACGCCAGTTTTAGATCTTTTAGGAAAATACCAAGGAGTGGGGTAGCTGGGTAATATGGTGGTTCCATCTCTAGTTTTTTGAGGAATCTCCATACTGCTTTCCATTTATTATTTGATTTTTTTGGTGCTAAGTTTTTTGAGTTCTCTATATATTCTGGATATTAATCCCCTATCAGGAGTAGCCGGTAAAGATTTTCTTGCACTCTGCAGGTTCTTCCTCCACTCTCTTAGTCCTTTCTTTTGCTTTGCAGAAGTTTTTTAGTTGGATGGCATCCCACTTATTGATTCTTGGTTTTATTTATTGCACTCAGAGTATTCTTAAGGAAATCAGTGCCAGCACCTATATGATGGAGTGTTTACCTTATGTTTTCTTGTAGCAGTTGCAAAGTTTCTGGTATAATTCCTAAGTCTTTGATCCATTTTGAGTTTTGTGCAGGGGGAGAGATGGGGTATGGTTTCATTTTTCTACATACAGCTATCCAGTTGTCCCAGTACCATTTGTTTAAAAGGCTGTCTTTTCTCCAAAATATATTTATGGTCCTTTGTCAAGTTATCAGATGGCTGTAGGTATGGGGATTTTTCTCTGTGTCTTCTCTTCTGTTCCACTAGTCTTCATGTCTATTTTGATGCCAACACCGTGCTGTTTTTGTGACTATAGCTCTGCAGTTTAATTTCACATCAGGTATTGTTATGACTCCTGCTTCACTTTTCTGCAATTTTGGTTTTCTTATTCTTCCAAATGAATTTAAGAATCATTCTTTTCTAATTCTATGAAGAATGTCATTGGTATTTTGATGTGGCTTGCGTTGAATCTGCATATTGCTTTTGGCAGTATGGTCATTTTGACAACATTAATTCAGCCTAGCCAAGAATATGGGATATCTTTCCATCTAAGGTCCTCTTCAGTTTCTTTCTTCAAGTATTCTATAATTTTCATTGTAGAGCTCTTTTACCTCCTTGGTTAGATTAATTCCCAAGTTTTTCAATTAAAAAAAAAATTGACATTATTGCAAATAGAGTGGTTTTGATTTCTTCCTTGGATGAATCACTGTTGGAGTATAGGAAACCTATTTATGGGTGTTGATCTTGTATCCCGCCATATTGCTGAACTCACTTGTAAGCTCTAGAAGTCTGGTGGAGTTTTTTGGGTCTTCTAGATATAGGCTCATGTCATTGGCAAATAGAGATAGTTTGACTCCTTCTTTTCCTATTTGTATCCCTTTGATTTCCTTTTCTTGCCTGATCACTCTGGCTAATGTTTCAAGAACTATACTGAATAGGAGTGGTAAAGAGTGAACAGCCTTGGATTGTTCCTGATTTTAAAGGAAATGCTTTTAGTTTTTCTCCATTTGGTATGATGTTGGCTTTGGGTTTGTCATAAAGAGCCTTTACAATGTTGAGGCAAGTTCCTTCCATCCCTAGCTTCTCCAGCGTTTGTAACATGAATAGGTGCTGAATTTTATCAAAGGCCTTTTCTGCATCTATTGAGATGATCATGTGATTCTTGTCCTTAATTCTGTTTAAGTTATATTATGTTGAACCAAACTTGCATCCCTGGAATGAAGAGCCCACTTGATCACGGTATATTATCTTTTTGATGTGTTTTTGAATGCATTTTGTTAATATTTTATTAAGGATTTTTGCATCTATGTTCATCAGGGTAACTGGTATATAATTTTCTTCCCTTGATGCATCTTTGTCTGGTTTTGGTAGCAGGGTTATACTGGCTTCACAGAATTATTTGGGAGTTTCCCTCTCTTTCATTTTCATGGAATAATTTGAGAAAGACTGGTGTTAGTTCTGTTGTAAAGGTCTTGTAGAACTCAGCTGAGAATCCATCTGGTCCTTGGCTTTTCTTTTTTGGAAGGCTTTTAAGTGCTTTTTCAATTTCATTACTTGATTACTGTTTAGGTTTTCTATATCTTCCTGTTTTAATTTGAACAGGTCACATATGTCTAGAAATTTGTCAGTGTCTTCTAGATTTTTCAGTGTATTAGAGTATAAATTTTCAAAATAGGATCTGATAATCCTCTGGATTTCAGAAGGGTCTGTGGTAATATCTCCTTTTTCACCACTTATTGATTTTTCTCTTTCTTTTGGTTAGTTTAGCTAAACATTTATCAATCTTATTAATCTTTTTAAAGAGCCAATTCTTCATTGCATTGATCCTGTGTATTGTTTTCTTATTCTCAATTTCATTAATTTTGGCTCTGATCTTAATTATTTCCTCTCTCCTACTGGTTTTTGAATTACTTTGTACTTCTTTTTCTAAGGCTTTGAGGTGGAGCAGAAGCTTATTTATTTGGAATCTATTTTCCAAGTCTCTCTCTTTAGATTATTTGTTTTTGATGTTTATTTGCTTGTTTGGTCTATTAAATTAAAATGTATTATGGGCAAATACTCCTGAAAAAAACCACTCTTGATCTTTAGCAATTTCTTTGAAGAGAACCTGGCAGTCACTGAATTAAATGGTATGAAGATTTATTTCTCCAGTCACTCCAACCACAGAGAACTCTGGTCTACTAAAAATTCTCTTTGTTGTTTTTTTCTTATGGTGCTAATATCAGCTTTCTTTCTGGGTAACTATGAGCCTGGGTGATGAGCTCCACCAAAAGCTACTCCAGCTTCTCAAAAAGTGAGTCTAGCCTTAGAAAGATTATAAAGTTTTGCATCACTAACAACCTCAGAGGCCGATTTTTATTTTCTTATTCTAGAAAACTATGCATCACTGAAAAAGAAGTGTGTGAGTGTGTGTGTGTGTGTGTGTGTGTGTGTGTGTGTTAGACATCTGTTTCTGTAACCTGCTTTAATTTACACAAAGAGGAAATATTTCTCTTCCCTTTTTGAATTCACAACTTCATTTAATACTTTTTATATGCATCATTTATTCTGGTTGAGGGATTATGGCATCAATATAATATTCAAATATAACTGAGAGTTTAAGCAGAACATGTTCAATCAACTAAAATACCTTATTTTGCTTGTATATTACAGTGGTCTCCAAAATGTCCTTAGCACACAATCATCATAAGTACTACAAGATTTGTGGGCACATAATCCACAGTATATGTAGTTATAGATTATATGTACATGTGCTACTAAATTAATATATTGTATGTGGTATAAAATATGGATTTCTCAAGAATTTTATAAAGATATCTTTTATTTAGTAACAACAAATAACTTTTTGTGTCACTAAAAATTATAATATTTAACAAGAACAATATGACTTAATATAATTTATTATTTCAGAATATATTGGTTTAATCCTTTGCGATTGAGCAATTTAAAGTTCAATTTGTTTTGATACTTGGTTTGAATGGCTGTTAAAGATACCTCATAAAATTATGTAGATCTAAATGAGAAAAGGTCATCAGGGCCCTGATAGCCTCAGTTTTTAATTCTATCCTCTGATAAGGGAAAGGTTTAGAGGTTTTCAGCTTTTTAACTATTATTATTTTGTTACTGCTAACTGAAATTTAGCTAATATATTTCCTGATATCAATGTGATATCCAGTTTGTTGATCTTGAAAACTTACTAACCTTTTTAATTTTTTTTTAATATTTTTTAGTTGTAGATGGACACAATGTCTTTATTTTATTGCTTTTGTATGTGGTGCTGAGGATCGAACCCAGGGCCTCACACATGCGAGGCAAGCACTCTGCCACTGAGCTACAATCCCTGCCCCTTTTGAATTCTTATATTTAAAAAAATATACATGTCCTAAAGCTACTGAAATTTTGTGAGTCTTTTTTTTCAAGTCAGGTTAGGATATCCCATTTCCACTTAGTGAACATGTAGATATGAAGAGTTTTAATAGGTGACACATAATTTTTTAAAAAATAAAATCACATTTACAAACATCTACTTTCAAAAATGCTCTCCTAGGGCTGGGGATATAGCTCAACTGGTAGAGTGCTTGCCTTGCATGCACAAGACCCTTGCTTCTATCTCCAGCACCACAAAAAAAAAAAAAAAAAAGTTCTCTTTGTAACATAGATTTCTTCCAGAAGCAGTTATTTTCTCACTTATTGTCAAAACACTGCTTCTATCTTGAAGGGCTATATTTAACTATATTTTTCAAAAATCTCTGCAAGGTAGCATCTACTAAAACCATTTAGCACATAAAGGTCACCAAATTTGGACAACTTGTCTTTAGTTCCTCTTGTTAAAAACAACCTCTATGTAGGAGAAACACATTGATATTCATTACCCATCTCATTACAAAGTATATAAAAAGAGGCTAACACACTTTAAAGAACTGACTTTCACACAACCAACTAAGTAATATTGTCCTGTGGTACTCTGTATGCATCTGGCTTTAATGTCTTTGTTCTTCAATAGCTCATTCAATAGCTTGTTTGTGAGTACTGCAGCCAATGAATTTCATATATGTCACTGTTAATGATAATGAGTGCAAATCCTTATTCAAATAACCTGCTTCATTATTTCTCCTGAGTAGGGCTGGCTTCTGGACAGATCCCATTAAATTGCTTTTATCCCAAATGGGAATATCTGCCAGATGTCTCCCAATATCCATTCTCTTTCCTTCCTCAGTATCAGAACATGTGAATGGGCCTATAACTGTCCAGAGCAAACTTCACATTTTCCAAGGCCCTCCTCTCCCTTGCAGATACATACAGCCTCGAATCTCTGTTGTCAGTCCTGAGATATAAATAGCCTTAGAACAAGGGGAAGATCTCCTGCCTCCTTTCCTTCTAACTACTTAGAATGCAGATTTGATGGCTGTAACTTAAGCAACCATCTTGAAGCAAGGAGAAGTCAGCTGGGTGCGGTGGTGCACGCCTGTAATTCCAGCAATTTGGGAGGATGAGACAGAGGAGGATCGAGAGTTCAAAGCCAGTCTCAGCAACGGCAAGTCACTAAGCAGCTCAGTGAGTCCCTGTCTCTAAATAAAACACAAAATAGGGCTGGGGATGTGGCTCAGTAATTGAGTGCCCCTGAGTTCAATTCTTAGTACCAAAAAAAAAAAAAAAAGCAGCCAGGCATTAGGGCAGCCAGAGCCAACAAAAAGGGGGACCCAGGTCCTTCATATCTATGTTGTCATCATTCAGGTGTGAGTTGCCTATTTATGTGGGAGAGAAATATATTTATATCCCTTTTGAGCCTCTAGTGTGTAGAGATTTTTGCCTCTCATTGCTACATAACCTTAATTAATACACCAGGTGATGGCTGATGAGGAGCTCACGCTAGGTGTCACCCAGACAGTTCCGCTGTTCCCTCGCATCTACACGTGCTTCCTTATTAACATAACCTTCAATCTGCAGTTTCCTAACAGGTACTGCTTTTAAGCCACTCGTCCATTTTGTCAGGATTAGTTCTTAAGTGGATATTTACGTCCACTTTACCAGGTAAGTGTAACTACAACCTCTGTCAGCAGATTAGAAAGCAAATCAATGAGGAGGCCATCACTAGGCACTTCCAACTCTTCTCTCCAGACAAGTCAAGAACCATGCATAATGTGCATTTGACAAATACAGACCATAGGAGAACACTAGTATCCTTGTTAAATACAAATGAAGCTTTAGTATTTTGCTTGACAAATAAATATATGGGGTTCTGCTTTCTTCCTGCTCCTTTCCTGCCACCACCAACAAATGTTTTCAGGCATCTGCCAGGTGAGCAGCACTCCACCCACCTTAGAGCCACCCTCAAGGCTGTGGATGGACCCACAGCTAAGTACAGACCTCCCTCCTGGATCACGACACAGTGCTATGACATGGAAATGTCCCACAGTGAAAACTCCATACAAGTAAGAGTTTCCCATAAAACTGGAAACTCATAAAGTAAATGGTAAATCGAAGGGTGGATGGATATAAAGATTTGGTGCTTTACCTGAATACCTCAAGAACAGTCCTTTCAGGTAATTTGGGGGCCACCAGCCTGAAGGCTCTTTTGAAATCTTCCAAAGTTAAAAATCCACGATCTATTTGAAAACAAAATATAGGATGTTTAATTACTTTTATAAACCCTGTGAACTATTATTTCATGCTTGATATTTATGTGAAACTTTATTTTAATATGTTATTGGGAGAAAAACAGTACTTTACATTTGAATTTACAGATAATATAAGATTGTCTCATTGGAAGAAGCTGCAAATCTAGCAATATTCCCCCTTCAGTGCAGTCCCAGATGATCTCGCATCACGTTTAGCCCTGCCATTGTGCTGCTTCTCCACGTCCAAGGGCAAGGACAACATGCAGACATGACTACAATAATGAAATTAGGCTTTGAGTTATTGTGAATTGTCAAAACTGTTTAGTCTTCAAATTTTATTTTATTTTATTTTTTTAGGGTAAACTCATAATAGCAGGGGAGATACTAGAACCCATGAGCCCTCTCTTCTTGGGTGAGATATGTAGGGCTGGGGGCCTGCAGTCACTCTTCTCAGACATGTCTGGTGTGGGAAAACAACTTTTCCAATCATGTGAGTCAATGTGGGAGTTGAAGGAGACAACCACAGTGTTGCCGATACTCCCTAACTGGCAGTGGGCTGTATCCCCACGTGGCCAACTCTTTTGCTGGAAACTTCACAATATAGGGACAATATGTAAGTACATATTATGGTATATAAGTAAAATTATATAACCACAAACATTATTTCATTCTTGGTATGTGCCAAGAACTTAAAATCACAGTGGAAAAAAAATTCACACCAATACCTAAGGTAATAGCTAAAGACTACAGTACACTAATCTTCCAAGTGTACTGTACTCTTGGTTTACTGAGTGTATATTCTCATTCACAATTTCTTAGCAGAAATTTATTATCAAAACACCTTGAACACTTTGAAGACACTTACAGTGCGCATCAAAAGCTGTGAAGATGTGTCTTATCTCGTTCCGATATAGTTGAACTTCCTTCTTTTTCCTTATGATATTTAAAAACTCCTCACATGATATACCTAAAAGTTGGGGAAAACAATTTGCCAAAGATGACTGTCTTCCTCTTTAGAAAAAATGAAACAGATGTGAACAGTAACAAATATCATAATCAAATTTTACCTTAATTTTTGAGAATGGTATTTACTCCTAAACAAAGTCAAGGAGACATTTTGTTACATGCTAAGTCAATCCAGCCCTAGCAATCAATAGTGAAAATGATAGATACCCTTGGGGTCCACTGAGCCTTTGCAAGGGACAAAGGAATGGTGACCTTGAAAAAGTTTAACACTCTTTTCTCTAAAAGATCTAAAAGACAGGCAAGAAACTACTCATTAAACGAGGTCTCATAATTTTTCTTTCCTTATGCTTCTTTGATCCCTTTTTTTCTAGCCAGATGTCATTTCGGCAGGTTTTTTTCCAACTGGGAGATCAGGTCAGAGAAGTGGTTTCTCAAAAGTCAACACCAATTGCATGCCACAGATAAAGGTGGAGAGAATATTACATAAACAATAGAGCTGGCACCATCCCCAGCCCTGGATACACCCCACAATGTGTTCAGCAGCCTGGGGCTCAGCTTCCTGCGACTCTCCTAATAAAAGAGCCCAGCATGATGATATGAGATTGGATACTGTGCTTACAATGTCTATTAAAATGAATTCCAATGTGATCTTTGTAGTAGGTTTAAGAAGTGGAGCCAAGAATTTAAACATTTTAGTGAACTGAGTTCTAAATATATAAAAAGCAGTTCATTTTTATAATGCAGGATTTCCATTTAAAAAGTTATCACTCTGTTTTAAAAATAGGCCTAAATCATACTATAACCACATGTAACCTTTTCCTTTGGGTAAAGCAACTAATATTGTGCTGTATGTCATTCCTAAGACAGTTCTCATAGCTCAAAACATGTTGAAATAATTTACCTAATTTCTCATGCTTTTATTTGTAAAGATTTATAAACTTAAAAAAATCAGTCAAGCTTTGTTTTTAAATTATTCTGATTCTTTTACAGTTTTTAAAAAATATTTCTTTAGTTGTCAATGCACCTTTATTTATTTATATGCAATGCTGAGAATCAAACCCAGTGCCTCACACATACTAGGCAAATACTCTACCACTGAGCTACAACCCCAGCAATCTTTTACAACTTTTTAAGACCCACTGTGTGCCAGGCACTGTATTAAGCTCTGGAAGTAGAGGGAAGAAGACAACAAACATGGCTCCACTTCCAAGGGTAACACTATTTAGCGGGGAGACCATCATTATTCAGGTTCAACTGTAAACACACGAGTGCCAATTGTAGCAATCGGGGAGAAACAGGAGGTTGTCAAGAGAGTCCCAGGAATCCTCTTGTAGCACAGACTCTGGCCAAGGAGAAACTCTTAAAAGAGGAAGAAATATTTAAGTTAAGACCATGAAATGATACCAGCTGGCTAAAGGAGGGGAAGAAGAGCAATTCAAGCAGTGGAAACAGCATATGCCAAGGTCGTGGGCTGGCCAAGTGGGAAAATGAAAAGATGCCACGTGGCTGGAACATGATGAGCAAGAGAGAGTATTGCAGGAGGAGGTGGGTGAGGGAGGCAGGGCAGGAACTCTCAAAGGCCCTGCGGGCAGCAGCTAATAATGTGGATTTTATTTAAGAAAGTCTGTAAAAGATTTGATTAAGAAGTGATATGATCTCGTTTAGATTTTAAAAAGATCTTTAAGAGTATGGTCTTGAGAAAAAGGATTGGGGAAGAAGCAAAAATGTAAAAAGGGAGACCAGTTGGGAGACCAGTTAGGAGGCCACTGGCAAGAGATGTGATTGCTAGGGTACTGGTGGGTACGAGTGGAAGGTGTCCTCAATATTCCAGAATAGAAATGACACGCCTTGATAACGAATCAGATGTGGCAGGTGAGAAAGATGTCAAGAATAACCCGCAGCTTCTGGACTGACTGCTAGGTAGTTTGAGAAGTCATTTAAAGAGATGAAAAGACTAGGGGAAGATAGGCTGAGGGGTGAGATGAGGAGCTGTGATTGGGATGTGTGAAGTGCTCAATGCTTTGGAGCCAAAGAGGAGGAGAAACGTGGAGGAGGCAGCTGGCTTTCCTCTAGGCAACAAGGCACATCTCCCAGCACCTAGAGGAGCGTCTGGCAGGTATTCTGTAAGTACAGTCATCCCTTGGTATCTGTGGGGGATTGGTTCCAGAACCCCCGAAGGATACTGCAATCTGAGGATGCTCAAGTCCTCTATATAAAATGGCACAATATTTGCATATATCCTGTGTACATCCTCCCATATACTTTAAGTCATCTCTAGATTACTTGTAATACCTAATAAAAGGTAAGCACTGTATAAATAGTTGTAACTGTGTTGTTTAGGGAATGATGGCAAGAAAAAGTCTGCACGTTTGATACAGATGCAATTTTTAAAAAATATTTTCCATCTGTGGCTGGTTGAAGCGCGGCACCTGCGGATGCAGAAGGCTGACAGTACTGTACTGAATCAGCATATGAAGCATTTTCCCCAGTAGTTGCTTAGAGTTTGACGCAGCTCCATTCCATCTAACCACCCCTGTGACCAGAGAACATACCTCAAAATGCCAGTTGAAGTTAAAACTGAAATCAGGTCATGCATGCTTCCATAAGTTCATATGCATAGCTTTAGTTTCATGAACTCCAAAAACTAATTGATTAAATAGCATCTAGAGTTGTTGAAATTCATGAATAATTTATACACTGATGAAGGTATGTTCAATGAGATACATCACAATCTTACCCCATGTACCTCTCCATTCCTAGCAAACTTGCTGGTTCTTCCCTGAGACAACAGGCTCTTAGCACCCAGTAACTTTGCACGTGTAAACACACTATCCGGAAAGTCCCTTCTCCTTTATTTCTCCTAGTGATTTTTTACATCTCCTTCCAGATGCAATTCAAGCACTGCCTCCTCTTAGAAGTCTTCTCTGATTCCTCTCAGATGAGTCCCTTTGCTGTGACTGACAGTTCAGTGTTCACAGCACAATTGTCAAATTAATTATAATTCATGGTAATTATTTGGAGACAGGTCTGCCTGAGATATGCTGAGGGAATGCAGTATGCATTGCTCACAATTTCACCCATGTTCAGCATGACATCTAGCATTCATACACAGGCATTCATCACGTGTTTGCTGAAAAAGTAACGTGATGAATAAGAACAAATGAATATGAGCAAACATAAAGATGTTTTCTAGATGATTTCTAGTTTGGGACAAAAAGTTTAAATGCCTGTTTTAAATCATCTTATAACTCAGTAAACTAGTGCCCCAAAGTAGGTCACTTTTTATTCACATAGCCAGCAAAATTAGCTGTCATTTTAGAACTCTATCTTCATTGGTGCATATTAATTACACAAAATGGTGGGTTTAATTGTGGCATATTCATACAGACATAAAAACATCCTTTGATACATTTCCCTCCCCAACACCTCCTCTTCCCTCCTCCCTACCCCGTCTCCTCCCCGGGCCTGGTGTTCTCCCTCTACCTTCATGGCATCCTTTCCCCCTCTTGCTTTCACATATGACAGAAAACAAATGATACTCTTCTCACTTTTTCTACTCAAAATTACCATCTCCAGATCCATTAGTTTTCCTGCAAATGACAATTTCATTCTGCACAGCCGAGTGAAACTCCATTGTGTATACACACATTTTCTTTATCCACTCATCTGTTGATGGGCATGTAGGCTGATCCCATAACTTGGCTATTGTGAATTGTGTTGCCATAAACATAGGTATGCAGGTGCCTCTCAAGTAAGCTGACTTTAATTCTTTTGGAGGAATACTAAGGAGTGGTATAGCTGAATCATATGGTAGATCTATTTTTAGCTTTTTGAGGCACCTCCATACTGATTTCCATAATGGCTGTACTAATTGACATTCCCATCAACACCCTGTAAGAGTTCCTTTTTTCCTGCATCCTTGCCATCATTTTCTGCTATTTGCATTCTTGATGATTTCCATTCTTAATGGACAAAATCCCTATTTTAATACATAGTAACCTAGTAAAAAAACAAACAAAATTCAAATATAATGTATGCACAATATTTGTCCTTTACTTATTATTGCACGGGGGGGGGGGGCTCAAATCCATGGTTCAATGTGCGATTCACATGAAAAACAAAACCATATGAGTGGCATTATCTTTTAAATTACATGTTCAGATAACACATCAGTTTTGGAGCTATAAAGCATTCAGGTCTTTATTGCACAATCTCACAGAATAAAAATCAAATGTTCTTTAGTTTTTACTAGGAGAAAACGTATGTGGATTTAAATTCTGTTTATTACCACTTAAAAAGAGAAACACAAATAATAGAAATAACTGTGTGTATAATCGTTCTTTCATGTTATTTTCTCACAGAGCCATACAACTTATTTTTTCAAGTCAATACTGTAGGGGTCAAAGGCATCGATTACACATTACACTATGTAAACACACCCCTCTCCACATGCCCTCCTGTCATCTTCCAAGGCAAAACACATCCACATGCAAGCCCCTTTTCTAAAAAGATGGAGAAGTTTTTATTCAGCTTGGCTCTGCTGTTGTAATAACACAACTGCTTTCCAAAGCTAATACTTAATAATTTACTATTCCTATAGCTTTGTAACACAAACACATTAATGTAAGTTTTATATATCTTGCTGCTTTTTAAATGGCCTAGAAATAGAATCGCTGTGACTAGCTCCACCTGCTGTCACAATATGCAAACCCGAAATTACCATTTCACAAAGCCTTTCAGTGATTCTATTGACATCAGATTTCATACCCAACGAGAAATACATCATCTGTGTGTCCCCCAGAGTGAAAGAATATGTTCAGGACATTCTAATTTCAAATACAATCTTGCATCCTCTATGTACGCTATTCCTCTAATAACAGTTAAATAAAACACATTCTACAGTAGTCACATATTAGGATCACAACATCAGAAACCACACAGATGTAGGTGTTTACCTGCATTTATTAATGTCTACAGGTGGTGCTGTGAAATGGCCTGTGTACTTGGACTCTATCAGTGGTTTTCAGACCATTTTTTTTTCCTCTTAGGAAAGTCCTTCTTTATAAAACAGGACAGTCCAATATGTAGAGGACATGAAAGCAAGGCTATTCCATTCAAAGGGAGGTGAGCTCACTGCACTTCTCTGTTCAACTGTGTCCCCAGGATTACCTCAACAGGACCCAGGATTAAGGACCACAGCTTAAAGACTGCTAAGAATGTATCAGCCAGCTTTCTGTCACTATGAAAAACACTGGAGATAAGCAAAAAGAAAAAGGTTGTACTTTGGCTTACAGTTTCAGTTCATGGTTACCCAGCCTTGTGGCTTTGGGCCTGTGGTAGCAGGGTGCATGATGGCGGCAGTGTGTGGCAGAGGAAACTCATCATCTGTTTTGGAGGGAAGCAAAACAGACAGAGGAGACCAGAATCCCAACACCCCCAAAGGCCTAACTTCCTCCCACTAGACCACACCTCCTAAAGGTTCCTCTACTTCCCAACAGCACCACAGGCTGGGCTCCAAGTCTGTAGCACATGGGCCTTGGGGAATGTCTAAGATCCAAACCATAATAGGACCTGACTCCACAAGCCTGTGCACTTTCCACACAATTGGAAAACATCAATAAATTATCCTTGGCAAAATGACTCTTTTCATGTTCTATAATGAATATATATATATATAAATAAAGTTTTACTTTCCTACTACTTATTATGTGTGATATAGATCAGCCATATAGAGAGAGAGACTGGGACTGTTACTTTTTTTTCTTTTTTCTACTTTGTTTTTAAGCCATTTCCTGGGAGGGTAATCATCTTTCGCCACAGGAGTAGATATATTCATGAAGTCCAATCATACTACATAAACTTTTTCCTTGAAAATTCCATTATGTATATATATTTTTTGTGGCTCGTAGTTCTAAGTTTTAGTGCACAACAAGAAATCCTCTTGAAAATGAAGTAGTCTAGAGTCTGGCCAACATGGTGAGCTCAAATTAGAAACTGTAACAAACCTGGGAGAGTGAAGGAGAAAACAACAAAAATGCCAGCTTATCTGGACTGAAAGCCTAGTCCCATATTTAGCAGAAAAGGGGGATTTGTGTTCATTGTGCCATATATTAATTTTCCCAAGGACTGAGAATGTCTAGAAAAATGGTTTAAAAGGACAAAGTAGCCTTTTAAAATATATAATGCAGGCCTTCTCTAATTTGAGAAATAAAATACAGATTATGCCTTTGGAAGCCTTGATGGAGGAAAAGGGCTATAATGTGTTTGCACAGAAAGACTGAGGACAGAGAGTGAAATGACATCGACAATGATTAGTTGTCACAGTAAGATGGGTAAATAAATTCAGAAGACTAATATTTTCTTCTAGTTGCTTTCAGAAAAGTAGGAGGATAAAGGGAAAGAATCTACCTTAATGGAAAAAAATCAAGTTTTACTGTATCATTGGGAGGAAAATGAGTAAAAACAGGTGACAGCTGAATAGAGATATCAGAACCAATAAAACCCTATTTCTATCAAACATGGACAGGAATCATTATCCTTTTTATTATATACATCTCCTGCTCATAAAACTTCAAAAGTTCCTAGGTGTTAATAGTGCAAAGCTCCAATACCTGAAATTTTAAACCTCACTATGGAATTTTAAACCACATCCTTCCTTCCCTGCAAACTGATCCTTAACCCCTTCCCAATTCTCAATCCCATCAGGTCAGCAAATTCGGCTGAACATAATTTATAGTTATCTGCTCTTCTCCCTGCTATTGCAAGAGGTAATGATATTCCAAGGAGGGAACTATACTTATGGGAAGATGCTATATTAACAGCATCACGGACAGGTACGGTGGTGCACACCTGTAATCCCACCAGTTTGGGAGGCTGAGTTCAAAGCCACCCTCTGCAAAAGCAAGGCGCTAAGCAACTCAGTGAGACCCTGTCTCTACAAAATAGGGCTGGGGATGTGGCTCAGTGGCCAAGTGCCCCTGAGTTCAATCCCTGGTACCCAAAAAAAACAGCATCACACCTAACAGATTTAGGTATGCAAACTCTAAGAGGAGATGGGGGCTGTAGGAGAGGGAGAGAGATGTAGAAGAAGAGATGTCAATCATTCAGTGAGAGCAGGCAAAGAGGGTCTTGGAGAGAAACCCTGCAAGGGGGGGTGCAGAAAGGGCCCTTAGAAGAGAGCACTCACCTGCCTTCTCCATGGTCAGCAGGGGACTATGAGTGATAAATGGCTCAGAACAATCTCCACCACCTCCAGTGCTTTTTTTTTTTTTAATATTTTTTTATTAGTTGTAGATGGACACAGTATCTTTATTTTATTTATGTATTTTTACGTGGTGCTGAGGATCGAACCCAGTGCCTCACGCATGCGAGGCAAGCGCTCTACCACTGAGCCACAATCCCAGCCCCACCTCCAGTGCTTTTATGGCAATGGAGTGGGTTAGGCATCTGAGTCCCTGCTGAGTTCCCCCTGCACAGCAGAGAGACCCGCGGGAGCCGGAGGAAGAATGGGGCTGGTGACTCTTTCTTTCACCATGTTCTCTTCTTGGCTTTGCCACTTTTCCAAATCCTGCCCATCCCCAATGTCCAGCCCCAGGCCTACATCTGTGGAAGGAGCATTGCCCTCCTCCGAAGTCTTACCAATTTTCTTGCCTACAGTATTCAAATAAATTTGGCTGTAAAAGAAGTGAAAATACTTTTTTCACCTTCTCTGTCCAGCCACAGGTTTCTGAATTGGCCATAGGTCAGTGTCTGTGTTTCCTAATTCCTGCCTCTGCAATGAAATGCACTAGCCATTCTCTAAATGAAGAACTAAATAAATAAATTTACGTGTGAATATCTGTGGGTGAAACCACGAATTGGCCCTATGATTACAATTTCAAGATATAACAACCTTAATTTGTATGAGGTTTCCTGACTACAGAGAATTAAGATGCTAACTGAAATCTGAAAACCTTCACCCCTGCTATGCCTTGGCCTTTCCTGTGAAAGCAGAAGCCAAAAAACCAAAAATATATATAACTACAGGTGATTTAAAATAGACTCTAAAAGACCAGCACATGCAAATTTAAATTTAGGAAAATAACATGTTTAATAGCCATCTAACAAGTCAGACAAGATAGTAATAAATAAAAGCATACAAGCTGATGACCATTAACCTATTCATCCACAAATTATTTTTCAATTGAACTTACACTGCATAGCATGACTGAGTCAAACAGCCCATAATTACCATTATGATGAATCAATCTCTTTGATTTTTCCATCAAAGTTGAAGGTTAAAATTAAGTTCCTGGAAATCTTTTTCTAAGTATAAAAGTAAAATATGTGATTATTTTAAAAGAGCAATAATATAAGGAAACAGGAAAGAATTTTGCTCAATCTGATCATCTAGTGAAAGGAAAATTCTGAGGTTCTTTGTCCTAGGACATATTTTAGATCAATCTGGGATAATAACTGAGACAGCTGTGTGACAGTTCAGAGGACAGTGCTCACTTAGTTCCTACTTGCAGTATTTAGCATACAAAAAGAGCTGCATGAATCTTAGCTGTTCTTATATGAAACACCTACAATTTATCCCACAACAGAGCCAGAACTGCACTCTTGTAGCACATGGTCTTCACCCTTCACAGAACTGCCATGATGGGTTCTGGTATTAAACACAGGTCTACACAGAAGACTTACAAAACTATTATATTTATTGAACCATTTGGGACATTGATATCTATTCATCATCCTCTGCCCATAAGACATTATGAATAGCCAAGCATGGTGGCGCACGCCTATAATCCAAGCAGCTTGGGAGGCTGAGGCAGGAGGATTGCGAGTTCAAAGCCAGCCTCAGCAAAAGTGAGGTGCTAAGCAGTGAGACCCTATCTCTAAATAAAATACAAAATAGGGCTGTGGATGTGGCTCAGTGATTGAGTGCCCCTGAGTTCAATCCCCACTACCAAAAAAAAAAAAAAAAATGACATCATGAAGAAATGTCACAGCCCATGGAAGACTACATCTCTCTAGAAAAAGGTGTTAATTGTATATACTCTGACTGCTGTACTTGCTTGTGTTTCTCTGCTTACTCTGGATGCTAGGTATCTTAGAACCAAATCTGAACTCAGCTGCACATAGAAACCGGTGACTGGCCATTCATGTAATGTCCCCACTCCTGACTTCAATTCACCAGCTAATAAAGTTCCTTAGGGGAATGAATGCTGGCCTCAATTCTGTCATAGTTACAAATATGACCCATGACATTATTAAAAATCAAGGGAAGGGCTTATCAATAGGTCAGGAAGGTAAAGCTGGAGGTCGAATGGCTTTGGTCTGCTGCTTACTAACTGGTTATGCTACTTTAGGCAAATTATTAAACCTTTTTATGCTCCACGAGTTTTAAAAACTTATCAAATGTGGATAATCATCAAAGTATAGAGTCATATTAAATATAATCTCCACTGTGATGCTCATCACAGATCTGCACATGGATGGTAGTTGTCCAGGAAATGACAGCTTCAGTTGTTATCTATAATAACAACAAATGTTTTATTACATTTGAAAGCATTTTGTAAACAAAGAGTCTGCCAGGCATATATTCTTTTATTATTCTTCTATTTGATTTTATTATTCCTCTCTGGAGCCCTATTCCCCCACTTTCAAAAGGGGACAGATGACTGTTTTCTTGGTCTCTTCTAGCCGCACATTTCTGTGTGTGTGTGTGTATTTTTTTTTTTTTTTTTTTGGTGCTGAGGATTGAACCCAGGGCCTTGCAAACATTAGGCAAGTACTCTACCAACTGAGCTACATCCCCATCCCTTCTTTCTCTACATTTAATAGAAATTATGAACAAGGATTGTGATAAAACTCTGGAAGAAGTAGCAATATTGTATACTGAAAACATTCTCAACAGAGATCTGTTCCTTCCTTAAATAAGTGGCTGGATTTTTTTTTTTTTATTCTGCTAATACATTTCCTCTATCCTGGCTTCCCTAAAGTGAGTTTTTGCTTACACTCACTCGCCTGTTGGGTTACAGGCTTTTTTGGCTACTGCTGGCTGCTCTCAGAATCTCTCAGTGTGTACTTTTCTTCCATACATTCTACTCATATTTCTAATAGCTCTGACTTAACTTTTCGTTCTTCTTAATTTTCAAAAGCCTCCTCTACAGAAATCACACACATCTGAGAGGACAAGCACTTGGGAAGCAGGACCTGGGTAGAGGTACTGTTCCAAACCCAAAGTGAAGCATGTACATCTTCAGGACTCTGCCCTTGCCTCTGAACCTCACCCAGGGAGCTGTGCAGACCTGCACAGACCTGGCCTGACCTTGTCTTGAGGTAAGAACAGCTGTGGAGAGCAGGAGAATTCGCAAGTCATAGCTACCCAGAAGAAACTTGGAAAGCTGATTACCAAAATAATTAGTTTCCAGGAAGCCAAGACCAACATTTAACTTTTTTTCCAAGATCAAAACATCAAAGAGAAAGAAAAATGCTTGAAGAAACATAATCTGTGCATGAACCCTCTTCTTCCAGAGAAACACGATGTAAATGTGACTCATGTCAATCATAGGGAAGAGATGGAGCCGACGTGTGAAATTGGTTCAGGATTGATAGTTCTAATAGAAAAAAATTCACGTTAGCAGCAGAGGTCAGTGATGATTTCTTGCTGGATGCTATTTAACTGCTCGAATGTTTGTGGTCTTGGGCTCCCCATTACGTCAAAGTGAATTAGATCTAATTGGAAAGCTAATGCCCTGGTTATAAAACTGTTCCTTTAATCTAGAAGAAAGTGATACTTTAAGTTAGTTATTCAAGGTTGAAAGGGAAAAGTCTGGAAAATCACAGGTCCTTTCACAGTACTTCTAGAACAAGGCACTAAGCACTTGCATTTGATCTCATTCATCCAAACTAATCCTTCTTCTGATAGTTCCCCTGAATTTCTCAGGAATTTACTTTGTAATCTTTGGAAATCTGTTCTAAAATTAATTATTAGCAAAAGACACTGAGAAAAAAAGCTTCCTAATGATTTGATTGGGAAATAGATGTGAGAGTTGTTCTTTGATACTAAATGCAAGAAAACATGTACAGGAGCCAGTCCCTGAGCACATCTTCAAAGCAAGAAAGCCCTCAATCATGGGGAAGACTATTTCTGGTGTCAAAATTTCCAGATGAAGCAATCCTTTGGCCATAATGAATTCGAGAAAATGTTCCATAATAAGGCAGTCTTCGTTATACATAAGAGAACTCAGGCCTGGGAGAAATCCTGTGAACATACTGAATGTAGAAAGGTGTCTTGTCTGCACCTCAAAACTCATCAAAAGGAAGGTGGATGAGTGAAGCAAATATGAGAAACAGTTCTGCAGGAAAGCACAATGCAAGCACTGAGAACTCATACAGGAGACAAGACTGTGAATTTCATGAACACCAGCTATCTGCAGCTACAAGTCAAACCTTTCTCCAACATCAGAAAGAAAAAAAGAAGCCGGGCGCAGTGGTGCAAGCCTGTAATCCCAGCACTTTGGGAGGCTGAGACAGGAGAATCGCGAGTTCAAAGCCAGCCTCAGCAACGGCAAGGCACTAAGGAACTCAGTGAGACCCTGTCTCTACATAAAACACAAAAAAATAAGGCTGGGGATGTGGCTCAGTGGACGAGTGCCCCTGAGTTCAATCCCCAGCACCAAAAAAAGAAAGAAAAAAAGAAATGTAGGAGAATTCTGTAAAAAAGGAAATAACAGGGGCATACCTGGAACACCCATAAAACACCCATAAATCAGCCCTTACATCAGAGCACTTATGCACAGGAATCAGCTTTTGGAAAGCAATAAAGGTGAGAAACCTTCTGCCAAATTTGACCCTTCAAAGTTCATCACATTCCTCATATGGGTGCAAAACTTGATGAATGTAGTATGTGTGGGAAACCTGTTCACGAAGTCATGTCTTACTAAACATAAGAGTATATATATGAGGAGGAGACGTGTGAATATATCAAATGTGGGGAAAAGTTCTAAAGGAAATCAGCCTTTACATCAGAGACTCACACGGGTAAAGAATGGAGAACTCTTTCTTCCAGAACTCACACATTTCTGCACAGCAGAGAACTAAGGAAAGTAAACCTTCATATTAACTCTTCCAGAGTTAAGGAAAGAAGATCTTCAGTGTTAAATGAAATCTTTAATTCAAAATCAGAGAACATAAATAAGAAAATATTTGAGAATAATGAATATTAAGGTGGGTGCCTTCAGCAATATATCAGAGAAGTCACACAACAGAGAAATACTATAAATAACAAGAAGGGGAAGGGCTCTGTCCAGAGAAAAACTCATTATCAGGGGACTCCTAAAAATTGAAACCCTATCAACACAAAGAATGTGGAAAATTTTTCTGCAGAAGTCAGAACTCCTTGTAGACTGGAATAGTCACATAAAAACATTACGGGGAAAATGTAGGAAATAATTCACAAAGAAGTTAAAACTAACTGAACATCAAAGAAATAATATTTTGAATATTTGAAGGTCTAAAAATTTTCAGGAAATTCAAAGCCTGGAGAAATCCTATTAACTTAGTGATTATGTCCAAAACATGTTCTTCTAGTAATAATACTGTTCTAAAAATCATATCATATGGGATCTCTAACCTTGTATAGAAACATAACAAATTTCCAATTTAAATATCAATAAGATATCTTACCATCTGATACATTAGGCATGAAGTAATATTTAACCAGATTAAAAATACCATGTCACCATGTTTCTTGCAATAGAAAAGTGGCTTTGACTTAGTAAGTTAAATGGCCATTTAGTAAAAAAAAAAACAAGACTGACATTAAATTTTCAATGACCTCTCCATCAGTGAATATAATCTATGCAACTAATATTTACATAAAATTTGCCAAAATAAGATTCACAAAAAGTGTTTTTAAAAAAGTCTACGTGAAAGAAACTAACTTGTAGTACTCATTATATACTAAAACAAAAAATTATGTACAGAAAACATCATCACTGCTCTTTACAGTTTTTAATATTTTTAATATAAAATTTCACCATATGCAAAAGCAGAGAGAATAACTGTAACAAGTACCCAGAGAAACACCCTCCAGACTTAATGTTTAGAAGATAGCAGAAAATGTGAATCAAAAGGTTTTGGTGCACTTTCTATAATCACTATTATTTTTCCTTTTGTATTTGGTAAAATTCTCCAGTAAAGTCACTTGATACTAGAGTTTTCTTTGTGGGTTTTAATTGCAAATTAAATTTATTTTAGAGATAGAACTACTCAGGTTACCTATTTCTCCTTGAGTGAGTTGTAGTCATTTTTAATCTTTCAAGGAATCTGGTTATTTCATCTAAGTTGTTAAAATGTTGACATAAAGTTGTTCATTATGCCATTTCCTTTAAATAACTCTGGAATCCACAATATTACCTCTTATTCATGATGTATGTAACCTGTGACTTAGAAATTTAGTGCTACGACTTCCCAAGTCCTATTTTTAAGGCATCTCAAAACATTTGAAAAATGTTGTCTTTTCATTTTAATTCAAATAACTTTCTAATTTTTGCCTTTTGACTTTTTTTTGACCTATGAGTTATTTAGAAATGTGCTATTCATCAAATGTCTGAACTAATATTTAATGGACCAGCCTATGATCAAACTTACGACTGAGTGGGCTTAAAAAGAACATGTTCCCTGTTGTCGAATGGAGTGCTTTATAGCTGACAAACTGGTCAGTCTTGTTCAAGTCTTCTGTGGACTGATTTTATGTGTAACTGCTTTATTACTGATAGAAATGTTGCTATCTCCTACCATCATTGTGGATTTGTCTATTTTTTCTGTTCAGTTTTACCAGGTTTTGTTTTGTGTATTCTGAATTTTCATTGCTAGAGATATAACTGTTCAATCCTCTTGATGAACTGACATTTTATCCTTATGAAATGGTCCTCCCTATCCCTGGTAGTATTCCTTCTCCCAAAGTCGACTTCATCTGATATTAATATACCTGCTTTGATTAGTGTTAGTATGACATACATTTTTTCATCCTTTTATTTTTAATATTTTTGTGCCTTTATGTTTAAAGTAGGCTTCTTGTAGGCAACACAAAATCAGGTCCTACTTTTTTTTCTTTTTGTTCGATTTGACAGTATCTGCCTTTTAATTCAGCTATTGAGATCATTTACATGTAATAAAAATAGTAATGTGATTAGGTATTATTCTACTATATTTGTATTTGTTTTTATTTGTCTATTTACATCTATTCTTAGTTTCTATCTTCTTCTTTTTTTAAATGTTTCAGTTATTTAATTAGGTTTTTGGTAAGAAATTTAGAACACCAATTTGTAATGATAAATTCCATTTGTTAGAGCAAAAATGGATCACATGTAGCTCTGGAGCTGAGGAATAGCTTTGATTTGGGGTAAAATTTGAGTTCACAGCTTTCTGGTCAACCTCGTGCTGCTCTATGATCTCATATTTCTCCTCCTCTGTGTTGAAGATTTCACCTTCCTGGTGCCTGGGCTTCCACACCTTCTTGAGGCAAGCATCACTGAGGTGTTTTGGGATTTTCACGTTGCTGATATCAATCTTTGCAGAGGTGATAACAAATTTCTGGTGTGTTTTGCACAGAGGAACTTGATTGAGGGAAAGATGTCCCATCACTGAGCAAGCCACTGCTCAGTTGCTTCAGGAAAACTACCCTCTTGCCTCCATGGCACCCAGTGAGGATGATCAAGATGGTCCAGGAGTGATGCTGGCTCATGGTTTTCCCACATGCTGACTGAAGGGTTTTTGGCCATGGCTCAACAGCTTTCACATCTTCAGTTGGATAGTGTCTAGGCATTCTGGGAAGTTTAACCACCCTCATACCACTGGTCTTGTCACCACCGGCTGTTTTTGTGACAGTAGCAAGAACCTTCTCCTTCTTCTTTTCAACCTTGGGATTTAGTGGCTGAGTACTTCCTCTTGCACTTGGCCTTTCAGGACTATATAGTAGATGGGGAGGGGAGTATCTGCCAATTCCTCCAACCAGGACAGGGTTTCAGCTGCAGTGCAGCTTCCCTTTCTTGGGTTTCTTATCTGTAGGGTCTCCCTTTTTAACTTTGCCAAAAGCATCAACCTTCTTGGCTCCAGGTTCCTTCTCCTTAGTGTCTGCCTTCTCAGCCTTTTCACCTGCCATCTTGCAAGAGGAAAAGAGTCCTTCTTTTGAATAAAATGTTTTATTTCATTTTATTTACTTTTCTGTCTTAAACTCTGCTGTACTCTCTTAAGTAGCTACTTTGTTATAAATCACATCTTCAAAATATACCTATCTATCTTCGAGTGATATTAACACCACTCAGGTATACTATAAACATCTGTATTCCATACTCACATTTTCTTTTATTCCCCATAGCTTTATTGAGGTAAAATTGAAGTACACTAAAATGCACATATTTGAAGTATGCAGGTTTATCGGTTTTGACTTGAATGTAACCAATACAATCAATATAACAAGCATTTCCACTACTTTTTTTTTTTAAATTTGAAATCATGCAGATTGTATTTCCCACATGATTTATTACATTAGAAATCAATCATCTTAGCCCGGCGCAGCGGCTCAAGTCTGTAATCCCAGCACTTAGGGAGGCTGAGACAGGAGAATCGCGAGTTCGAAGCCAGCCTCAGCAATGGCGAGGTGCTAAGCAACTCAGTGAGACCCTGTCTCTACACAAAATAGGGCTGGGGATGTGGCTCAGTGATCAAGTGCCCCTGAGTTCAATCTCCAGTACCAAAAAAAAAAAAAAAGAAATCAATCACCTTAAGATATATAGAACTCCACTCCCATGTCAACTATTTCAAAATTAAATGGCACACTTATAAATATCTCAGAGGTGAAGGAAGAAAGCACAAGAAAATAAATAAAATATGCTTTGAACTAAATGATAATAAAAGTTAAAATATTAGGCTCTCTGGGATGAAACAGTACTCAGATGCACATTTATAACTTAAAGTACTTGTATCAGAAAGAAGCTAGAATAACAATCAAATTATTTTCAAATTATGTAAGAAGGCAAAAATAAGAGTATGAGCAGAAATATATGAAATAAAGAAATAATACAACTAAAATTTGATAAAAAGTAAACAAGTCTAATCAAGAAAAAAGCGAGAACACAAAATATCAATGGAAAAGGAACTATCAAAATAACCCTAAAGATGCTAAAAATATATTAAGGTAATATTATAATTGTATGCCAAAATATGTGATAGCTTACATAATATGGTCTATATTAGAGAAGAATCTGTGTGCTGCTGAAAAGAAAGTGTATTTAGTCACTGATGGATAAAATATTCTATATATGTCTATTAAGTCTAAATTATCAATTTTATTTTTTACTTCTATAGCTTCATTTAGTTTCTGTTTGGAGAATCCATCCAGTGGTGAAGAGGCATGTGAAAGTTACCCAGTGTGGCCCCCACATTTTCAATAGTATTTATTTGTCCACTCCTGGTTTTTGTGATATTGTCATCATTAATTTAAACTTTACACATTATGAACTCCATAACTCAATATTATTTTTGCTTTGAACAGTCAATTATCTTTTGAAGATATTTAAACAGTAAAAAGTACTTTGTATTTACAAACATAGTTACTATTTCTGGTGCTCTTCATTCCTTTGGGTAGATCCAGATTTCTGTCTGGTACCATTTTCTTTTGCCTACATGAATTCCTTTAATATCTCCTGTCAAATAAATCTCCTCTTGACCAATTCAGCCATATAAAGTTTAAAGTCGTTTTTAAAAAATATTTTTTAGTTGTAGATGGACACAATATCTTTATTTATATTTATGTGGTGCTGAGGATCGAACCCAGTGCCTCACGCATGCGAGGTAAGCGCTCTACCACTGAGCTACAGCCCCAGCCCCCTCCCCCTTTTTTTAAGCTTAAAGTCATAAATATTTTTTAAAGCAGTGCTGAGCCTCATGCATGCCAGGCAAGCACTTTACCACTGAATTACACCTCCAGCCCTGAAAGTCTTGATTTTACTTTCACTTTTTTTTTTTAATATTTTTTTAGTTGTAGATGGACACAATATTTTTATTTATTTGGTTTTTTTTTTTTATGTGGTGCTGAGGATCAAACCCAGTGCCTCACGCATGCAAGGCAAGCGCTTTACCACTGACCTACAATCCCAGCCCTTACTTTCACTTTTGAAAGATACTTTGTTTGGCATAGAATGCTAGGTGTTTTTTGTTTCGTTTTGTTTTTTTTTTTAACCTCTATTGTCTCCTGGCTTACATCATTTCCTACAAAAAGTCTGTTGTCATCCTTATTTTTGTTCCTCTGTATATAAAGCGTCTCCCTCACTCAAAGTTTTTTTTTGTTTTGTTTTGTTTTTTTAACATTATCATTGGTTGTAAGCAATTTCATTATTATGTGACTTGGTATAGTTTTTCCCCCCAGGTTTCTTGTGCTTGGGTTTAACTGAATTTCATGAATCTGAAGTTTATAGCTTTACTCATGTTAGAAAACTTTCCTTTTATTTAACTAAGTTTTTCTCCCCCCCCCCCATTTCCATTGGGAGTTCTAATTGTACTTATATTTGTGCAATTTGGCTTCCTGAAGTCATTCAGCTCATTGCTGTTTGTTTTTAAAGTCTTTTTTTTCCTCTTTATGTTCCATGTTAGTTTCTATTGTTTTCAAGTTCACTAGTTTTCATCTCTAAATTTTTTTTTAATATTTTTTTAGTTGTAGATGGACACAGTGTCTTTATTTTATTGCTTTGTATGTGGTGCTGAGGATCGAACCCAGGGCCTCACGCATGCAAGGCAAGCGCTCTACCGCTGAGCTACAATCCCAGCCCCTCATCTCTAAAATTTTGACTGGGATCTTTTTTAATGTTTTTCATCTCTCAATCTTTCTTCTGGCTGAATTAAAGGTAGACAGGAACTCTCTCTGTACTACCTCTATAACTCTTTTGTAAATCTAACATTTATAAAGATTTTTAAAAAGAAAGAAAAAGCCAAACCAGTCAAATAAACACAGGAGCCAGCTTAAGGGACACTCACTGGTCAAATCTGTGAGAAATGAAATCTAAAATAACTAAGTGCAGTTAATGAATTATGAATTATTAAAAACATAGAAATCCATTAATCCACCTTGATAACAGAGACACAGATAAAGAACGAAGACAAGAGGTTTCTTGCTGATACTAGAATGTCAAGGCTGATAGAAGGAAGCTTTTGGATTAGGAAATCATTATTTTGCAACTGTTATGGCAAAACTAGATTGGACAAAAATAATAAATGGATATCAAATCTAGGGAGAAACTGTGACAGGAAGAATATTTGTGTTGTCTTAAAAGCATCTTTCCACAGACTACCAATTAGTTGCAATGGAAGAAAATAAAAAAATAAATGACACAATGGAGAAATTAAACAACATCCTGACTGGTGATGAAATGAATAGCATCTTTGAGAGACAAATGGATGCCGTAGGCCTTCAGATGAATACCCAGAGGAAAAGCATGTCATCTAAACAGTACTCTGGCCAAGAAAACATAATCCCAGTCTAATCACAGAGAATGCCAACTGAACAAAATGAGGAATATTCTTTAAAAATAAAAACAAAAAGGTAAGAGGTGTACTGTGTTGTTAAAAAATACCAATGTTATAAGAAAAGCAAAAAGGGAAAACAAAAAGGCTGCAGAAACATTTCCAATTAAAGAAGGCTAAAGAGATAGAAAGCTAAAGACTAATTCCAGGAGTAAAGGGAGAACAGTGTTATTAGAACAAAGGACAAAAAATGGAATCTAGATGGTAAATTAGATTAAAATGCTGTATTGATATAAATTTCCGAAGTAGATAAGCATGCAGGATTATGTACAATGTGGGATGAGAATAAAGGTGGGGCAAACACTGACAGCAGGTGAATGTGGGCAGAGTACACAGCTACACTCCAGTGCTTTTATTTTGCAGCTCTGTGTAAGCTTTAAATTATTTCCACATGCAGGTCATTAATGAAAAGCCATTCCAGAACATTCTGGATCCTGTCTCCTTCACACAAAGGGTTTCTCTCTCTTATCTTCTTTGTTCTTCTTCTCTAAATCATTCTGTTAAGCTTAAAAACATGTTCTCACATTTTAAAAAACCAAACAAATGAAAAAGCAAATAAGCGCTGGGGTGGTGGCTCAGTGGTAGGGCGCTTGCCTAGCATGTTTGAGGCACTGGAGTTGATCCTCAGCACCACATAAAAATAAATGAATAAAATAAAAGTATTGTGTCCATCTACAACTAAAAATATTTTTTTAAAAAAGCAAATAAAATATCTACAGTCTTCCAGACTTACTGAAAAATTTATCTATTCACTGTCACTTTTTATCACTCTCCATTTTTCCTCAACCCACTCTAGCCTGGCCTCTGGCTGTCACCACATGCTGAAATTCCTCTTGCTGATATCACCAACGCTTCCAGGTTACCACCTCCAATGGATACCCTTCAGTTCTTAAGCTACTTTACCTTTCATTAGCATTTAGTAATCCTGACCACACTCTCTCCACTAGAATACCCACTTCCCTTGGCTTTGATCAAACACTGCTGATTTTCCTCCTGCCCTCTGCCACTCCTACGTCTCCTTGCCTTTTCCTCATCCTCTACCTGAGAACTATTAGTTACAGTTATTAAGGTTCTCAGTCCACTCCCTCTATGTGGTCTCATCCATTCCATAACTTTAAAACCTATCTACATGCTGATGACTCCCAAGTCTATTTCTTCAGTCCAGAGTTTTCCTCTGAGTTCCATATCCATACAGATACAATTTATTTTGACAGAATGGACTGAAATTTCTCAAAACTCAACATAACAAAAATTAGACTTCTGGTCTCCTCTCAACCCCAAACATTCTCCCCTAGTCTTTCCATTCAAAAAGTATCACTTCCATTCACCCAGTTGCTCAGGTCAGAAAACCCAGAATCATCCTCTATATGTTGATATTATGAATGACTTTTTTGTCTTTATGCTTTTCAATAGCTTAATTTTTCCTACTGTAAACACATCATAGTTATAAACAAATTATTCAAAATTTAAAAACCCAAACCTTTCTTTTGAGTAATAGAAACAAAATAAAGATGTGCTTAAACACAACACATTGTACCCATGTTTGTTTTTGTTTCTATTTTAGTTTTGTGAGTATCTAAATAAAGGTACTAAAACTAAAATTAACATTTCTATTACCAGAAGTGCTGGAATTTTTTGAAGACATCACAGAATCTGCTTCTATCTGTAAGAAAGGAAAGAATAATAACATGTAATTTTTCAAGTGTTTTAACAGTGCAAGTTCTTAATTTTGGGGTGAGGGATTTATTTTTTGAGAAACCATCTTTATTGAACCCAGCAGACAAGTTGCTCAACAGCTATAACAGTCATTTTATTTTGCTATCAACATCTATAAGCTACCAGACACTAACCTGCTACAGATTTTAATGGACTTCAAGTCAATTCGGCTGTACCACATAGATCATAATCTATAAAGCAACCTTTCTGCTTAAGACAAAAACAAGAAATTGTTACAATGGGCTCCATAGCTTCATTTTTATTTTTCCTAATTATAAAAATAACCCCATTGATGTAGAAAATGATAAATGTTTTTTAAATTACAAAGAAGAAATTCTTAAAAAATGATTATTCAATGAAAACTACTTTGGGCAGGGTGGTACCAGGGATTGAACTCAGGGGCACTCAACCACTGAGCCACATCCCAGCCCTATTTTGTATTTTATTTAGAGACAGGGTCTCAACTGAGTTGCTCAGGGCCTTGCTAACTTGCTGAGGATGGCCTTGAACTCACAATCCTCCTGCCTTAGCCTCCTGAGCCGCTGGAATTACAGGTGTGTGCCACCATGCCTGGCTGAAAACCACTTTTAATGTTTTGGTCTAGCCTAGCTTCTCTCCCTCTGCCCCCGTGTGATTTAAAACATTTGAAAACACATTGTGTAAAGTTTGAGAACCTGATTTCACCAGATATTAAAACAGAAGCATTTCCCTGCATTGTTACAAGGGCTTTATAAACTTCTGGGGACTAGAACCCCAAGAGCGTCTGACACACTTTCTCCACCTTCAGTCTGGAGTTCTCCCATCCTAGAGTCCTTGCATTTCCCTGGTTTCTCGTGGCCCTCCCTCGGTTCCCACTCCATATTCTTCATGGAGTCTCCTGCCTGCCCTTCATCGTTGACATCCCTAATGTTCACTCCTCTGACTACTGATCCTCAAACAAGATTTCTGCAAGATCTTCCTGGGTAATTCCATGCATTCTTGTGTTTTGAGCTACCAAGGAGTCCAAAATTCATCTCCAGCCTTCACTTCTCCATCCAATTTCAGTTCCTACATCTAAGGGAGGCAGCAAAATCTGAGAGATTTTTACGGCCATAACTTCCACACCCAGCCAGCATCTGATGAGTGAGGCGGCTGAAATGCCCACAGCCACCTCAGCATGCCCTGAAATGAACCAGCTCCCCGTGAATCTACTCCATCTGAATTTTCTTACCTGGAAGCATCAGTCCCTCTGGTCTTGGTGATGACATCACTCTTTACCACCACCATGTACAGTCAAATACCAGGACACAATTCATCCTATCACCCCTAAAGTACCCTACACACTTCATATCACAGTAGCCTGCTTCTCTAGTCTAAATGAACCCAGACTTCTAGTATAACTGCCTCCAGTTGGGGTCCCCTTCTTTGTCACCTTCTCTTTCTGTTCTTAAATATCTTCTCTGTCTTAATATCTATCAGAGTTTTATCTGCCTGTCTACACAACTGGAAGCTGCTTCAAAGTAGGGACTGTGTTTAATTCATCTTTACCTTCCTAGCAACTAGCAAGTGTTCCTTTTATTAAACAGGTAAACTTAGTCAATTTCATTCTGTAAACAACTGCAGAATATATTCATGATTTATTATGTGTTGTTTACTAAATATTATTGCATATTATGGTTTTTAAAAATAACTTCAATATATATATTTTCACTGGGCACAGTAGCACATGCCTGTAATCTCAGCTATTTGGGAAAGTGAGGCAAAAAGATATCAGGTTGCAGGCCAATCTGGGCAATTTAGTAAGACCCTATGTCAAAATAAAAAATAGGCTGGAGGTGTAACTCAGTGGTAGAGTTCCTCTGTGTTCAATCCCCAGCACCACACACATAGAAACTTATTTTCTATTATAGGAATTTTTAATATATTATCTCACTTAATTTCCTGACCTAAAGTCAGTAAATATTTCATTTCTTCAAAAGTAATATCCAAAAATTTAAACTCCAATTCTCAACCTAGTATAAAATTTAAAGTTATTAAATTTCATGGAGGGTATACATGTAATGCCATCCATTTAATAAAAGTTCATTGTACAGGGGCTGGGGTTGTGGCTCAGTGGTAGAGCACTTGCCTAGCATATGTGAAGCACTGGGTTCTATCCACAGCACCGCATAAAAATATAACTAAATAAAATAAAGTAGTTGTCCATCTACAACTAAAATTTTTTTTAAAAAAATGTTCGTTGTACAAATGTCTGATAAGAATATAGGTGATTTGCTATCTTAGTACTTTACTGTTTAGTTTCCTGTAGTCAGCTAAATATTTCACTTGCCTAAAAAGTAAAATCCAAAACCTCAACCCAGAAATAAAAATCTGTTCAATTTCATGGAGCATATATACAGCATGCTACCACGTCCCTGTACCTGTCATCAGATTCCTCACGTATTCTAAAGTTGAAATGAAATAAATAAACAGGCTTGAGGGTGAGGTGATAAAGGCAAAATGAGACAAGATCTTTTTCCGGTTGAATATAATGCTTTAAAGGCCGAGTCTTTTCAGCTGCTATGCTTTGAATTCCAGCTGAAATGATTGCAGGTTAGCAGGAGAGCTGCGATTTCAGAGAGCCAGGCTTGACTACTTCTCTAAGCTCAGTAATCGGCCTCTCAGTAACTTAAGTATCTCTGAAATAAGCACTCTGGGTTGCTCATGCAACCTGCCTGGGTCAACAGGACATATTTACTATGTTATGAAGCATTGGAACACACTGAAGGGTGCAGAATTCACAGGGTCCCTGGCTGTACTGGGCTTGCAATTGGACAGAGTGGTAGAGACCATGCATGCAGAACTGACTGCTGAGTTGTTTGGGCTAAAGAGAGAATAAGAGAGGGCATTCCAGGCAGGGCTCTCAGTGGTCCTTGTGCTTGAGGGTTGCAGTTTTATTTCTTGAATCTGGACAGTATCTTGACTCTGATGCTTAACAAGAACACATTCATCTCTAGAATGCATGTAACAGGCAAGCAGAACAGCACAAAGAGATGAATAGGAAACTGAAGAAGGTTCATTGAGACTCAGCTCAACTCTCATAATTGGTGAATTGATGTAATCTTTTCTGGAGAGCAATATCAAACAAAATTGCAAATGAACACATTGCAGGACCTAGCAGCTCTTCTAGGAATTACATATCCACAGTGACATAAATCTGTGTATTTTTATATAGATATAAAAGGATGCTCAATGCAGCAATGTTTGTAGGAATGAAAAACAATGGAAACAAACCAAAAAGCCGAAACAACCAAAGACAGAGAACATTACACAACTTTTTTTTTTTTGGTACCGAGGATTGAACTCAGGGGCAATCGACCACTGAGCCACATCCCCAGCCCTATTTTGTTTTATTTAGAGAGAGGGTCTCACTGAGTTGCTTAGTGCCTAATTTTTGCTGAGGCTGGCTTTGAACTTCTGATCTTCCTGCCTCAGCCTCCTGAGCCGCTGGGATGACAGGTGTGTGCCACCGCGCCCAGCTATACAACTATTTTTTTAAATGAGGTAGTGGTGTATGTTTTCAGGTTGATGTATTGTTACGTGAGAAAAGCATTAAAATAAAATACGCATAGTATGCAACTAATGTTTTCAATGGAAAATTTTGAAACAATATATAAGAATCTCATTAATAATAGTAACCCTGAGAAGTGAGACCTTCTAGTAGAAAGAGATTTTCTTTTTACTATGTTAATGTATAACTTTTATAATTTAAACAAAGCAAAAAAAAAGTTTTAATTTATTATGATAGACACTGCAGGTAACCTCCTAGGTGAATTCCTTCTGTTACCAACATCCTCCTCCCAGTCTTCCCTCTTGACATCTCACTAGTATCTCATATTTAACATAATCATTAGCAGCCTGGTGGAGATATGTTCTGTGGGCTCCAGTGAGACAGATTCCTAATTCACCCTTGGGTTGGGTCCTTAAGAAGAAAGTACATTTCAGCACTGGAGACAGCTCTTAAACAGCTTATAAGTCACCCATGCACCTTGTAAAATCCAAAGCTACCCTTGGGCACTTTTCTTAGGATCCATTCAAATTGCACTGTTTCCCGCATCCCCCAAGTACATAAAGAAACTCTACCTTGGAGGGCTTGTACCCAAACAGCATTACAAAAGCAACCTTAAAGTCCTCTCTGCTTAGATAGCCTTTGTTACCTTCATCGCATTCTTTAAATACCTAAAGAATATGAAATAGCTTCAGTTAGTAAAGTAGAAACTGTTCTCATATTTTCATTATTAATTTACGTTAAATTTTGACCTCGAAATTAAAAACTTAGCCCAGCAAAGCTTAGAAATGGAGTGGTACTATCCCAACTTTAATTCTCAAGATATCTTGCTGGGTAAAAACTTGCCGCCAAAAGTGCAAACGACTGAACGGCTGGGCTGAAGCAAATTAGTTCCTTTCACCATTAGGATAAATTCTACCCAAAATTCGGTCCTGGAATAAGGAAGGTGAGGCAATGTGACTGGCTCTGAACAGACGCAAATTCGAAACTATGCAGCGGGGTACAGGGGTGGAGAAAGAACTTGGAAGTAGCCAGAACTAGGAGCAGGCAGTTCTAGGCTTTGTCACTGATCAGGACTGTTTTAAAGGCGCCGGCACAGTGACAGAAAAGCCCCGGGCCAAGCTGAAGTCCGAAACTTAAGGGTTGCGTTCCAGCACCTACTTGCAACCACTTCCTGCGTTCCAAGGGGCTGGCTTCCCACGTAGGCCGCCGGGCCCCTGCGTCAGAGGAAAACATAGCGACCACTGCAACCAAGTCTGGATCACCTAGTCCAGATCACCTAGTCCAGAACCTCTACCGCCAGAGCCCGGCTCGCAGCCTCCCTCGGCCACGCCCACCACGGCTCCGCCAGTGCGCCGCGCAACTCCAACGTCTCCTCCCATTGGACGGCCTCCGAGCCACTGGCGTTGATATCGCAATGTTATTGGCCACCGGCTGTGTTTGACAACGTTTCCTTGGACCAGCCAGGGGCGGGGAGGCCCCAGGTCCGCCCCCAGCACGTGGCTCCGCCCCTGCTAAGTTTCCTCAACTCTGCGCGCTATCCGGCATCCAGCGCATCTAGATGCTTTACCTACGTGCTCTAATTCATTCTTTCCTTCATTCTTTGCCGACCTTGCGATAAATTCCTTTTGATTATTTTGGCCCATGCCTTTGCTAGATTTTATAGAGGACACAAAAGAATGTGAACAAAGCATAGACACCATCCAAAGAGTCGAGCCAAATCCAGGATTCTCGTTTAAATCAGCAAGTCATTGGGTTGAGCACTCAGAGTAGTTGGTAAGTTTCTTTCGTCCTTCGAATAACCGCAGCATCTAGCACTGTGTCTGGAACAAAGGAGATCTTCAATAAACGAAGTGAGTCGTTAAGCACATTTACACAGGCTTATTCCATTCAACCCTCTGGAAGTGATGCCTGGTTTGAGGGAGACCCATAAACAGCATCGAGCCCAAATTACACAGCAAACATCCTTATAAAAGACGAACGTTGGGAGAATTCCGTTTTCCTGATGGGTTTATCTCAGAACCCTCTTGTGACAAACCGGTAAGATTAAAAAGAACGTTCGCACACCTGTTTGAAAGAAGCAGGCATTCGAGGTTCTGAGTTTGATGTGGACTCATTTAACTTCTTATTTTAAAGCAGGCTTTTAAAGACTGAACCCAGCCGCGCCGGCTCTTCCCGGGACACGGGTCTTTGATTTGGCAGCTGCCTTTAATCTCAGCTTATCCTCTCTCTCCACGTTTCAAAACACACCGCTGCCTCGTCTCCTGGGAGCCTGAAGCTATGTGAACCCCCACAAAGGGGATGACCACCTTTCTGTTTCTCCCTCTTTTAAGTCACCAGTAGGTGAGCTAAGAAGGACAGGAGGTCAGATCTCCCATCTATCCCCTTGGAGGAATGCCTCTGGCTGTCCCTCCGGATATGGGGTTCTTTAGGACCCAGAAGCGAGATTCCCGGAAGGGGAAGCGACTGGGCGGGGCGGGGCGGCGCGCACCGCGGCGAGGTGCGTTTGAACTACGCGCAGGCGCAGATGCCGCGCGGGGCGGGGCGAGGCGGAGTGCTCAGGTACGTGTCCCGCGGACGCGGGCTGCGCGGTCTCTTGGCCTGGACCGCGCGCCTGCTTCCTGCTCGCGGTGCGGGGGAGCTGGAGTCTGGCGACTTCGTGGATGGCGGTCCGGCTGGAAGCTGACCGCGAGGGAAGCGGCGGGGACCCCGGACAGGGTCCTCTCTGCCCCCGGCCTCGGTTTCCTGCAGTCATAGCACCTCTTAGCAGGCGCTCAGCAAGCGCTGCTGAGTCCGAGTGTGGGTGCGGGGCCTCCTCTCCCTTCTGCCGCCCTGTGCACTTGCTGAGTGCTGGTCTCGGACACTTGTAGCTAGCGCAGGTTGAGCGCGCACCACTTGCGGGCGTGCACCTGACCTTTCTTGCCTCGTTTCCCCCCAAAAGGGGACGGTCCTGGTCCCTGCTGGACCTTCCCTTCAAGTCATCATACGGTTGTAGCCATCGTAATATTTTAGGAAGGTAAATCGAGCCAAGTTACTCCCCTTACTAACCCCTTACGGGTTATAAAAGCTCTCTGGCATGCTGGGAACCTGGGACTGTTAGAATAAAATATAGTGTCTTTAACATTCCTTCTCCCCGCCCCCCCCCCTTTCATCCTGGACCACTATCTTTCTTGCATAAATCCTTCTTCCAATCTTGCAGTTCAGTTCTTATGACGCTGGTCCTTTGCCGGTTGGGTCCCCTCTCCCCCCAATGTTCTTTCCATCTTTTAGCTGGCTGGTTCCATTGCATCCTCCAGGTTCCACTCATTACTTCTTAAGAGATTATTCCTAAGTAAGGACATCCCTGTAAAATGTAGAGTGTGGGAATTCACCTAAGCTAATTACATTTTTATGTTGTTAATCTGTCTCTTCTGCCCTTAGGAGTAAACTCTCCTAGGGCAGAAACTGTATATTGTTAACTTCTTAACACCTAGTGCTCAGTACATAGTAGCTGTTCAATAAGCGCATATTAAGTCAATGAACTGTAGTAGGTAAGCATGCTACTCATTTTACAGATGAGGAAAATGACGCTCAATTAACCTGCCCACCTGCTCATAAACCACAAAGTAACGACTGGGTTTGAGATTGGGGCCCATGTTTGCTTTCTACTGGCTACAGAGGGCCTGTATTGGGAGCTTGGTTCCCAGATCCACATGTTCAACCTTTATGAGAAGGAGTAGCTGGAGATGTAGAAGAAATACCCTAGCTGGTCTGGTAAGATGTGAGGAGAGGAAACATTCCCAACTTTAGATGGAGTGCCTGTTCACATCCACAACATTCTTTAAAGTCCTTAGTAAAAGATGTACTCTTACAACATTCTAAGTTGCCATTTGATGGGAGAATTTCATTAGATTTTCATAGATGTTTGCAAACTTCATTACCTGCCTCCCAAGTTTCTGTTTTATTCTCTTCATACATATGCTACTATTTATGTAATATTTTTGTTTCAATCCACTCACTCCTTTGCATAAATTATCTTTTTAAAAGTACACCTTATTTTGCTATTTTATGTGTAACAGGGCCATGAGCTACCTTCCATGGTCAGGTGTTTCCAGAGGATCCTAAAGCCTGCTATTTCTTCAGAAGAAAAAAAGCATTTTTACACTGTACCTCTCTCCTTGATTTAAGCAGAGAGATTGGATTGAAATGGGAAAGGGAGGTGCTTTCATAATGTGACATTAGTCAATGTCAGGTCCCAGTCACTTCCAATTTGGGGAAGACTGTGTTGTCCTGATTGAGTGCCAGTACTTAGAATCAGTCTACTTCTGTTGTAGGTCTAATTCTTTTCAGCACCACTTACAAAAAAGTGTGACTTTAGAATTAGGCTCTTCCAGGCACTGTCCAGGGAGAGAGAGCAAACAACTGAAGGAAAACTCTTGGGTTCTACACTTGTAAACCTGTATGCCCTGGTTATAAATGCTCTCTGGCATGCTGGGAACCTGGGACTGTATGAGGGATAAGTAAAATTTGATGTGACCAGATCCAAAGTAGAAATCAGTTCCTAGTTAATCTTGGTGTTTCAACATCACCTCTTCAGCAGGCAAATGGTTCTTGATTTCCTACAGAAGTTGGTAACCTGCTGGACTTAATGATGAGGCGATCTAGTAGTGAAATTGGCTTTTAATTGGTAAACAACTCTCAGTCATATTCTTGAGAATCAGCAAGCCCCAAACTTTGTGTAGCGCAGGACACCCTCCCACCCCCCACTGCTTTCCAAAAGTCTTGTTCTCTAGGTTATGTCTTTTGCAAAGCTTGCTTTTTTTTTTTTTTTTTTAACCCACTTGTTTTACTTCATTGGTAGGAATCCCACCACCCATGTGGTTCTAGAAAATATAGATACAACTGAAAACTTGAGAAATTCTCTACTTTACACTTGCTAGAGACTTTGCAGAGTTCTCAGGGATTGGGTATTCCATTTGTATTCACCTGGAGAGGAGACAACGAGGTCTCAAGATTCTGCAAATTGTGCTCACTGCTACAAGCACATGCAACCAAAATCTGAACAATACAGAGAATATTAACATGGCTTCTGCACAAGGATGTCACAAATGTGTGAAACATTCGCGTATTAAAAATAAAGAGTGTTAACCTCTTTTCACTCTGGAAGCTGAGCCCTTCTCAGCTTCAAAACTCTGAGATACACTATTTTGCTGTAGGATGGGGAAGGATCTAGAGAGAACAGCCTGAGGACTCTTGTTCATTTGCATTACTGGAGATTGAATCCAGGACCTCAGCTTGCAAGGCAAGCACTACACTACTGAGTCTCACCCCCAGCCATTTTCATTTTTTATTTTGAGACAGCATCTCACTAAATTATGCAGACCATCATCAAACTTGCCATCCCCCTGCCCCAGCCTCCCTAGTTGCTGTGCCTAAGACATCTTAATCGAAGGTTGTGTTACTAAGTTCCTTGGTTTATAATTGTTTGAGAATTCAAAAGAAGGTAGATCTTACATTCTGAGTAATTTTTCCTGAGGTGGCTCTTGTTTTTAATAGTCACACAACTAGCCACTAAAGTAGTTCCTTCAAAGTGAGGTGTGACAGCTTAGATACCCCTAGCTAGCAATCCTGTAGGATCTAGAACTTCAGGGGAGCCTGTTTAAAAACAAAACAATAAGTAAATAAAAACAAGTTAAATAATATGTCTAAGCTGCTTTAAGTAGAAGTTAAACAGCAAATCATTCTGCAGGTCTTTCTTGGAGAAACCTGGCATTCAGACTGTGTTAACTGTAACAATACACTTCTAACAAGCTTGGTTATCTCGTTGCTTAACCTTGCAGATAGAAACATTTCATGAAAATAACTACTGTGAGTCTTCACGACCACTAGAAGTGAATAAAACAGTAGTAATTAACAGAAAACTCTTAGCAGATATGAGGGCTCAAGAGACACTAGGTTGTCACTTATTACAGGAGCCAGTGGTCCTATCCACCTCCGTGGTTCCAAATGCTGTGACTGTAAAATGGTGTCTCTGCAGGTGGGGTTAGTAGTGACCCTGAGTCAGGAAGGAGTGTCTCCATACACTCTACATAAAAGTTTCTTAAAATGTATCATTTACAGAAGAAACCTTGTCTGATTTGACTAGTAGTTAATTGAAAAAGCTGGTGAGAACTTGTGAAAAATGATAGGCACTTTAACATTTTTTTGTTTTTGTTTTTACTTTGAAGCATGCATGTGTATTCATTTGAAAATCTTTTGATGTAGAACCAAGGCTTTTTTGGTTTGGTTTTTGTTAAGGAATGTAGGTTACGTCAACAGAGTAACCGCAGTCTGTCCTGGTTTACCATAATGCAGCCTATTAGCCTCTGTCAGACAGCAAAAACTTGAAGGTACCTAACAATCTGAGCACCAACTTGGGTTTTATGATTTTCCTCTGGGTTATGTACTAACCTGTTAAAAGTATCATGCTATGGAACTGTCTTTAGTCATTCAGGAAATCTACTTAGCCCTTTACCATTGAATTGACCACATTTTATAGGTAACACCAGAAGTACGTGTTTAGCATATTTTCCTTCTGGGAATAAAAAAGTGAAATTAGACTAACAGTATAATTTAGAAAATAATGTTTTGCTTCAGTACAAATTCTGCCTCTGTATTAGCTTGATTTATGGCATGGCTATGAGATAATTATCTCATTAGTTGTGTCCTCATGAAAGTAAGTATAAATAATATACCTACCGAAGTGGTCATTTGGCATTCCTCTTGAGGACTTTGCTATGCTCGTGCTAAGTGGCTTACCTTTGGCAAAGTAAGGCTTAAATAATCACCAGGGTCCTCTCTCTACTTGAGTGAAGGAGAGATTATAAATTCCACTTTGACCTTAAAATTTTAAGGAGTCAGAATTACTCTTAAAATTCCTTAAATTGGCCTCAATCCCAAGCACCCAGTAAGTGGGAGTTTCAGGGTTAAAAATGAACATTTTGTTTTGGAATTTGGCTCCAACCCCCTTTCCTAGGGGATCTACACAAGGTCTGGATTCTAAGACAAGGGTAGAGGAGGAGATGTGACTAGGAGTTTTGCTATTGTCAACTACCTGTAGCAGATTCTGGCAGAAGTTCTATGGCTTAGCCTCTGAGAGGTGTCAGAAGTGCTCCATGTGTTGCAGAAGCTCATCTGATGGGGAATTTGAGAGCAACAGAGTCATTCTGCCAATGGCCTAGTGAATGGAAAATGACATTTCTGGCTTTTTGTTGCAGAAGCATGTCTCAGGAAGGCAGCTACGGGAGGTGGACGATATCCAGCAGTGATGAAAGTGAGGATGAGAGGCCCAAACCGGACAAGCCATCAAAATCCTCTCTTCCCAGTGCTGGGCAGGGAACAGCCAACGAGCCACGGTTCAACTGTTCTGAGGCTCGGAAAGCTGCACACAGGAGGCAGACATCACCTGTGAGATTCACTGGTGCAGATTTGGCTTCACCTCCCAAAAAGCAGAAAAGTGGTTCCCAGGAAGACCTAGGCTGGTGTCTCTCCAGCAGTGACGATGAACTGCAACCAGAAACCCAGAAGAAGCAGGCAGAGAATGTGGAGGTCAAAGAGGAAAAAGACCTCTCCCCTCCCAAAGATCATGCCGCCCAGAGAACCGGGAACCATGGCCTTCCTGCCAGCCGCAGGCACAAAGAGGAGGAAGACGAGTGTGAGACCTCAGGGGAAGGCCAGGACATTTGGGACATGCTGGACAAAGGGAACCCCTTCCAGTTCTACCTCACTCGAGTCTCAGGAATTAAGCCCAAGTACAACTCCAAAGCCCTGCACATCAAGGGTAAGGATGTAGGTGTCTGGAGCTGTGGAATTGACACTTGACAGTGTTCTCAGTAAACCAGCAGCCTAGGATGATCTCCAGGAACTCCCCCTTGTGATCTTAACTACTCTAGGGGAAAAAATTTTTTGACATATAGTGTAGTCATTTTGGAGACTGAGGATTCAGGAAAACAGGAGCAAATGCGGGATGTGACCAGCACAGTATATTTACAGCAGATGTGCACAATAAGCATAATTGCCTTTCTTTCAGATTAACTTTCTGGTTCATATTCAAGAATAGATTATGTTCGATGTCAATAATTTTTTTATTTATCAAATATATAATTGTATATTCAGTTTCTTCTGAGTGATGTATAAATGTTGGTGGATTTAATTCCATACTGTAGCAAGTTGGATTCTACAAGTTTTCATTTTCAGAATCTTTTATCTGGATGCTTTGAAGAGATAAGATAGTTGTTAGTGTTTTTGTGTTGTTTGAGAGAGAGGAACACAGGAAATGGAGAACTCTGCAAAGCTTGGGTTCCATAATAAAATGACAAAGACTGGCTGTGAGCACGAAGATCTTGAGAGGGGATGATGTTATGAGAGGAACTTTGCCTTTATTGTAACCCCCACAGCAACTTTATGAGTAGATGGTCCAGATATCCTTGAACAGGTGATGGATCTGCAGTTTAGAAAAGCTAAGAGGCCTGTCCAAGGTTCAGAGCTGGTAATGGTAGAGCTGTGATTTAAATCCAAGCATTCCAAGATCCAAGTCCCTGCTGATTGATACACCATGCCAACACATGCCATCACTGGAGGTTGTGTAGAAGGTCTCATGGAGGAGGCCCTTGAAAGGGACATAGAGTTTATAAAGTAGGGCCTGGGGATACAGCTCATGCATAGAGTGAGCACCTATCCTGTTTATGACTCCAGGCTTACTCCCTGGCACCAAAAAAAACAAAGTTTAGAAAGCTGGAGGTGCTGGGAGAGGGGGACAAATGCAAGAATGTATCGCAGGTAGGACTTCCTTATTCCAGCAAGTCCCAACTTTTTAATTCTGTATAGGACGATGGAACATAATGGGTTAAGAGTATTTTCGTGTTCTTTCAAAGTCTCTAATAGCTCGATGTCAAGAAACAGAAGACATCTCATAGCTCGATGTCAAGAAACAGAAGACATTCAGTCAATGTCAGATAAGTGAATGAGCCCACTCGTAGGCCTCAGAGGCAGCTTAGGGGTGAGAGCAAGCTGGAGCCAGATGTCCTGGGTCAAACCTGGACTCTGCCTTTTCCTAGCTGAGTGGTCCTAGACAGCCTCCTACCAAGACTCCTCATCCATAAAAGAAGAATATCAGACCCTCCCTCAAAATGACTGGGAGGAGCAAGTTAATACACTGAAAATACCAAAAATGGTGTCTGGCACCTAAGAAGTCCTGTACTGGTGCAGCTATTAGGATTGAAGACAGTGATGATCGTGGTGTAGTTCATGGGCTAAAGTAAAGCTTGAGTGAGTGCCGGGTGGGGTCTTTTAGAGTGACCAGAGCACCACAGATATAAGTTTAGAATGGTGGGAACGAGGTGCTCTCGGGCTCTGGAGGGAGGCAGTGGGGACTTGGATAGCTACTGGAAGCAGGTGAGGTTCAGAAATCCTCGAAAGAACAGGTATGAGTGACAGTTTGAAAAAATGGCCATTCATCTGGTACTAAAGTTTGTAGATTTTAGTTTTGTGTTCTAAATTGTGTGTGTGTGTGTGTGTATGTATAAAATAGCGCAGGCGAATTTTTCTTGGATTTTACAAAACATTAAAAGCTAGCTTTATAGTAACTTTTTACTTAACTGTTTTCTGAACCAAATCTTGATTGTCAGTGACTATTACATAAGTTAGTTGTTAAAACTAGAGGATTTTAATCTGAATACAAATCATATTTATGTTTTTGTCTTTGTAGATATTTTGTCTCCTCTATTTGGGACACTTGTTTCTTCAGCTCAGGTGAGTTTGTGAGTGAAAAAAAAGCAAATAATTAAACAACTTTATAGGAAAATATGAGAGTTGGGAACACATGTCAGCCCATCCAGGTCCCTGAAAGAGTCAGTGCTTGGAGGTGGCATCAAGTGCCACATACATGGCCATTGACATAGAATATGTCATGTGAATGTCACTCTCAGTAAAGCATCTGACTTAATCGGGCCATAAATTCTCTTCGGACTTTCCAGCCCGAAAGACTTCTCCTTTGGACACTGATAATCTCATGGGACTCATGCAGCCCCCTGGAAAGGTGTGGGTAGAGCCAAGTCAAGTTTGATTTGATTTAGAAAAAGCAAAATTCCCTGCATCTACCAAAAGGGAGTAAGTAGAAGTTAGGAGTTTGCTGTATGTTCCTTGGCTCTTGCCTGCCTAAGCTGGTCCCTTTCTGTGGTAAATCATGTTAGTGGTCCACTCTCAAGGAATAGACAGAGAAAAACAGGAAAAGTGTTCTGTGGCCTTTGTGTTTGGTTTGGCCCCAAGTCCTGGTCTCCGTGGAATGTGGGGTGTGCTTGCAGGTACTCTGGGCTAGAGTGCCCAAGCACAAGGAGAACCTGTGGTCAAGATATGACTTACAAGCCTAGTACATGTACAGTCCCATGTACCAGGCTACCAAGTAAATCAAGATTAAGGGAAGTGTCCTTTTCTAATAGTTCTGGGATCGTTGTCTTGAGTGTCTGTCCTTTTATAACTGTCTCGGGAGGAAAAGAGTACATTTATAAGCCCCCTTATTTAAATTAATTGGTAACGTAAGAGCACCCTTTGACAAATACAAACACTGCCAAAACATGTAGAGGTAATTTCCTTAAAACCTATTTTCTTGTGCATTTGGCTCCATTTATGTGAGGTCCTTCAGCCATGTATTCCTTCAAGACAAATTTTAGGTTTATTCCTGAGTATTGCACCATAATTGCCTAGGTTTATAAAAAATATATGTAGTACATTATTATTTTAGAGTTTCTTTTGATATAATAACCAAGCAGTTCATATGGCTTAGTTACTTTTCTTTTTCCCTTGTCTAGTTCAACTACTGCTTTGATGTGGACTGGCTTGTAAAGCAATATCCACCAGAGTTCAGGTGAGTTCAAAGATAATGGCCCACGGTAAACTACAATGCTGTGAAACACGAGTTGCATTTCTCAGGCAAAGGCCACCATCTTTTTTGAGTATTTCTTTTGAGTCATTGAAATCATATAGACATGGGGCTGGGATTGTAGCTCAGTGGTAGAGCGTTTGCCTCGCATGTGTGAGGCACTGGGTTCGATCCTCAGCACCACATAAAAATAAAATAAATAAAAATTTAAAAAATTAAAAAAAAAAAAAGAAAAGAAATCATATAGACATGAAGTGTCTAGTATGCATGTACAGCCCCAGGTGCCTGTGTACCAGGCCACCAAGCAAATCAGGGTGAAGGGAAGTGTCCTTTTCTAATAGTTCTGGGATCGTTGTCTTTGAGTGTCTGTCCTTTTATAACTGTCTCGGGAGGAAAGGAATACATTTTGGGGAGAACAGCACTTTTTAATCTGTTTAATCACACACATTCTTTTTACTGATTTTAATGCTTTCTTCTGTCCAGAGTAGAAAAGGACAGATTCTACCTCAGATAACGGGACTTCATGTCCAATGTTAATGTGAAGGAAATGGTCATCTCCACCTGATGTCTTAGCCGGTACATATGCTGATATGTGGCTAGCCTGCCATGCTTTGCTTAGTACATCAAAATCATTTTTTGAGTATCTTTCTGTAGTTCTGGAATTAAGAGGGTCATACCTTCTCTTATCCAAGCAGCAGAGGTGATGGGTTTCCAGTTCTGCCACCAGCAGTGTGTCAGCCTTGTGTTAGGCAATGCAGACCAAGTAAATGTAGCTTAGCACAGTAGCATGCCATCTATTTCTGTTTCTAACACATTTATGTGGCACAATCCCATAACAGCAAGTAGGGTGGAGGAATACATATACACAAAATGGTTGTCAGGGCCCTCAGACTCATGGGTGCATGTAAGACATAAGGTCAGGGAAACCTTTGTTGGTATAGAGGGTGAAATGCTGGCATTTCACAGGCAGCTTTGGCACTCAAGGCCTTTGATTTGATCTGTAATCTGGAGGATTAGTCTTGGCTGTGTGTAGCAGAACACCCAAAATAACAGTGACTTAAACAAATTAAGTTTTCTAGCTGAAGATGTCCAGATAGTAGTCATCTGTGATCTGCATTGGACCCTTGTGGTTTTCCACCTACTTTTCTGTCTTCCCACCATCCTGGTGTATGGCTTTAGTCTTCAGAGTGGCCCTGTGGTCCAGGATGGCAACCAGGGCTCCAGCTCAATTATCAGTGTTCCAGGTAACAAGAAGGAGGAGAAGGAAGAAAGGGCTTCTAATTCACTGAGCAGAGCCCAGCTGTGAGGCAATAACCATCTCTAAAGATGCTGCAGTCTGGCCTTTGGCTGAAAATACCTTGCCTGGCATAATACCAGGGTTTTGCTAGGAAGGAAGGAGGAGAGAAGTGGTACCTGGAGGAAATGAGTGCGCTGCGCCCCAAGCTCTTCCCAGTAGTGTGTCCCTGGGTGCTGCACAGGTGCTTTTTGTTCCCCTCCCTTTGCTTCTCAAAGACTGACGTCAAATGTCACCCCTTACAGTGTTGGCAGAGTGCAGACTATGATTACTTTCACATCTTTGATGGGTTGAATTGTTCCAAAAAAAGATCTCTTGGTGTCCTAGTATTTCAGAAGGTGACTGTATTTGAAGATAGTCTTCATGGAGGTCATTATCCAAATTAAAATGATGTCATAAGAGTGACCACTAAATCAGTGACTGGTGTCCATATAAAAACGAGAAATTTGGACAGAGAAGACTATGAAGGCAAAAGAGAATGCCAGAGGCTCCAGAAGCCAGGGGAGAAGCATGGAACAGATTTTCCCTCACAGACCTCAGGAAGAGCCAGCCCTACAGACTCCTCCTTGAGAACTGTGAAATAGCAGGTCTCAATTGTTTAAGTACCCAGTTTGTGGAAGTCTGTTAGGGCATCGCCAGCAAACTGACTCAGTGGCCCCTGGACTCTCAGAAACTAAGTCAGGGATGAAAGAGTTCTCCCTTCCTCCACCCACTTAATGCTGAAAGCTGTCAAGAGTATGATAAGGATGAGGAATGACCTAAATGGCGGGTTCAGGAAACATCCAGAATTTGTATGTAGAATGTTTAGATGGTAAGGGTTAGTACTTACCATTGTTCACATGCTACCTTTGCATGGTAGTTCGTAGAACCAAGAAATCTAAAGGAATTAATGAGGACTTCAACTTGTCTCAGCAATATTTAATCTTCTGTTTTTAAGATGGGCTTGTGATCTAATAACACTTCTTGTTTCCAGGTTGTAGATGTGTGAGTGTTTCGTACATTATTTTCTCTACTGTCTTTCTAGTCATACTGCTTTTCCAGTTTTTCCTACTTGGTAAGCAATTAGGAACACATGCTTCCTGGTTTTGTTTAACCTGTCTTGGTAGAGTAAACCATGGGCGTGAGGTCGTCAGGCACTAGTATGGAAAGCATACTGTGATGTTTCTTTCCAGTTGAGCACTGTCCCTTTGTGTGTGGCAGAGAATCGTTCTGCAGCATAACTGATAAATGTGGAAATAGTGGCAGTTTATCTTGCTCGATTGGAGAAAAATCCAATTTTTGTTGTGTTAGGAGAGCTTGTAAAGATATATTTCTAAGGATTATCTTGCTTTGAATTAACTGGAGAAGATCAAGAATCCCTTAAAAGCATTTTTAATCTATTCCTGAAAAGTGCTTTTATGTAGTCTTTGGAATTAGAAAATTCACAGTGTACTTTGAGCTCTGGTGCACTGAAACCTCCCTACCTGTTCACAAGCCTGCATTGTGCTGAGGGCTTATTCCTTTTCACTGTTGTATCCTTGGTCTTGCATAGTATGTATAACACACAGGAGGAGCTTGTTAAGTGTTACAGGGCAGAGGCAGCACGGAGGCCCTCCTCATCACCCTAGTTCTTGGAATCAGGCCAGGAAGATTTTAGACATCACTCAGTAACAGGCATGAGTTTATTAGCAGGAATATGAAAGGGGGAAGGAGAGAGGGGACACTCTCAAGAGAGAGTGGGTTCTCAAAGAAAAGAGGGACAGTGGTCCCTCCTGCCCCCTCAGTTTCACTGGGGGTTCCAGGGAAGTTTCCAGAGTCCCGCCCAGGTCTCTGCCTTAACTGTGAAGGGCAGCACAGGAACCACATGGACCACTTCCAGGAGAGAATACTGTGGTGCTCAGAGTTGGATATTCCAAGGACATTGAGTCTCCCTTTCTTGCCTCAATTCCTTTCACCTTAATCGGTTTATTACCCTTTGAAAAGCCCTCAGCAAGCTTTCTGAGGGTCTTGATGTTTTTGTTGCCAGGGGGATGGGAGTGGTGATAGCTTGGGTGATGAGGGAGGGTCCAGGCCTCCTGGCAGGGTTTGATGTGATCTTGAAACAGAAGTGTTTCTTAAGGAGATGCAGCTATGGCTGGGGAGATGGGAACATACCAAGTCTCCCCGGTGCTTATGTGTCAGACAAGGCTCCCTGTGGTTTCCAGCCCTTGGTTATCTTTCCCTGCTCCCCCATTCATGGCTGACTAGCCACGTACAGTAAGTACAGGTGCAGAGTGAAACGGATGCTTTCCTTGGTCCAAAATGAAGGAAAAACATCATACACACAACAATAACTATTTTTAATCTACTTAATTTAAAAATATTATCACAGAGCTACTTATAAATACTTTCGCACCAAGAAGATAATTATTCAAGGACTTTGTTGTGTCACAGCAGGCTTCGGGATCAGGCCATAGGGCCCCCTGACAAGGGTAATGAGCCTTGACTGATCATTGCCCAGTGTTAGCCCCTGTCCTCAGTCACCACAAAGGCCAGGAGCAGATGCCAGGTGGTAAGGAAGCTGCATTCCTTAACAAGGCAAGAGTCCAGCTGCAGGAGTGATGCACTGTAAACCCTTCTGGTCTCTTTCAGGAAGAAGCCGATCCTGCTTGTGCATGGCGATAAACGGGAAGCCAAGGCTCACCTACATGCCCAGGGAAAGCCTTATGAAAATGTTTCCTTCTGCCAGGTAAGCTGCCTTTTGCCACTGGATGTCATGCTCAGTCCAAGAGTCGGAAGGATTTTAGGCCTTTAGTTCATCCTCCTGCTCAGTGCCAACAGCCTCTCTCCGGTGTCACCAGCAGGTATTGGTCTGGCCTTGGCTTGTCTTGAGATAGCCCAGTTCATTCATGGGAGCCCGGTTGGAAGGAGTTTTTTCTTTAGCAGATCTGAAGTCTCCTTCCTTGAAACTTCCACACACTGGTCCAGATTTCCCCCCACTGAGACCACATAGAATAAATCTCTTCCTTTCACATGTTTGTGATTCATAGATGTGAAGTAACCTATCCTATTTTTCTTAGTTCTCTTAGATTTGAGCAGTCACTTTCTTCAGTTGTGGTCTGTGCACCATGGTTCCAGATCTGACCCCAACCTGCCTGTACTCCTAGTTGCACCCAGTTTGTTATCGTGCCTCTCAAAACCTGGGTTCCAGCCAGGCACGGTGGCGCATGCCTGTAATCCCAGCTCTTTGAGAGGCTGAGACATGAGAATCGCAAGTTCAAAGCCAGCCTCAGCAATGGCAAGGTGCTAAGCAACTCAGTGAGACCCTGTCTCTACATAAAACACAAAGTAGGGCTGGGGATGTGGCTCAGTGGTCGAGTACCCCTGAGTTCAATCCCCAGTTCCAAAAAAAAAGAAGAAGAAAAACTGGGTTCCAGCACCAAACAGGTCCTCTGGATGCAGTTCAGTGCCCGCAGGTCTCTGTGTGAATTCAGCAGAAAACTCTCTTCCTGTGATACCTCATCTGACTTCTCGTAGCTGCCGTGGGCAGTTTAACCATTGTCTTCAGTTCTTTTTCACATGAACTGTACCTAAGGTCTACGCTGGAAAGACCCATAGATTAAGAGCCTGTTAAGAAACTTAGGTGAGTCCGTGTGCATCTTGTACAAGCCCAATAAGGGAATATAGATTGGTCTCATAACAGGTATGCACTTGCTTGGCTGGGACCAAAGCAAAGTAGAAAAGAAGGCAAAAAAAAAAAAAAAGGGCTATTGTTCAGTTCTCCGTAGGTCCCCGTGATCTTGTCCTAGTAGTTTATGGTCGGCCGGCCGTGTGCCTGGTGAATCTTAAGCTTTTGTTATGACCCACTGCCTTTACCCCACATCCAAAGAGATCTCTTATTTCAAGTGTCATTCTGAGCAAGAAATGAGCGAAGTGGGAAGAAAAGAATTCAGAAGGCTCTTTCACATTTAGGATTTCCTTCCTATGGAAAGGGTGTTGTGAGTAGCTGCTGTTCCTTCTAGCAGGATTGCCAGTCCATTCGCAAGAGAACACAGTGAAAGCCACCGTCAGATGGCTCCTTGTCATCAGTTTGGCAAAACTGGGTCCAGATTCCTGCTCTGGGGCACAGTCCATGCTCCCTCAGTGTTTTCTGTCATTTTCTTTCTGGGGTCTTTTCTTCCCCACTCAAACGCAATATAAGAATTTAAGCTCGCATCGTATCACTCTTCCAACTATAAAGATAATCTGTATTTTTTAAATATTAAAACAGTGTGAGAGCTTAGTATCCATTTTAAACAAACCTCACAGCATTTTCCCTAATTTAGCCACTTCACCTTACATAGTTGTGGTTTTAGAATGTGCCTTTTTTCCATCCCACAAACGTGTTTGTGGCGCATCTTTATTCACGTAGATATGCCTCTGCTTAGGAGTTGCCTAAAATTCCATTGTTCTTCTGTTTCCAGCAACAAAGAAGTTAAAGTGCAGTGAGGTAGTTCCTATCAGACTAAAAGCAGACAGAAATAAATTGGCACAGGAATCCTGAAAACCAGTGATTAAATGGGAATACAAAGTGTTATTCAAATACTAACCACCCACACCAGGTTTAGGAGATGATCCTGTGTCTGACAGCATACTCCTGGCTGGCCACTAGAGGGCATAATGAGACCCATCTTCCAAAGCTTGTACCAAGAAAGCTGTGAAGCTCCCAGCTCAAAAGTTGTAGATAGGGCTGGGGTTGTGGCTCAGTGGTAGAGTGCTTGCCTAGCATGTGTGAGGCACTGGGTTCAATTCTCAGCACTGCATATAAACAAATAAAGAGCCATCAACAACTAAAGAATCCTTTTTAAAAAGCTGGAGATAGAACAGGTACAGCCATCTGAGCCATACTGTCTGTAAGATAAATTCTTAAATTTGTCCAGCAATGCTGTCATTGAAGCCAAGGCACATTAGTCAAGGAGTCAGTGGATGCTGGCACTTTTCCCATTTTGCAAATGTGGGACCTGAGGCCAGAGGTTGAGGCCCTGTGGTAGTTAAGGGTCGGACTACCAAAGTTCTGTCCAAGATCTCTACCCATAGGCCTTTATTTCTTACCATTCTGGAAGCTGGAAAATCTGAGATCCAGGTACACACCAGTCCAAGTCCTGGTAAGGGCCCTCTTCCTGCCTTGTAGATGGCCACCTTCTCCTGGTGTTCTCTCATGGCCCAGGGAGGTGCGGAGGCCGCTCAAGCACTCTGATGTTTCTGCTTGTGAGGGTAATAATCATGTTGGATCCATTCCTGCCTTAGGACTTCATTTAACCTCAATTACCTCCATAAAGTTTCTCTCTCCAAATACAGTCATCTTGGAGGTTGGACTTCAACATAAGAAATTGGAAGGGGCCACCCAATATTCAGTCCATAATGTGTTTTTCTGTTCTTGTCACTTAACTGTGTAAGCCTAATTTCTTCAGGGTTGAAATGGATTGCTAATGCCATTCACCATAGAGTTTAAAGGATTTGGTACATTAGCCCCAAAAAAGCATCCATTAAATATTATCTATTTAAGTTATCATTCTTGTTTCTTGTGCCTAAAAGCATATAACTTACAGCAAAACTAAACTCAAAAGCCAGGTCTCTTAACCATTGCTCTTTCTGAGCTAAGTATGCTTATAAAGTGATAATCTTGCTTCTTATTTTATAATTTTAAGGACATGTAGTACAGTTCCCAACTCTCTTGCCCTGGCTAGAGCATGTAAATGCATGCAGGTCTGAGTTTCCTCAAAACAAGGGCTGTGTTGTACCCACCTGTGTATCCCAGTGCCCATTGCTGCCCCAGCAGAGTGTTCCACTCTTCTGTCATGCAGTGAGGAGGCAGGGTGAGGGAGAGGTGGGGGGTTGCCACCATTCATGCAGTACTTACTTTCCTAAGCAGAAGTTCCTCATTTGCTCTTGACAGCTTTATAAATCTTGTAACAGTATCCTGTTTTAAAGAGGAGAAAGCTGAGACACAAAATCACAAGTGTTTTCCAAAGTCACACAAAATTAGGAAGACAAGATTTGAGCCCAGGTTCTGCATTCCCAAGCGCCAAGCTGTATCCATAATTGTTTATTTTGATTCTTTCATAGCCTGTGCCTTCTGGCATGTTCTGCTTAACCAAGATCTTCTTGTACCAGATGTTAGATAAAATGTTTTACTTCTCTACATACCTTCCATTTGTTTGTGAAGATGTCATTTTGTAACAAAAATTGATTTAATATCTTTTAATTTCAGCTCTTGCAATATTTTCAATATAAGAGAATTTCTTTTTAACATATTTTTGTTTCCATCACATTCAGTGTTTCTTCTAAATGTGCTCCGAAAACACTGTGTATATTAGTTTCTTCTATAACAAACTAAAGATCTAATTTTAATACTACTTAGAATCCTTTGTCTTATTAGTTTTTTGACAGCTGAAGAAATTAGGTTTGGTACTCCTAATTACTGTAATTAAAAATGCAGTATATATTGAGTCATTCTGAGCAGGAAAAAAATGATTTATTTTTCTTTTTTTCTTTAATGAGTCTCCCTGGATTATATAAAAGCTGTCTTGTTGAACATTTTTTCATAGATTTTTTGACCATTCATATTTCTTGTTCTGTAATTAGTGTCTGTCAGTTCCTTTGCCCATTTATTGATTGAGTTATATATTTATTTTGGTGTTAAGTTTTTTGAGTTCTTTGTATAACCTGGAGATTAATTAATGCTCTGAGATACAGGTGATGAAGATTTTCTCCCATTCTGTAGGCTCTCTATTCACATTCTTGATTATTTCCTTTGCAGTAAAGAAGCTTTTTAGTTTGATACCATCCCATTTATTAATTCTTGATTGTACGTGTTGCGCTTCAGGAGTCTTGTTGAGGAAATTGGTTCCTAGGCTGACATGATGTAGGGTTGGGCCTACTTTTTCTTCTAGTAAGAAAAGGGTCTGTGGTCTAATGCCTAGGTCCTTGATCCACTTCAGTTGAGTTTTGTACAGGGTGAGAGATAAGGGTTAAATTTCATTCTACTGCATATGGATTTCCAGTTTTTCCAGCACTATTTGTTGAAGAGGCTATCTTTTCTCCAATATATGTTTATGCCGCCTTTGTCTAGTATGAAGTAACTGTATTTATGTGAGTTTGTGTGTCTTCTATTCTGTACCATTGGTCTTCATGTCTGGTTTTGTGCCAATACCATGCAATTTTAATTTGTCTTTCTCTAGGAATTAGCAATTAGAGAAATGCAAATTAAAACTAAATTGACATTCCATTGCACTCCAGTCAGAATGGCAATATAAAGAATACAAGTACCAATAAATGTTGGCAAGTGTTATGGTTTGGATGTGAGGTGTCCCACAAAAGTTCATGTTTGAAACAATGCAAGAAGGTTCAGAGAAGAAATGATTGGATCACAAGAGCCTTAACCCTATCAGTGAATTAATCACCTGATGGGATTAACTGAGTGGTGCGGGAAGGCAGGTGAGGTGTGCTGGAGGAGGTAGGGCATTGGGGGCGTGGCTTTGGGGTATATATTTATATCTAGCAAGTGGAGCACTCTCGCTGCTTTCTGATCATCATTTGAGCTGCTTCCCTCTGCCACACTCTTCCACCATGATGTTCTGCCTCACCTCAAGCCCTGAAAAATTGAGCTTGCTTTCTATGGACTAAAACCTCTGAAACTGGGAGCCCTCAAATAAACTTTTCCTACTCTACAATTGTTCTGCTTGGGTCTTTTGTCACAGTGGCAAAATAGCTGAGTTAAACAGTGAGGATGTGGGAAGAAAAGTACTCTCATACATTGATGGTGGGACTGCAAATTGGTGCAGCCACTATGGAAAGCAGTATAGAGATTCCTTAGAAAACTTGGAATGGAACCACCATTTGATCTAGTTATCCCATTCCTTGGTCTATGTCCAAAGGACTTTAAATCAGCATACTACAGTGATACAGCCACATCAATGTTTATAGCCACTCAATTCACAATAGCCAAGCTATGGAACCAACCTAGGTGTCCTTCAACAGATGAATGGATAAAGAAAATGTGGTGTATATATACACAAAGGAATATTACTCAGCCAAAAAGAAGAATTAAATTATAGCATTTGCTGGTAAATGGATGGAACTGGAGATGTGCTAAGTGAAATAAGCCAAAAACCAAAGGCCAAATATTCTCTCTCATGTGGATGCTGACCCACAACAAGGGGGAACAGAATAGAAATCCATTGGAGTAGACAAAGGGAAATGAAGGGAAGGGAGTGGAGAGGGGAATAGGAAGGACAGTAGAATCAATTGGACATCACTTTCCCAGCCTTGTATTTGAATACACAACCAGGGTAACTCCACATCTACAAGAATAAACTACAAGAATAGGATCCTGATTAGAATAAGTTATATTCCATGTCTGTATAATATGCCGAAATACATTCTGCTGTCACGTATAACTAAAAAGAACATAAAATTTTTTTAAAAATAAAGCTGTCTAATTTAAGGCTTGTCCAGTAGAGGGCAATAAAAATAACTTTTTAAAAGTTGGCTTGATCCTTTTCTAATTTAATTTCTAATAGATGGGGATATTGTTATTTGAAGCTTTTTAAAAAAATAACTCAATTTCTTTTTCATCCTAGGCAAAGTTGGATATCGCATTTGGAACACACCACACGTAAGCAACTCTCATGAAATGGGGGAGGATATGATATTAACAGATAAAGGGATACGGTTGCAAAAAATGCTCTTTCAAGGACTAATGTGGGATTTTTTTTCTGAGATCAGTAATGGATTAAGTGGAGTTGTCTTTTAAAGCTTTAGGACATTGTACTGGGATTCTGGCTCTTAGCATGAAATTTTAAATCTGCAACTCTGAGGTGCCCACCTTCTGTTCAGGACTCCTGGTAGACCTGGCTTGAAGGAATGGATTGTGGTTGTGTGGACCTGTGGTTACAGGTGACTGTGCAGGTCATATGCCTGTAGATTCCCCTGCTTTTGAAAAGTCTATGATTTGATAAGAATGAATCGTATTGAATAGGGTATCATTGGTCAACTCCATTCTACGATTGAAAGAAAAACTACCAAAAGTTATCAACTTGAGAAGCCTGTCCTGGCACAAGACAGATCTTTTAGAATAACTTTCTGTAAGGTAATAAATAGGAAAAAAAAAATTTCCCATCCTCTCTGACGCGTTGCACCTAATTATCACTTTGACTCCATTTAACTTGCATGAGTTGTATAGCTCTTTCACTGAGTCCTCTCATGAAGCAATTGATCGTACAAATGAGAGAAAGAATAAGACACAACTATCCCTATTTTAGTATCCTTATGAATCACATTTTTCTGAAAAGATTTGTGAAGAAACCTCGTTTTTCTTCTAGACTGGTAGTGGGTAGCCAGCTGCTCCTGGAGTGCTCCTTCAGGGCAGAGAGGGGTCCCTTAGAGGGAAGGTTTGTTCAGAACCTGGCTGCAACCATTGTTTTCTTGTCGAGATGATCTGAAATGATGGTATATAGTCACCTTTCTCTTTGTGTGTTTTCGACTGTTACTTTTGCCGGTCTGTCTGGGAAAGGGATTGGAATGCAAGCAGTTGCGCCATTCCACGAGAGCCCAGGTATCAGCCATCGTGGTCTGGTTTCAGGGGCTCAGGGGTGTTGCAGCCCCACCCACCCACTGGTCCTGTCAGTGGGTGTCCTCCAGCAGAGGACAGGCTTGAGGACTCAGAGTGAACATGTGTGTAAAATATTCTTTTAATATCCCTGAGTTTACAGGATGCTAATTTTAGCAGAGGATACAAAATGCCATCAAGCAGAGATAGCTCAGCAGTAATGAGTTGCACCAAATGGGAAGTCTTTGTCCCCCACCCTGAGCTGAAACCCCAGCATAAGTACTTAAGTGATGGTGAAAGACATTGGCCTAGCTTGTCACCCATCTAGATTCTGGCCATGATTTGCTAGACCATCACCAGCACCGGGTTTCTGTGCTGGCGGCAGGGTCTGTGCTGTGATGCACAGTAGGAGTGAACAGTCATCTTGAGCTGCTGTTGCCAGTTAGACTGTCACTCCTGGGAGGGATCGAGCAGGTGGCCTGCCAGGATCCAGCACAGCCATGCTTAACTGCACACACGTGGTGGTATGGGGGGAAGGAGGGGTGCTTTGTTTAATGCTCTCCAAGCAATATTTGGACCTTTTAATTTTATAGATCAGGAAACTTGGGCCCAGCGTGGGTAAGGTGGTTTGCTTGTGCCAGTGATACAGACAGGAGTAGAACACATTTATTTATTTTAACTTCAGTTTTTAATTTGTTCCTGTTTGCTCACTTGCAGTTAACTTCATGGTTTCCTTTGGTCCATGCAACACACACACACACACACACACACACACACATTCACTGCCATTCTTATATACACTTTGCGTGTTAAACCTTAACAAAGTGGTATTTTGTTTTTATTTTTGGCTGTCAAGGATTGAACCCAGAACTTTAGATGTGCTAGGCCAGCGCTCTACCACTAAGCTGTACCCCAGCCCCAAGAGCTCTGAATTCAGAGTTTAAAATGTGTAAGGAAGTAACTGTAATAGAACCTTTCCCAACTAGGTAGGATCTACAGTTTGTGTTTTGTTGAAATGCCAATATCTTATAGAAGACTGAGTTCATGTCTTGAAGTTACTTTTGGCTGCTTTTTGTTTTAAGAATGATGCTAAATCCCATTATGTTCTTGAGTCCTAGCTTTGGAGGATATAGTTTTTTCCTTGCAGCTTTTCGTCTTTGGTGAGGGAAGCAGAATGCACATGCAAGTTAGAAAAGGAGGAAATTCTTCCTGCTCATGGGGGTGAGGTGTAGGCTGCCTCACCTCCCTGACGGGAGGGCCCAGTGACAGAATGGGAGGCAGTCTCTGAGATGGCGCACACCTGAGCAGGCAAGCATTGCCCAGCTACCCCACGTGCAAAGCACTTGGAAATAATCGCAGCTCATCTCCCCAAAGCTCAGTCTCCTGAGGCACTAAACCTGCTCCATCCTGTGCCTGCAGGCTGCTTTGCAATCCCGGGGCCTTTCTCTCAACATTTCAAAATGGTAAAGCTCTTTGGCTACCCCCAGAGCTGGGCCCACAGTTACCCTGGCCCTAAGAACAGATGGGGGAAGGGGGAGAGAAAGCCAAAGCTGCTGAATGGAGAATGCTACCACCTAAGCAGGAACCAGTCTCAGCCACAGGGCAGGTGAAGTGTGCCTCTTGCCACTGGCCTGCAGCCAGGCCTCCCAGCCGCCATCACGTATCCTGTTAAAGCCATGCACAGTGAAGGGCCTGCTGGCATGTGATCTCAACAAGCTCTCCCACTGTCCCATTTTGTGACTTAGATGATCCCCGTTACCCTTCCCAGCCACAAATTCTTCAGTAATAAAATAAGAACAGCTCCCCTCCCCTGCCTTGCGTGCTGACCCAGCTCGGGTGTTGGAACAGTGCCCAATGAGCATCCGTTGCTTCCCCAGAGGGACGCCTCACATTTGGGAAGTGTCCCCTTTGCCACCCTCACTGCTGAGAGACAGTACAGCTGGTCCACCTCTTCAGGGGCTACTGTGTCCCTCGCTCTTTCCTGCCTATTTTTAAGTGGGACCTGACTGGCACATGCCCTTTTATCTATGAAAAGATGGGTATGGCTCCCCTTAAATTAATTCATAATTCTATTTTGATAGAATTCCCTGACATTAGTGCATGGTTTTCCTGATAATTGATGCCTTGATTAGTGGAAATATTTGTAAAATCTACATCATGATTCCATAACTGGCTTATCCTTAATTACAGTCAGCTGCTAATGTAGCAAACTGTGCATGTAAATTTGCCCAGATTTCAGGGAGCACATATCATAACTGGAAAGAAGATGTCTCAGCAGCTGTCATTTCTCCGGCTCTGCGTTAATTTGCTGTTTGCTGGGTTAGGGTTAATTTCTCATTTTGGCAGGAGCTAAAGATCACATTCTCTTTACTCCTCTTCTGTCCTCTCATATCTTCTGATGCTGACCTCATCCTGCCCAGATCGTATCCATGTGGCTGTTTATTTGGGGAGAACTGATGGTTTGGGGTTTTTTGGTTTTTTGTGGGGTTTTTTTTGCCCCATATATGAACAGAGTTCATATTTGAGCCTCAGTGGAAATGAGAAATTAAGTCAAGACAAAGGGATAGCCTCAAGAAGCAACACTAGTGAAAGAGAGAGAACTTAAATTCCAGAAATCATTAGAAAGCAATGAGAAGATAAAAATCACCCGATACTGGATTACAGAATAAAGCAGGACACTGAGGTAGTTGTGGGGACGAAAACTCCAGAGAGTTTGACATTGAGCAGAGTGCCAAGCGGTGGGGAGTGGCCTTCAGGTTACACATGAGAAAGGCTGAATGGTTTCCTTGGGCTTGTGAATGACAGGCTCAGGTCTTCAGGCTTCAAATGGAAAGCTCTTGTTTCTCCTCTTTCCTCTCTCACTGGAAGTACATAAGAGAAATATGTTTGATGACCTAGAAAGTCCCCCTGGAAGAAAAGAGGACTCAACCAGATCTAATGAGAGTTAACAGAGGAAAAGGAAGAATCCTGAACTCCAGATGCATACGGTGACAAGTGCGGCATCTGTTGAATATGAAAAATTAGTCCAATGAGGATGAAGCACCTTGCAAATTTTTAAAAATTGCAACTTATGAAATAGGTTTTACATTTTGGTGTACTGCACACAGGCATGCATGCTAAAACAGAAGTTTCTTAAACCAATACTTTATTTAAATATATGCAGTATATTATGTATTCTACGTCATTTGTTTAAAGCATGCTAGCCACACCACAGCAAAATTTATGTCCATTCTTGGAGAAACACTGGGCTCAAGAAGGTTCCTGTTGTCCATGGTAATAATAATAATGTGATCCTGAACAGATGATAAGAGACTAGATAAGGGGGGCTTGAAGTGCCAGGACTGGCCTTGTAGACAGTGGTGGGGTGGGGGGAAGGTCATTTATCACTGGATACTTGGAGCATTTTTGGAAGGTGGTTTTCTGTCATTTGAGCAGACTCATAATGGTGATGTGTAGAAGGGACTGTTATGAGTGTTAGAAGTCTGGGTAATATAAGTTTAAGAATTCCTCTAGCTATTTACTACATTTGCATTAGAAAGTTACTATATATTTTGAAGGTCTTGCTAATGCTTTTCTTTTTGATTTTTCTGTCTTTGAAGGAAGATGATGTTACTGCTGTATGAAGAAGGCCTCCGGGTTGTCATACACACCTCCAACCTCATCCATGAAGACTGGCACCAGAAGACCCAAGGGTTTGTAGGGGTCTGTTCACTCCCTAGCAGTTGCTGTTTGTGTGGAGAAAAATCAAAAGCTGGAATAATCACTTAATTCTCTTTTTCTGCTCTTTTAATTGCACAAATAATACACGTATGGTGTGGAATATAGACATGCAAAAAGAGTTACAAGAGTTTTTTGTTTTGCTGTGCTGGTGATCAAATCCATGGCCTTGTACATGCTGGGCAAATACTCTACCACTGAGCAACAGCCCCAGCCGCCACAGTTTTCTTCACTATCCACCCTTCCAGTCCAGTCTGTGCATGATCATCCTCAACTATCTCTAAATATATGTTTACACACAGTAGTATTTTTCCCCAGTTTTATGGAAGTCAGGTCATATACACACTCCACAGCACCTGTAAAGGATCTGGGGCTGGGAAGGGGCTGCAGAGCCAAAGGCCTGAGGAAATACTGGACTCCTGGCAGTCACGTGCCAAAACAGGTATAAAGGAAAACTTGGGGTGGGGCAGAAATATGTTAACAGCATGCTAAAAGTTTCCCCACACCTCAATCACTTTATTGTCCCATAAAACAAACTATCTTTATAAGAGCCTTTAGTATATTAATATGGATGTGAATTTGCAAGAGAAAATGTGAAAATTTTTATGAATTTTTTGTTTATTACCTTTGTTCTTGGAGTACATGTAGGTTTAGTTTTTGATTTCTTTTTTAAAAGGGGGGTTTGCTTTTAAGAGGGACTTTAGGGAGTGGTCAAAGCAACTTCGGCTCTTTCTTTCTGCCCTGGTAAGCTCTTCACTGTGAGTAGCCTGAGGTTCCCTATTTCATTTCAGCTGTGGTGTGCACCTCTGCCTTCCTTAGGAGGAGCTGGCTAACAGCCTGCTCTGTTGGAAGGCACCCAGGCATCTGTGTCACACTGTTGCAGGTTTGGTTATTCTCTGCCCTCATCCCCGTGCCCTGTATCACTGCATAGCCTCAGCTGGAACTCCTAGTTCAGATCTTCTCGCCTCTGCCAAGCACTCCTTGGGCTGTGCTGGAATGAAGAACCTTCCAGCTTCCACCCACTGGGCCTTTTTCAACCCAAGTATACCGTGCAGAATAAACTTGTTCTAATTTTCCAGTGACCCTCTGAAAACAGGCTTCTCAGAGGACAGCATGATTCTGACTGGTGCTGGGTCTCATGGGTCTGCTCCCTGTCTCTAAAAGCTCAGGCACAGGACTCCTTTGATCCGCTGAGTTTACAGTCAGCTCTGCCTTTGCTGTCCCCAGCGCCAGGTCTCTTAAGCTGCCAGATTGGGTTTGGAGGCTCATATATAAACCCATCAGAAAAGGAAATGAGATTTAGTATAGCTAGTTCTTAGGGAAACAGTAATTATTGTAACTAAAGGGTTTTCAAGTGGGCTCCCAATCTCGGGCAGCTCCGAGAACCCTGCCAGGCTGCTAGCTCGTCCTGTGGTTGTGAGCTGGAGTGTGTGGGCAATGGTGTTTCCTCAGGCTTCTCCGGTGGATGCTGTGAGTAGAAAGATTAAGGATAAGGGCTTGAGTGTACCTTTTTTTCCCCCATTTATTAAAAACATTTTCTTAATTTTTTAAAAAACACGTGGACCAGGTAGTAACATCACATGATTCAAAAGTCCAAGTACTGAGAATAAATCTCCAGCTTGCCTCTGCAGGCCACCACAGTCCAGGCACTGCTATCTCATTCTTAGGCTGTGTTAGGCTCTCTAAAACTTGGCAGTTTCACGTGGGGTTGTGGTGATTTTTATGAAACTTTTGAAGGCAATTGTTTTGTGGTGACTTTTCCGTAATTGGTCTGCCACCGCCTGGCAGGTCCTCTTCTGCTATGCAGGTGTTCATTCGTCTTCCTCAGCTGCTACCTGTCCACTTTTTCTGTAATTTGCCCCTCTATTCTCATTCTGTGAAATGTGAAAAATGCCTCATCTCTTAGCATCCTACTTTAGAAGGTCCTCTCCTGCAGTGGTCCTCATCTGGAGCATTCCTGTGAGTGAGCCCTTCACCCTTGGACTCCCAGATGCTCTCTCAAGGAGATGTACACATCCATCTACCCCAGCCAGCCACTTTACATACCAGAAGGCAAAGGCCTGAAGCTCACCAGCCTCCTTTGAGGCAGCAGGGTGAAAGAGGAATTGGCCAATTTCCCTTCTGGCTTGGTTGGTAGAACTGTAGGAAAAGTAGCCACCAAAGGAGGAAAGGCAATAGCGGCTTATGCTGAGTGCTTTCCTAAGTCAGACTCATGCATCGCCTTTTGCATCTGCCCTGGGAGACAAGGGCTTTTAATCCAGTCCTCAAGCACAATAGGTCAAAGCCATGCTTGTGTCATTTACCACATGTGGAGAAGCTTACAGAGAGATTGGGTGTAGATGTGGTTGCTTCCATTTGCAGGTGTGATGTAGAAGTTTTGACAAGCACATTGTTTCTCTTTTCAGAAAAAGAATTGATAAAACAGTAGGTATCTTTAATATTTCATCACTGAATTAAGTGTTTGGAAGTTGGAGGTTAATGTAATATTAAATGTGGTATATACTCATTCTACATACCAGAAAATATAGGCTATAAGGATATGAAAATATCTCAAACTGCTTCACATGGTTCCATTATCCATTATGAAAATGATATCCATTATGAAAATGAATTTTGTTTATTGAAAAGAGGTTTCAATATCCATTATGAAAGTGGTATATCCATTACAAAAATGAATTTGTTTATGGAAAATAGGTTTGCACATACATTTTTGTACAGGCAGCTTTTGATTCTTATTTCCCATTTAGCTAAAGGGCTGTGTCCATGTGGCCATGATGTGGCATGACCACAGGTGGTGATTGTAACCATTGAGTAGAACTCTGAACTATTGTCATCAAGTCTTAGAAAGCAACACAGAGGGATACACCAGTCAGAAGAGCAATCAGAAGGCATGGTCAGAGCATAAGAGGGAGCCAGAAGGATGTGGGCTGGGAGAGGTAGGTAGAGACCAGGTCTTACTGGGCCTTAAATTCATGGCAGGACATTGAAAAATAGTTCTGGCTATGATAGTAAGCCATTGGAGTGATGTGATCAGATTTGTTTCATTTTCTCTAGGGTCAGTCCATTTACCATGTGAAGATAGAGTGAGAATCCACCTCTTCCTTAGAGTGAACTGTAAAACCAATGTAAAGTTATCACTGTGATCACCTGTGCTCCTAACTGTTAAAGCTTGTTTTATTTTTTTCCATTCCAGAATATGGTTGAGCCCCCTGTACCCACGAATTGGCAATGGAACCCACAGATCTGGAGAATCAACAACACATTTTAAAGCTGATCTCATCAGTTACTTGATGGCTTACAATGCCCCTCCACTTCAGGAGTGGATAGAGACCATCCAAGAGCACGATCTCTCTGAAACAAAGTACGGGTCCTCTTACCTATTTGGAGTGCTTCTCCTACATTCATGTCGTGCAAGCCTCTCAAGTCTGGAGCTCAAGGCCTTGGAAAGGGGTGGAGTAGTGACTGGCTGTGCTGTATTATGCCATGAGGGGAGGAGAGTGGTCTCCCTCCCTCTGCACCTTGTGGCTCTGAGGCGTTGGTGAGGCAGTGCAGCTTGTTAAGCCTCCCCTGGGCACTCTTAAATTTAAAATTAGTTAGAGTTTTTTGCCTGGTACTCTACACCTGATAGATTCCAACATTACCTGGTTTATTTGAAACCAAGTTTAAGAGTATCAGTTATACTGTGAAGAGGAACACAAGAAAACGACTTGGCTTCTAGAACATGGCATGAGTGTAGTAGTTTTCGTGTTTGTTTTGTGAGCTCTAGGTAGCAAAGCATTTCTCTGTGTCCTGTAACTTGCATTTTCTTTCTTTTTAGTGTTTACCTTATTGGTTCAACCCCAGGACGTTTTCAAGGAAGTCAGAAGGACAATTGGGGACATTTTAAGCTTAGGAAGGTAGTAGAACTTTTACTATTTTTAAAACTTTAATGTATTTTCTTTCATTTACAAATGGTGTATTTTGATGGCAGCTTCACAGTATTTCCAGAACAATTCTGGGAGAATAGCAGGTACTTGATACATTGTCTAATTTAATTTTCAGTAATTACCTTTAATTTAATCTTTGTGCCTCTTTTATAGATGTAAATTGTTCTAAGTGGCATGAGCATATGGACTTTTTCTTAGTTTTTACACATCTTATAATTGAGGCTTTCCATTTATGCAACTATTTTAACTTTTGATTATTCAGCATATCAAGAATTTTTAACATTTAGGTTCAACAAAGACAGCAATGTTGAGGAAAGGCTGTAACTTAGCTATAATGTATTTCATTTACCAAATTCGTGCCCTTAAAGAGACTATAATTAAAGAATGGCATTTGCTGCTGGTATGGATATGACCAAAGAAGGGTCTTTCACAAGGTGAAACAACTAGCAAGGTGAAGCTTCTTTTTCTTCAGCTCTCGTTAATAACCTCAGTCAGTTCCCTAAAATGGCTTTCTTAAAAGCCTCATCTCTTACTCTAGAAATTATATCCAGACCCAAAATCCCTTTTCCAAATCCTTGGCACCAGAAGGGTTTGGGTTTTTAGATTCTTTTTAGATTTTGGAATATTTGCATGTATGTAATGAGATATTTTGGGGATGGGACCCAAGTCCAAACACAAAGTTCATTTGTTTCATATATACCTCATACATATAGCCTAAAGGTAATATTATACAGTGTTTGTAATTTATTTATCCTGAAAGGAGACTAGAGCTTAAAGGAAGCAAGATCTGAAAGACAGCACCTTTATGGCTTGACCTAGGCAGAAAGTTGAGTCCTCTGGCTCTAGGCACACCTGTTAGGGGAGAAACCTCTACCTGGGTTCAAATTCTGACCTGTTACATACAAGCCATGTGACCTTGGCTTGTTCTTCAACCTGCCTCTCTCGTCACCTATACGTCACCTATACGATGGCCATAGCAATGACACTTCCCTCTTGGAATTGTGCAAGTATTAATGGCATAGTGAGTGTGAAACAGGGCCAGGCGCATGTCAGTGCTCCATAAACATGCAGTTGTGCATTAATGGTTTAGACAGGCTAGGGGACAGCACTTGTCATGTATGACCACAGTCACAGAAAATTGGATAGCATTTGAATTTCCAAACCACTTTTACCACACGGTAGCTCCTGGTGCTCCCTCCCTGGTAGCTCCCTCCAGGGAAGGCAGACGGGCAGCTAGTACCTGTTGGCTGAAGTGTGTGTCGCAGCACAGGTGTGTCCAGGTCACGTAGCCAATCAGGGACTGAGCCCCAAGTGGAAACTGGTCTTACCATTGGTCCAGTTCCGTTTCCTCCTTCGTGTTGGCACAAGGTGGAAGTTGAGAACTTGCGTCTTTTTAGTGTTTGTAAATACTGGTGCCCAAGCATTGTTGAGGAAAATAATACATATTAAACAAAATATCAGTCAGGCTGAGCCGGACTTGGGCAAGATCTATGGCTTTTCTTCCTTGCGTTCTCCAGCCTATAAGTAGATTCTTGGTACATGTTAAGTGGATGAAATTTCCACATATTTTCTGAATTGTTTCTGCTACTTTGCATCAGTATCAAAGCAGAAAATGTAGATCACTCTTCTGTATTGCTTTAGGTGGTATTATCTATATATAAACGTATTCTTTTTACAGCTACATGGAGCCTGAGTATTAAGTGGGAATTTTAAGCTCCTTTCACATGAAAGGAGCCAAAGTGTGCAGTTGTCTGACCTTGTGTGTCTTGTGTATGTGTTAAACAAGTATGATTTTAAGACAGAAATCTATCATGGGATAGGCTCATGATTTGTCTTGACATTTCTACTAAAATGAGTCTTTCTAAAATTCTTTAAACTTGATTTGGTTTTAGTACAATTCAAAGAATTTTGGAAAGGAAAACTGCATGACCCTGGTAATTAGGCATAAATCCATGTTTTTAGTATTACGGCATTTCTATTAATGTTACTTGAATGACTAGCATTCATTTTGTTCTGTCATAGCTTCTGAGAGAACATGCCTCATCCATCCTGAAAGCTGAGGGCTGGCCTATAGTGGGTCAGTTTTCCAGCATTGGCTCACTGGGGGCTGATGAATCCAAGTGGCTGTGTTCTGAGTTTAAAGAGAGCTTGCTGACACTGGGGCAGGACAGTAAAGTTCCAGGAAAAAGCACCATTCCTCTTCATTTGGTGAGTCCTCTTCCTCCTTGAGTTAACATGTTTCTCCTCTCCAGTCTAGAAGAAGTAAAAATCTGTTCTCGTAATAGAGATGCTTTCTTCTGTGGTTTTGGTGGTAGAAAGAGCAGTACATTTGCATTGTGATTGGTAATAAAGTGGCCCTAATATCAGCCAGTGCTGGACATTTGCTGGTCTGTTCAGGAGCCCATTTCAGTCACAGTCTAGCCTGCAATTTTTCCATTCTTTCAGGTTGTCACACCAAGGAAAAAAACATTTGGTATAATACTACCAGCAGAATTACAGGCTCTGTTAATTATTCAGAGACCTGCAAATTAATGATTAATTTTACATTCAATTGAAGAATAATTTGGCATTTCAGAAGAAAAAATATTCAAATCAGAGTTTAATTTTTTCATCAAATATATATGCTTCCTGTAAATTAGTTACTAGTTTTTTTTTTCAGTAAGATGAAACCTTTCTTAAAGTTGAAAGCATTATCTTCTAAATTTTTGAACTAAAGTATTTTTAACTGAGATTTCCATTTTCTTTAAAGCTGGTCATCATTCCTTTTTATCAGCATGGTACATTCCAAATTTTATTGTTTTTCTCTTTTTTGCTTATATTTAGATCTATCCTTCTGTGGAAAATGTTCGGACCAGCTTGGAAGGATACCCTGGTAATTCTTGGGAAAATTCTTGGGGTAATTCTATGTTGTGGGTTTTCTGTACATTCCATTAATAAGTGGTAGAATTTTTACCAGAATTAGTTAGAAATTTGCTAGGAACTATTGGTTAGAAATATGGACATGGTTTTCTCTTAACTGGAGAAGGATCTTGAAGACAGGTAATGTTGAGCTCTGCCGTGTTCCAGCTCTGCCATGTTACAAAGATGGTGCTGCCAAACGGAGCAGTGGAGGAGTTATTTAATGCTCACCGTGTGCAGTTGTTTTCTCCCTGTTTTTACCAATAAAGTGTCCAGCAGGTTGTTGGTCCAGACAAGATGTTCAAAACTCAGCGTCCCCTAGAGCATATCTCACATGCCTTTGTGTCCTCTCTCTACAATCTCTCTACCCTTGTTTCAGGTACTTTTAATTCTTCCAAAGTTAAATACCTGACACAGATCCATTTAAGGTCTGGGATTTAATATTACCTTAGGTGTAACTTGGTTATGTATGTCTGTTCTTTCAAAGACTTCCTCTACAAATACCTAGTATTATCTTGTGAACATTTATCAACCTGCTGTCTGTTTCCCTTATGCTACTACTGAGTGCTAAACCTTTATGTGGAACTCACAGCACCCTAATAGTGCAATCAAGAGAGATTAACTAAAATCCTGAGAGAGTGAGCCTCTGGAAAAAGCAAAGTCTGGCATTCACTGATAGCTGAAAGCTGAATGCATGGAATTAAAACTAGTTCAGTTCACTACTGCTTATCACACTAGGTGTAGCTTTGCCAGAAAAATCTCCATAAAAAGTTGAGTGTATTAGCCTATTCTTTGCTTTTTCATGGCAAAACTAAAATTATTTTACTGCAACTCTGGGATGTGGTAGCCTCTGATAGGCTAGATCCATTGATAGTCAATTTTAATGGGGAAGAACATGGTATTTTCAATTTATAACTATTTTATAACTGGTTCTAAAACAGAATATGTTTTTAGTTCTTTGCAGTAGGAGACAGGACCAGTCTTATGGGATGTCAGAGTTGTTTAAAACTTTCTCTGGAAGTAGATTACTGTGGAGAAGTCCAGTGTGCATTCGGAAAATCACTGATGAAACTAAGTTTTTTTCCTTTCAAAGATGAAAAAAAAATTGGTTTCTAATTGTGTTTCCACTTAGAATTGTATTTTTATTCTCTTTGCAAGAATAAGACTTTTAGGATTCCTTTTTTTTAAACCCAAACTAGTTATTGAATGTTTTAATTCATTTTCCAGTTCTTCTATTCTATAAGAATCTATTCAGTTCATACAAAGCCTGTTTAGAAATAGCCATGCATAAAGGCAGAGTAGACAGGAGCATGTGTGGTCATCACAGGCCACCTCCCCAAGTGTCCTAGTCTTGAGCAAAACCAACTGATGTCTGACCTGGTAAGGACAATGGCATGAGTCAGGATTCTTCCCATGTCTTTTCTAGAGCTTCAGATCTGTGTGATTCAGTTGACACCACTGAGTGACTAATGTGTTTTTCTTTCCAGATAGTGAACATTTACCCTTTAAGTGTTTCTTATCACTAAGAAAGGAAACCTCATTAAGACATTGTACCTAACACAAGTATAGACATTTTCTTTCAAAGAACTAACTATTCCATAAGATGAAATAATGGAAGCAGTTGTTTTTCACTTACCTTCTCACTGTTTATTATAGATTTTCTTCTTAATGGGGAAGCTTCACAATATATTTCATGATATTTATTTGTTTTACTTTTTTCTTTGAAAAGCTGGAGGTTCTCTTCCCTATAGCATCCAGACAGCTGAAAAACAGAATTGGCTTCATTCCTACTTCCAGTAAGTGATTGGTTCAGAGTGCTGCTATTACTTCTTTAGAAATAAGAATGCTATTTATGTCAGTCTATGTTTTAAAAAAGAATCTTATATAATGTAGCTATATTCTTTCATCTACATATGTTAGTGATAGAAATAATTTAAAATAGGGTCTTGAAATTTTTTGGAATAGGTTTTTAATACCAAAGAGTAAAATTTATCTCTGTGAGGTTTCTATTTAAATATTGGTATGCAAAGAAAAAGATAAATAAAAGATCATGTTGGGTAGTTTATGATTTATATAAGCAGTATTTTAGTTCACTTTTCCAAAATATAAAATGTAATCATTCTTTCTATACCATCATATGACTCGTGGCCAAGCTTGCTGAGGGCAGAGCCCGTGCCACTGTTGCCTGGGATATAGGACAGTATTTGGGGTGTCATGAGAGTTTAGTAGATACTTGATGAATGGAAAAGGAAAGAAATGCCCTTGTCCTCCTGTAGCTACAGCACTTGCTCACCTGTATGTTCTAACCCTGTCCATTATTGGGCAGCCAGAAATGAAGGCAGGTTTACATTTCAGGAGCTTTCAGCTGAGATTCAGCATGTCATCCTGGAACTTTTCTTTAGTCCTTTCTGGAAAGGTTGTCCTTAAAGAGGACATTTCTGTATATTGAGCTCCTTTCAGTATCTGATTACTAAATTCATTTGAGTGAAGAAAGCAGTGGACCCACCTAGTCCTGATTCTTGGAGACCACCCACCTGTTACCTTGAAGGAACATCCTCTCCTACTCATAGTAAGAATCGTTGCTTCTTGAGAAGGGCCATTCATTCTCATGGAAAAATAGTTCTACAGTGTTAGAAATTTAGACAAGACTCAGCCGAAACTTAAGCACTTCTGGGTTATCCCTTGCTTTTCATGCATTTGTGGCAGACTGTTTTTTTCCACTCTGTGTTTATTTATTTGACAATCTTTTATGAAGTTCTGGCTCAGTAGTGCACCAGGAGACTGTGATTCCTGCCATTAGGAGCTTGTGGTCCAGCCAGGGAACATGCACACATGCAGACAGAAACACAGCAGAGATAACATATGTGCTGGGTATGTGTGTGTGCATGGCAAAAAAGATAGAAGATGGTAAATTTTCCTTTTTTACATACCTACTTTTTCAAAGTATGCATACATCAGACTATTATCTGAAAAGAATTTAATAAACTGTCACAAGTTACAGAACTATATACCTGGTATTTTCATATTATAGAATTTTACTTTTCATGAACTTTCCTAATGTTAGGATTATGATGAGTTTATATTATTTCTAACTATTGATTGTGTCTCCTGTTACTAGCACATGGTCAGCCAAGACATCTGGCCGCAGCAATGCCATGCCTCATATTAAGACATACATGAGGCCCTCTCCAGACTTCAGTAGAATTGCTTGGTTCCTTGTCACAAGGTAAATGGCCCTTCTATTCTTGCTGGGAAGAATTTTTAAAATGTGTTTTTAATGCCTGCTCTGAATATTGAAGGGATTTCTAAAAAGTGATCTATGAATTGTCATTAGTTCTCAGCCAATTGGATCACATGAACTTTATTTAAAGGAGGCCCATGACTAATCCCTTTATAGAGTATGTGATCATGGCCTGATTTCCTATAATTCTAGATGCTTGTAAGATTTGCATAAACTTTGTATTTACTTCTGTCTTTTATACTTTACTAATAGGGATTAAGCTAGTTGACACTTCAGATAAATGCAAAAGAAAAAAAAAATTTTAATTAATTTTTTCATTAGTTTCTCCTTATGTAATTAAAGCTTGAGGAATCAAATTTCTTATGTGTCCTTTTAAAAAATACCTTTATTTAGATGTAATTCACATACCGTAAATTTACCCACTTGAAGTCTACACCTTAGTGGTTTAGTATATTCATAGAATTGTGTACAGCCACCACCATAATCTATTAAAATATTTTCATCATCCCTATGACAGACCCCTACCCACTGGCATTTTCTTATATATTTTTATAAAAAAAATTGTTTTCCCTTTGAAAACTGTATCTGTGACTAGAACATTAATTCCGGACTCCTAGTCTGGAACTAAACCAGTGAATATCTTCATGATTCAGTAACACAATTGACATCAGTAGCAACTAATTAAAGTATTACACAGTAGAATTATTTTTCTGAGAAAGGAACAGCACTCATGAACATACTTTTGTTTATTTTTTCCACTTTTTTATTGGTGCATTATAATTACACATAATGATGGGATTTGTTGTTATATATTCACACATGCACACAATCAAACAGTAACACTTGGCCACTGTCACTCCCCTGCATTGGTCCCTCCCTCCCCTTTTCCCACTCCTTGGTCCCTTTCCCCTATTCTTTTGAACTTCCTTTGATTTTCATAAGATTTCCCTTCCTCCACTGTTCTTTTCCTTTTTCCTCTCTAGCTTCCACATATAAAAGAAAATATATGACCCTTGACCTTCTGGGTTTGGCTTATTTCACTTAACATAATGGTCTCTAGTTCCATTTTTTCTGCAGATGACATAATTTCACTTCTTTATGGCTGAATGAAACTCTATTGTGTATACATACCGCATTTTCCTTTATCCATTCATCTATTGATAGACACCTAGGCTGGCTCCATAGTTTGGCTACTATGAATTGTGCTGCTACAAACATGGGTATGCATGCATCACTATGGTAAGATGACTTTCATTCTTCAGGATAAATACCAAGGAGTGGTATAGCTGAGTCATATGGTGGTTTCATGCCTAGTCTTTTGAGGAATCTTCATAATGTTTCCGTAGTGGTTGTACTAATTCACAATCCCACCAACAGTGTAAACATATGAACAAACTTTTAAACAAAAGAGCCACTTAGAAACAAAACCAGTTTGCTAGTTTATGGAAATTAGTGGCTAACCTTTTCACCTGGCTCAGGATAAGTAACAATGACCCAAAGAGCATGGTAGATGTAGGTCCCATGCAAGAGAAACCTTCCTGAAGGCATTTGAAGCATCATAGCATAATGGGAAAAACATAGTTTTGAGTACTAAAAGTAAATAATCAAGATGCTATAGTCATTTAGTAGCTCTGTGAACTTGGTAAATTTATTTGATCTGGGTCTATTTTCTAGTCTCTTAAAAATAAGGAATTAATGGCTATCTTAGAGTTACTGTGACAGTTCAATGAGATGCTCAGTGCCCAGAAGGTAACAGGCCTTCAGTCGCTGGCAGCTGTGATTGCGTGGGTTTTAGCCTCCGCTTCTGTGATGGTGACAGGTGGTTAGGGGAATTGGTACACTTTGCTATGAGTCTTTAAAATCAGAAACTTTTGCTTCTAAAGAGAGAGATTTCCTGGATGTAAAGACCTGCACTGTTGATTCCCTGGGTGGGGAAGTCATCGCATGAGACAGACAGGAAGTGTTAGGGGAGCATGTGATGGCATGGGATGCATGTGGCTGCCCCTTGGGCAAGAGACGGCCGCCCTCGTTGTGTTGAAGAGTGTAAGGTGGTTGTTAACCCTGTCACCCAATTTTACTTCAGATAAGAACAGAGTTGGTCAAGTTATTACATATATCTGAAATTAAAGTGACAGGAAATTCTTAATGCCACTCAGCCTTCCACAAAGTTAACCAACAAGAACATGAGGGACCCGGATATCCTAAGAGACCACAGTTCAGTAATTGTCCTTTAAACCAAGTTTCTAAGTTACAAGCTAAAAGAAAACTGGCTTCTGATACTGGTTCTGCCATGCAGTCTGCGTGGCCACCACCGACTGTACACTCCTGGTGACAAACTGATAGAACTCAGCGAGTAATCTGTCCACTTCCAATCACACAGTGCTGACTGGAAACATTTTTCCAAGTAGTAGGACCATCACCCCCCGTGACTGTTGTTTTATGTCTAGCACCTTAGATGATATGATGTTTTCCTTCGTTCATGTGACGGAATTTTCTAGCAGTTTGGGTCATAGGATACAGCCCATTACACTACTGAGGCTCTTACTGAAATTGAGCTGCTTGCATAAATGTTGAATTTGAAGACTACACTTCCAACTTTGGCTAAAATCCTCTTATTAACTTAGCTATCTTCATCAAAGTGTAATAAGAGCAATATAGAGAAATATCAAATATTTGTTAGAAACTGGTGTTGATGAGCATTCTAATTTTTCTGGATGGGAATACTGGAGCCCAAAGAGTTTAACTTAAATTAAACATATAGGGGTGACTACAAGTGATTTTCCTTTTTCCTTCTCTCTCTCTCTCTCTCTCTCTCTCTCTGTCCCTGCACACACCCCCTTTTTTTTGCTATGGGATAGAGTTTATTCAAGATATAAATGGATATCTGTGTCTTCTATGTAAGAGTTAGTCTCTGAGTTTAGCTGGAAATGGAAATCCTAATGCTGGGGTCCTAAGGACAGGGAAGAGAGGCTATTTGGAAGGGCCAGTTGAAAGATGAAAATGGAAAGGGTGGGTCCAGAAAAAGCAGGGATGGTTCCTCTTAGGCTTCTGTATTATTCAGGATTATCCAGAGAAACAGAAACATACGCAGCCTGTTGGATTTATTTTAAGGAATTGGCTTGTGTTATTGTGGGGGCTGGCAAATACAAAATCCATAGGGCGAGCTGGAAGCTTAGAGGTATTGTAAGACTTGTTATAGCAATCTTGAGTCTCTTTCTACTGTATTGGAAAAGTTGAACTTAATGTCTGTTTGGGGGTTGTTTCTCCTCAATGTGGAATAAGGAGGTAGATGCACTTCACAGAAATCGCATTTGTATAAGTGATCATGTTTCAAGGGCATTAATGGAAATTGAGATTAAAATAACCATATGAAAAATCATTATCCACAGGCAAAGTTTTAGTTGCCTGGTTCAGTGGCAGTTTGTCCTTGGTCCTGGGGACACAAAGAGTGAAGAGGCATGAGCCCTGCCATGCGTGTGACACTGTACCCTCGTTGTTTGACTATGTGAGGATCACAGTGGAAGCACCGGTAGAGATTATTCCTGGTTGCAGAGGAGGTGGTCAGTGAGAGCTGTTTCAGGTGGGCCTGGAAGGGTGCCTAGGAGGAGGACAGGAGGACTGGCTGGGAATCCAGACAGAGGAGTTGGCAGGGACAGAGGCCAGGTTCAGATAGATTAGAATTGGTTTTCTAAAACCAGGGCACTGTGTATTCCTATAATTGTCACAAAGCATCCATTGTCAATTTGTCAATTAATAATTATTTGTTTTATACTGTGTGAATGCCTGCTTTAATATGGACTGGCTGTTACTAAATTAAATTGATTATAACTATTCAAAAGTGACCAAGCACCCTTCTGAAACACAGGTTTTCCTCATTTTTCTATGTTTAGAATCCCCCACACCAGACAATAAAATCCAGATTATCAGTTTGGCCTTTGGACACTAGCCATACCATTTCCACCTTTCCTGTCCAGTAATTCCCAGTGTGGATTTCCAGAGCGGCCAGGCTGACCCCTTTGTCCCCAGAATCATCCCACCAGGAGCCCGTGTAGTTCCCTCCCTGACCGTCATTGTTTCTCTGCCTCTGCAGTCGCTGCCCATCTTCCAGGCAGTGCTCAGGTCTCATTTTTCCCTGGAGGCTCTGCCAGCCTCGCTCGCCTCTCCTTCTCCAAGTCCCTAGAGTGCTTCTAGCCCTTCACAAGCCTGGGAAGACACCACCTCTGCCTCCTGTGTGTGACCTTGTAGAACAATTTCTCAACCTTCCTGAGCCTCGGACTCCTCCTCTGCACAGAAGCTGTGAGGGCAGGAGATGCCAAGCATGGTGACTTGACCCTGGGCTAGTGAAAATCCCCACAGTTCAGTGTGATAAACTCCCTGATAAAGTGTAGGGAAACAACCTCAGGACAAGTGACCAGGTCACTAGTGATTATAGGGTTTGACCGCTCTGCCCGTCCATTGCTGCTTCCAGCAAGTTCCTCTCTTCCAAGCAGAACCATCATGCTGTGTTTGAATGTTTACCCCAAGGTTAGAGATTTAACCCCAATGTCATAGTGTTGAGAGGCAGGACCTTTAAGGAGTGTCTAGGCCACCCTCTTGATGGATTAATGCCATTATTGCAGGAGTGGGTAGTTGTCATGAGAGTGGGTTCCTTATAAGAGGATGAGAGCCGCTTCCTTCCTCTTCCTCTCTCCCCTCTCCCTCCCTCAGGCCTCTGCTCTCGGAACAAGATGTACTGAGGCCTGTCTCTGCCACACACTGCTCACTCACTGCAGGCTCAGCCCAGGCTGCTGCTCTGCTCCTCTGCTCCTTTGCTTCACTTTCCAAGTCCTAACTCTGTTTTCTTAAAGGCCCAGGTTATCACATACAGTTGCCAAGGACTGTCCAGTTCCCTTGTAGTGATGATGCCCTTGCTGCTCAACTTCTGTGCTGTGTCTCAGGCTTGCTCTTGGTCTCCAGCGCTTTGCCCTCACAGGCTCCTCCAGCCTGTACCAGCCAATAATGAGCTTATCGGATGAAGGACCCAGTTGTCCTCTTATTACTTCATAATATTCAACATGTATTTCCTTAATGCTGGTGACATAATGGGTAAAGGGCGCACGGGTGATAAAGTAGTCTCCATTTCTTCATTCAAGAAATCTAACAAGCCCTGGGTACAGGTTCTGTGTGAGATGCTATGAATCAGAATGGGACAGGGCCCTGTTGCACTAGGGGCACTACTAAGGTCCTGCAAAGCTCCAGACACTGTAATCTTACTGCACCATGTTTGAGAAGATGAAAGACGCACCCAGTGATGCTCACTTCATAGCAGATACTTAGCTGCCCTCCCTGTGTCAGGCACTGTGTACAGCACTGGACTTAGGGCAAGGAACCCACTGCCAGGGCTTTAGCTTCAGGTAGAGCAAGGCAGGGTGCAAACAGCATACACACACACGTGAAAACACTAGGTCAGGGTGGAACCAGGTGAGGCCATGTGTTGCAGCATGTCTGCAGGGGTCAGAGAAGGTGACCTCAGGAGCTGATGTCTAGGCTGAGGCTGAGTGACAAGAAGGAGTCAGCCCTATACAGAAAGAACACCTGGGTAGAAAGACCAGCTGGGAAAGCCCTGGGTGAGTTGGTGTGGAGTGTTGGGTGCTCCTTGTGCACATTTGCTGATGCCAGCTAGGTCACAGAGGTCCTGAAGCGGACTGATATTCCCTGGTAAGTGTCCTGAAAGCTAGGTCAGGCTGCTGGATAGAGTGTGGATCTTGGCAGGGAAGAGTCTGGACGCATCCAGACTCATTGGGAAGCCTGGACACATTCCTGTTCCTGGGGAAGCGCTGGTGGATGGAGGCTGTGTTAGGAGGCTGGGGGGCGTGGCGTGTTTACATTCTACAGTTTAGAGTTGGACCCAAGTCCAGATCTCAACTCTCCCACTTGCCATTTGTGAGTCATTGAGCCTTACCAAGCTCGTTTCCTTAAATATGAAAGCACACTGGGACTCTTGCTGAGGGTTGGAGATCAGTTCTCCAGAGCACTTAGCTCCCGGCAGAGGTCGATGTTCAACAATTGGCACTTGTCCTTGCTTAAGGAAGTGGACATCTTAGGGCACACTCTTAACTATAAGGTAATGGTACTTAGAATAAATTAAATGTCTCATCATAATCTTGTAAAGCAATGCCTGCTATGACGTTGGTGGGGTAATAACACTTCAGGGTGGCCCCTCAACCTTCAAATTCACACAGTGGTGACAAGAACCATGGTAACCAGAAACCCTTGTCACCCCTTGAGCTAGTCCCCTAGTTCTCCTCACACCCTCAGTCACCTATGAGAGCTCCATCAAAATATCAGGCCCTTGCCATGTTGGGGAAATGCCATTTCTGCTTTGCAGAGTGTAAGGAAAGGGGCAGGGGAGAGAACTGGCCATTGATTTGCAGCGGCCCAAGGCAGATGGTTCTGGTACTTTACCTGTGTGCCCCCCTCAGACATCGAAGGTACTGTGAGGTCACATCCCTTCCTTAGAGGAGGAACAGGCTGCAGGTTGAGGCAGCGCCACTGTTACTCAGCACCCGTAGTGCCCATGGCATTGCTCCAGAACGGAGGAGCAAGCAGAGGCGCTCCCCGCCCGTGGAACTGCCTTTGAATGAGAGATTTAGCAACACCTCAGTCACAGGTATTAGTCGCACTGCTTCCCTAACTGTTCTGCCTCAGCTTTCAGCCTCCCAGTCCTCACCTTGAGCCTGGCTTCCTCAGAGACTCCCAGCTTCCTAAGCACAGGCGCTTCCATGATGCCCTGAACTTCCTGCATCCTCAGGGTTCCTTCCCCTTCCTTGTGGCTGCTTGTGTAACTATCTGGCTTCCCCTCTAGACTGGGGCCAACCCAAGACTGTCTTGTTAGCACACCCCAGCACCTGGCAGAGTGCCCAGCTCGTCGGAGGCACTGGGTACAAATTTGTTAACGAGGAAGCTAATGAAGGCCCGGCTGAGGTGGGAACTGAGAGAATACTGTGTAGACATTGTGCATAATGGAATAGGAGTGAGGCCCCAAAGGTGATTCCTGAGCTGGGGGTGTGGCTCACAGAGAGCTGGGGTTGGCCATGGAAAGCAGTGTAGAAGTCAGGAAATGGAACTGGTTTCAGAAGGATAGTGGAAAGTTTAATTGCTAGCCTGGGGATATGGCTGAGTGGTAGAACTCTTGCCTGGTTTGTGTAAAGGCTCTGGATTTGGTCTCCAACACCAAAAAAAAAAAAAGTGTGATTACAAATTAAATTTTTAGTTGTAGGTGGACATAATACCTTTTTTTTTTTTTAATTTCTTTATGTGGTGCTGGGCATCAAACCCAGTGCCTCCCACATGCTAGGCAAGCACTCTACCACTGAGCTACAACCCCAGCTCACAGATTAATTTACTATAAAGTGCAGTTGTTTGCTGGAGATATGCTCAAAGGTCTTGCTGTACATGTAATATAGTTTGGAGTTCTCCCCAGTGCTCACATAGCCTTTGTGACTTTTCTGGAAGAGAGGAAAGTTGTCGATGCCTGGGCACTATGGAATATTCAGGAAATACATACCAAGTGGGCTTTTCACATTTGCCAATGAATTGAAACCATGCTGTTCACCCTGGCTTGAAAAAGCAACTGACTACCATGAAATGAATAGGATCTTTCCTCTACCAAAAAGAAAAAAATTTAAGTTATACATTCTATTTAATCATTTATTCAAAATACATCTATTGAGCACCTACTGCGTACCACATATTTCCAGGAGCCAGGAGTAAGATAATAAAACACAATTTTTGGCCTGATTTTGGTGGTAGGAGTTGCGCAAAAACCAACCAAGTTTGTTTATTTATGTCAAGTGGTGATAAGTTCTACAGATGAAAACAAAGCGGAAAGATAATTTAGATGTACAGTCCTTTATTCAAAACCCCGGGGAGCAGATGTCTTTCATTTCAGTCTTTAGAGTTTAGGAAGGTAGCATGGTACGTATACTGGCTAGTAACGTCACTGGTGGTATCTGCACCAGGACTCCATGATAAACATCTCAGAAACAGCCTTGTGCCGTTTTTGCTACCCGATGAATTAAGATCAAGTTTTGCTGTCAAATGAAATGAGTCTTAACAGATGACTTCAAAGTCATTTTAAGTTGCTTTTAAATATTCAACGCTGGAATTGTCACTATCAATAGGAAGCATAGCGGGGTTAAACAAGGTCCCCAGAAGCCCAGGTCCCCGGGCTTCCCACCCACACCCTCAAGCACTGTGTTACAGGGTAGTGAGGACCCTGGTAGGGAAGTGAGCTGTCCATTAAATAGGAGGGTCGGGGAAGGCCTCACTAACCTGGGGACCTTGAAACAGAGGCCTGAAAGAAGAGAAGGCATCCAGAGTGTACATAGGTAGCCGAGGGCCGGCAGGCAGGCGCTGGTGCATGCTTTGTCTGAGAAATGGCGGAATGAGTGCTGGTGAGTAAGGCGGGAAGGTGGCTTCAGAGCCTTCACTGGTGGCCAGGCTTCACCTGCTCTAGAGCCGAGTTGCCACTGGCTTCTCCCGGGATTCCTGAGGCTTTATTAGTGGTGGGTCTGTGGAAAACATTGATTGGAATAATTAAGCGCTTTTTAAAGTACTTGTTCAATGAGACTTTCTAGAATAAGGCAGAGTTTAAATATAGTCAGATTTGGCTTTTACTCAGTTGTTTCTCAACAGGGCAGTGTTGGCACTTTGTTCAAAGTAATTCTTGATTGTGCAAGATTGTCTCCTGTGTCATAGGATATTTAATGACCACCTGGCCCTTACAAACTAAACACCACGTACATCTTGGTGGAAGTTAATAAAAAAAAGTTTCATCTACTTCTAAACATCCCTAGATTATTTACCCCAGTGGATACTATTGACATATTTGAGGACAAATTCAGAACTTTATGAACAACTGACTTTCAAGGACTGCTGTCTTTCACATAATGTGCCTACCTACTTCTAAGGCAGGTTGCAAAGGGCACCAGGATTCTAGTCCAAACAAAGTGAGAGGCCTAGCAAAGCTGACACTCCCTGAACAGAGTGGCAGGCAGACTACATTTTAAGAATTGAGTTTTAGTCAAAGGTAAACTAAATTATCAAAAGCTACATAATTTTAACTTATTTTCAGACATTTCTACTTTGATTTGTATTACCAACCTGTCTTTGATGTTCATGTTAGGATGAATAACTGATTTGTTGTAATTGAGTTCAACAAAATTAAAACAAATTGTCCAGTCAGGGGGGTGTAATAAGAAAAACAGATAAGCAATATGAATTTTGACTCTTAACATAATAATAAATATACTTTTCTTTTCAAAAAAGTGTTGTCTTTCAAGGTGATCACCTTTTGAAAGTAGGAACCCTAACCAAAGATACTACCATTGCTCAAATTGTTTGGACCAGAATTTTCTTCAAAGCAAATTTATATGACATGTTAAAAAATAGGTATCATGTCTTTGATTTTGGCCTTGGATTGATTTTTTTTTTTTTTTTTTTTTGCTGCCTTATAATAAGTGACCACAGACTAAGGGGTTTCGAATGACCCTATACTTTCTGTGGGTCAGGAGTCTGGGCCTGTGTGAGCTGGTCCCCTGCTTAGTATCTCACCAGGCTAAAATCAAGATGTCGACTAGGTCTGAGCTCATCCAAAGCTCGGGGTCTCATCCATGCTTGCTGGTTGTTGGCAGAATTTAGTTGCATGTGGCTGCAAGGCTGAGGTTCCTGCTTTCTTGCTGACTGTCAACCAGGCTGTCCCAGCTAAGGTGCTTCCCACAGAGCCATGCAGCATTGCTGTTTGCATCTTGAAAACCAGCAGGAAAATCAGGAAGGACACTGGCCACCCAGGATTACTTCCCTTTTGATTAGCTTAAAGCCACCTGATGGTTAATCTAACAATGCACATGAAATCCCATTCTATTAACAGATCTTGCTTATACTCAAGGAACAGGGTGACATAGGGCCTGGGCCCTGCGGGGAGCTTGGGGCCACCTTCCAGTGCTTCCGTCCACAGGCCTCACTGGTGTTCATAACCCAGATTGATTCATCCTCTTGTTCTCCCAACTGCCTTGAAATAATTTCTTACTATTTCCAGAATGGAGGTTTATTTTCCATAGATAAGTAAAACTAGCCTTGAATATGCTCAGAAGATTGGGCATCTGGCTCTCAAGGCAGTTGAGGAGAGCAGCATTATTCTTTGGAGCCAAAGGAGGCAGCTTCTTTGGAGTGAGGGAATAACCCTGCAACAGGACCGCACTGAAGAACCATATTCTCTTGGGTATGTGGAGTTGTTAATAGTTTTATAAAAGTTAGAATTCCAAAAGATCTGCTTTCCTAATCTGGAAAGATCTATCATCTCAAAAGTGCACTTCAAAAGCCTCCTGTGCTGTGTGCATATTTACCACCTGTTACTTTTCTGTGCATCCTGGTAGTGCTTACGAACTTCTGGTCACGCTGACTTTGTTATATCCAACTGATGGTTCACTAGTATGAAACCTCTGATTACTGAAGTTAAGGGTTTATGATCTTATTTTGAAAATGTCGTTTTCATTTTCCATTACATTCTTTTACATACAAGTAAAAAAGTAAAACAATTTTTATTCTCTTTCATTATGTGTCATAATTGAGGTTCTGACTGAAAGCATTTTTCATAGATCCTGGGTCATGTTTTAGTATATAGTTGCCATAGGTACCACACTACTGAGAATCATAAATCTGCACTGAAACCATTTTTAATGAAATTTCTGTTTTATTGGACCATCTGCATTAAAAGTTTTTGTTCTGCTTTAAGAGAAAATGAGCTTTATACTTCATTTCCTAGCAAAGCACTTATCTTGACTTTTGGTGATTATTCATTTAGTGTTTATGTTTCTGCCAGATAAACAAGGTATCTAGTACAGTGCGTGGTCTGTAGAGGCTCAGAAAATTTCGAATGAATGAGTTAGAATCCCCTTAACTGCAGTTCATTTTTAGACCGCTTCTCAGATTTTGAGCTTGTTTTTCTTTTTGTACTGCCTAGAACAATTATGCTTCTGCATCAAGGTCACCTCAAATGCTCCCCTTTGAGTGAAACTTCAGGTCAACAGACAAAATTCCTGATTTTTTCCATCTTTGTTGGCCTTTTGATTCTCTTTGCTTGAGAACAGCTGCCTGGTCCTTTTCATCTTCATATCCGGAGAAATGTGATATTGCAAGTTTTATCACTTTACAAACCTGTAGGGCATTGATGTGAATCTTTGTGGCACAGCTTGGTCACACTACGTGGCCTCCAAACACAGGAGTCATGGTGAACACAGATACGTGCAGCTGCTGCCACTTAACACAACATATTGCTTTTTGGTTTTAATGAGCAGGAGTAAATTCTAAAGGATAAAAAGTACAATATAGTAAAACACAAACCGGTAACATGGTTGTTAGTCCCAGGACCATTACCAGCTGTCACGTGCTATGGGTAGTGGCCCATGCTGCGCTCTGATGCAGCTGGTGATGGAGAGGTGCTCACACCAGCACCACCACAAGCATGAGTAGCGTCCTGCGCCAGCTCTGCCACAGCTGCAGCGTCACTAGCTAGTGACCGTATGATGCTCTAGCACCACCATCTGTGTGTCACCTATTGTTGACTGAAATGTTGTCATACAGTGCCTCGCTATATTTGAATGAGAGCCCTTTAAAATTTTTTCTTTCAAATAGGTAATAAGTGTACACAGTATTAAAAGATATATATAAAGAAAGTTTCTTTCCACTACTATGCCTGGCCTCTGTAGTCTTCAACTTGAAAACATAATTACCAGTTCTTGGATTGGATAGCTTTAAGCTCAAGAACATTTTCAAGCTCAGAATCCTCAAATGGGAATAGGACCTGGCCAGCTAGCATATTGTAAAGGAAATAACCTGAGATGGATCCAAGTCCCAATATGGATTGCTACTTACTAGTTTGGCCAATTAAATTTCAGAAAACTCATTTATCATATGAGCTTTTATATGATTTATGGAATGCTCTAAAGTGGAAGATGGAAAGTGTATGTTACCTATTAAACTGTATGATGTAGTTGATGTTAGTTAATTGCTTGGTTTTTAGTGGCTCATAGTCATGAGGCCTGTTGTAATTTACAGAAGCAACCCCTGTAGCCTTTATCTTTTTTGAGTATGTAACACATTGATGTTAACATATTGATAATGTGACTTAGATTTGTCTATAGATACAGCCTTTTCTAAACTCAGTATGAGGTTAATTTGAAAATTGGTCAAAATCATTGTTAGGACAAGTATATTCAGCCAGACGTCTGTGTTCAAAGGAACTTCAAACTCACAGTTCAGCTTGAACTTTTTAGCATGTTATATTGGCTAACTTCCTCTTATATTAGTGACTTTCTCTTTTGTCTGACTGCTTTCATGGCAAGTTATTCATTGCTTTATTAAGATTCTTCTTCCATCTATTTTGATCCTACCATGAAATCATCCTGGTTTGATGGCAGCCTGTTGTTGTGGAAATTATTGAAACATGATGATAAATACAGTAGGACCAACCAGGCAAGAAGATGAGCTCTAAGACGAGCGCTTGCTAAGAAGACGGTGCCTAGGTGGAATTGGCACACTCCTGAGAACAGTTATGGAAGCTGTGCATTGTGGGAGGCAGGAAGCAAGGCAGATGTTGACACGTGCTATAGAGTGCCGTTACTGTTGCCTAGCAACTGACAGGCCTTGCGGCAGTCAGGATGAGCAGAAATGTTGGTGCTGCCACTTTGGGAGAAAACGAGACAAGTGCCTGACTATAAAATCACTGTGGCTTTTTGAAGAAACATAAAAGACATTCTCCCCTCCTCTGCTTTTCAGTATCACTGTGCAATTTTTCTCTAATGTCTGCTCCTTTGATTCTGAAACAATCTCTGTCTCTTTTTTTTTTTTTCTCCTCCTCTGTCTGAGTTTTTTGATGAAAATCAAGTTGGATCACACACAGAAATACTTATAGATGTAATTGGGTAGACTTGGTTGCCTGGCACTGCAGCACCAAGATATTGAGATTCGTTGTTATGCCTCATGGACTTTGTTACAAATAATGGCTATCTGTCTTAGAGCCAGTAAATGACTTCCTTTGTATGTTAGAGATAATTCAAGGTCATTCATCGCCCTCACTTTCTTGCATTCTGGTGCAAGCAAACCAAAAACAGAGCGTGTCCTTTTCCATGCCCATGAGCAAGTTCCTCCCCAAGCCTGAGACCCCCGACCCAGGCCCTGTAGGCTCCTTGTATACTGGTATTAGTTGTCATAGATGTGCCTGGCTTGGGATGAGGTGCTGTTTGGGAATCGTTCCCCGCCCACCCAGGGCCGAGGCTCAAGAGAAAAGTCCTTAATCTTGGTAATGCTTATATAGTGCTTACCATGTGCTGGCTAAGTCCTTTTTTATATTAACTCACTTCATCTTCTCAAATAGGAGCTAGGGACTAGGCTTACCCCATGTTAGGGATGTGCACACTAAAGCATAGGGAGCTTGAATGATGGGCGAGTGGACAGAGCTGAGATGCAAACCTGGATAGTCTGGCGTGAATGTTTCTGGCCTGGGCTTTGGTTTTGGATGGTGAACAAGACAGCCATGGTCCTTGCCCTCAAGGAACTCGCATTCTGGTTGGTGTAGCCCTGTTGTCCCTCTGCTTTGGGAGTGGCACTGCCAACTAAGTCCCTGGGAGAGCAAGTGGCCCACACTCCCCACAGCCCCACCTCCTGGAGCAGCAACCGCCAGTCTTCACTCCAACCCAGCAGCCTCTCCTGCCCTGCACTCAGAATGCCCCATCTGCCTGCCCTTCCCCACGGCAGGTAAAGACTTGAGTTTCTGCCATCGCTTCACTGGGGCCCTGACAAGCGGCTCAGTGCCGTGGCTGCCTGTGCATCACCTCTGCTCTTCTCAGCTCGTGTCCTTCTCATTTTATTCAGCAAATGCTTATTGGTGCCTATTCTGTGCCAGGCTTTGCTGGGGGTGCCTAATGCTTCAGGGCTCTTAAAATGCTTCTTCATCGTGGTCATTCAGTTCCCAGTTGCTAGTCAACATCTGGGTAGCTAACAAGATTTTATTGAGTACCTGACTCTTGTGGCTCCTACCCATCCAGGCTGTTCACACCAAACCCAGCCACTTCCTGTAGCAATAAGTGAATGCCACCTAGGGCCTGAGTCATTTGTCTCTTTTTTTTGTCCCACATTGCTTTTAAGTCTTCTGTAGTCATGCAGGTTTCATTCATCTCTTCAGCCATTTGCAGATAAACATTTCATATCCACTCAGGATATGTGGTGGGCCTGTGGACCTTGTAATATTGATAGATAGGTCTGCTGACCATGGAGAGCCTAATCAGTGTGTAGACAGGGGGACTTTACACCACATCAGTTAAGGGCATCCGTGCCAGGTCCTACTAATAAGCTGCAGGGAGGTCAGAGAAGAGAGAGCGAGCTTTGGTGGAATAACTGGATGAAGCTTCTGGAAATGGTACCTTTGGTGCTTGACAGAGCAGCATTGGATAGCTGCTGTGGTTTGGAGAAGTGTGCCCCAGGTGGCCTGTTGGAAGGTAGTGAAACTTTTGAGGAGTAGGGCCTTGTGGGAAAGCCTGGAGGCATGCCCTGGAAGGCAATCGGGGGACCCAGTCCATTCCTCTGTCCTGCTCTGCTCTCTGGCCTAGGGATGAGCAGTTTTGCTCTGCCACGTGCTTTATATGATGTGCTGCCTCACTGCACATGCAAGGTGATAGGACAGCCGATGATGGACTGGAACCTCCAAAACTAAACCAAAATAAACTCCTTCCCTTTCATCGTCTCAGGTATTTTGTTATAGTGATGGAAAGCTGACAAACACAACAGGTCTAGCTGAGTACTTTTTGTAGAAGAAATCACGACCTTGAAGTTCTCCACAAGGAGAGCTGGGCAGGTGAAGGGATCGCTGAGCTGGTACAGAGCGTTGTGTAGAGAGGGCTGAGAGAGAAGCCTGTCAAGTGGACAGGGTCAGGTTTGCTAGACTTTGCAGTTAGGGATCACTGAAGGTTTTTGAACAAGAGAACAGTGTTTTATTAATATTACCAATAAGGCCTGTTATTAGGTCTTTATCACTGGTATACTATTTTATTTTCATGATAATACTGTCCTGTGCTTTCTGAAATCTAAATAGTGCAGATATTATTATAATACCTGTTTTATGAATGTAGAAATGGGCACAGAGGTCTGGCTGAATCCCAATCTTCTGTTACTCTAAATCATACTCTTTCAGGAATTTGTGGGTTAGATTAGAGAACAGGACATGGAAGCAGGAAGGAAGCCCTCCTGAGACACTGAGGCAGGCCTCCAAGCATGAGGCTGTGGGACCTAGATGTGGCAGTCAAGGGGAAAGGTGGGAGGACACTCATGCAGACACTGAGGCAGGGGTCAGCCAGGCGTGGTCACAGGCTGGGCAGGGAGTGGGCAGGGGCTGCCTACAGGACTGTGGGTGCTGTCCTCTAGGAGCTCCTGCACCAGGCTTTGTGAGCAGATCACTAGCCCTTCCTACCCAGAAGAGTGTTGGTAAAAATCTTCCATACTTGGTGCTCTTCACGGAAAAGCTCAAAATTACAGGAGTGGCTGCCAGCAGGCCACATCACTATGGGACCTGAGAAAACAAAGCCAAGGCTGCAGTCCCCACAGCCTCAGGGCCTTCAGGAGAGGAGTCTTCTTCAGAAAGTGTTTCAGGGTCTCTCAGGGAAAATGACAAAGTCCTGGCCATGCATCAGCCCGTCAGTCTTCTTGGCTGTGTGCACAGCCGCCATCTGCAGCCCCGTCCTGCTTACAGACCATCGCTGCCCCTCTCCAGGCCTGTTTCCCTCTTTGCCCATCCAGGGCTTGGGCTCACTCCGTGGAGTGGACACTGTGTTCCTTGCAGCCCTGCAGGTTCTAGAAACTCCTTTCTGAGTCCACCACAACAGCAGGCAGGGGGAGAGGAAGGTAGGTATCTCCTTGGTTCATCCAGAGACAGTGGCTTTTTGTTTGCTTTAAATGTTTCCTTCAAAGAGTTCTCCAGGTTAAAAAAAAAAAATCTTTTTTTAAACCACGACAAAAGATCTTCCAGTGCCCATTCTAACACTTCATCGCTCCGTTCAGAAATTGGTGCTTTCCAAGCCTTACTTTTGCATTGTGCTTTATAAATTTTCCAAACACTTTCACCTTGATTACTTACTTCGTTCCCCATTACACCCCAGCACATTAAGCAGACGGTGTCAAATCCATATCGTAGATGGAGAAGTTGGTGCCCAAAGTACGGAATGGCAAGGTAGCAGAGCTAGCCAAAAGCAAACCCGAGTCAAAGACAGTTGCTCTTTTCAGGTTCTTGTATTCATTGCCTTTCCACTATCAGAGGCACACCAAATGATGGAACATTTCAGTAGGAAATAAAATAGCAGCATTTGGTTATCACATTAGTCAGTATTAAATATACACTCAAATTATTTGATGTAATATTCTGATACCAGTTTTGATCCTGCTGGACAGTAATTTTTGTCATTTTGGATCCTCACTGCTGATGTGATGGCTTCTAAAGTCCTTATAGTTACATTTACGGGCTCAAAGATGATGGATCCATTTAAAGACAAACCTGACAGGTAGGCTAAACTGTGCCGTAGAATGCCAGAGACTCCGTTGAGGACTCTGTGTGGATGTGAAAGATTTTGCTTGAGAGCCAGGATTTGCCAGTGACAGGAACAAAGTGAGGTTGCAAATAGATTTTTCAAAATCCATTTGGGGATTTGTCAGAATTTTTACTTGCAAACCCACGCCCAAGTGCTAAGTGATACCGCTGGTTACCTGTGACAAGTTCTGCTTCCTCACATGCTGAAGTATAACATTGGAGGAGCACACAAGCATTTAAGCAGGGTTTATTTAAAAGGTGTAATATAGACTTGTCCTGGGAGGGAGAAGGGGGCCATAGCTGGTATCCTGGTATCCCAAGAAGTACACGTGTTTGCCTTTTTATATGTCCTAGACTTCCTTTGTTCTTCTGCTCTCTTCCCCTTACCTCTCTCCTTCCTGCCTGACTAGGCCCAGGAGATGCTCAGTGGGATGGCCAAAAGGTGACAAGCAGATGGACAGGGGGCCAAGGTAAAGTGATCTGGGCAGGAAGGGGGCGTAATTAAGGATTCACTGTGGGGAGGGACAATCCCTGGAACAGGTTACCTTAGCAACAGGTTGGAGCAGGGGCAGGTTATCTTGCTAAGGGTGGAGGAAGGGCTCTAAAGGCATTAGCATTTCAATCCCTCTCTGACTTCCTCTACTCACTCAAATTGGCCTAGATCTGATCTGACTTGATTTACCTATCTATACTGACTACCTGTCTAATTCTGGCTTTATAATCTCCTGTAGTGCTCTGCTGTTGCTTATCAATTTGAAAACATGCATCATAACCATTTTCATTTTTTTTCCTGCTGTTTCGTTGTTAATACTCAGTATCTATAAGAAAGGATTCCCACGTTCAAAATAGCTGATGTGATACATCTTCATTGGTACTTAAACTCACAAGATTGTTCAACATCTGCAGGATTGGTTTAATTTTCACCATGCTTTTACATTCTTGGTACTGTATCACCTGTAATAAAAATTGGGGGAAGGAGAACATAGAACTATATTTTGTAAAGGAAATTATTTTGATTTCCTTTAAAGTAAAATGGGAGTTCACTACATTTCTGCCTTGTAGGCCCATGCATGCTAGGATTATAACATCAGTGATGTGATATGGTGAGTAATTTTTAGACTCCTCTCTACCAAAACTCTAGGATTAGCTTGATTTGGTTGAGTGGACTTGCCTTCCAGAGAATTCCATCACTTGGTGAGTCAGACCAGAGAAAAGGATCAGCATCACCTTCCGTATATTTAGCAAAATATTGATGGTGGTGATAGCTAACATTTATTAAGCACCACTTATGTGCTAAGGACCTTTACACAGTATATCTGATACGATTCACGCCTCAACTTTATGAGGCAACTTTATTACCTGAGTAATAAAGCAAGCAATAACCTTGCTTCACTGAGTCAAGCAAGGTTAGCACTGACTGTGATCCAAATGCATGTGAGTTCAAGTTCTGCTCTGAGCCACTACCCTACTTTGCCTGCATTTTGTGCTAAATTGTCAATAATTAGTTCTTTTTTCTAAATTCTGATTTAAAAATCTTAAATTCTCTAACCATAATAAACAAAGTAGCATTAGCAAATTGTGTCTTCTCAGCCTACAGGTCAGGTCCTTTTCTTGAATTAATTAGATGGTTCTTGCCTGCCTAACATCTGCAGGACAGTGCTGGGAGTGATGTGGGGGCTGGAACAACCGCAGACAGCTTCCTTTAAGAGATGGGGTCTGTGGGAGGCAAGAACTCAGACATCTACCAGAGTGGGTAGAGTGGAAGGCATTCTGGACAAAGAAATTATGTTTGCAAATATGTAGGGGTAATGATAAACAGGTCTGGAGGTACTCAGTGAATCAGTTCCACAAAAAGGACAAGTGTCACAAAAAGGCATAGTGGGAAATAAATTGGGAAATTGATTCAAACGGTGGTGGAGAGTACTGGATGCCAGGTGATTGCATTTATTTTATGTCCAAGTAAGGACACATTGATGCTCTCTGAGAACCACTGGAGGAGGTGTAGAATGGGACACCATCTGGATTTACATTCTTGAGTAAAAAGGACCTGAACAAGAGGCTCTTATCAGAAACAGAAGATGTTACAAGGGTAGAACAGACAAATTGGAGCCTGGCACAGTGTTGCACACCTGAATCCCAACTACTTGGTAGGCTGAGGCAGGAAGATCATAAGTTCAAAGCCAGCCTCAGCAACGTGTAAAACACTTCCCCAGCACATGCGAGGCTCTGGGTTGTATCCTTAGCATCACAAAGAAAAAAATAAACAGATTGGTAACTGGCTATACAAGCCATTGGTAATTGGCGTGCCCGTGGAGCAGACAAGTTCCAAATGCCTGAGATTTTTAAGCCTTACCAAATAAGACTTAAGAATTTAGGTAAAGACTGGCTTTCAGAGGGGAAGCCTTGCTGATTTTGTTTTTTGACATATTGAGCTTGGGTGACAGTAATATCCAGAGAAATCCAGCTTATTGGAGATGCCAGTTTGGAAACTTGGTAAGTCTAAATAGCAGATGTCATGAATTCGTCCTTGTCAAGGTGATGGTTACATTTGGTAAGTGGAAAAGCCCCGAAGAAGAGGAGAGGGTAAGTTTAGAGGGTACAGGTAATGGACTTTGGCCATTCTAACAGGCGTGTAGCTAGATCTTGGTTAATCTGTAATTCTCTAATGACATGTTATGTGGAGGATCTTTGACGTTTTTGTCATCTACCTATCTTATTTGGTGAGGTGCCTGATCAGATCCTTTGCCCATTTTTTAATCAGGTTGATTGATTTCTTATTGAGTTTTGAGTTCTTTATATCTTATAGATGCCAGTCCTTTATCAGATCCGTTTTGCAAAGATCCGTTTTCTTACAATGTGTGCCTTCTTTTTTCATTCTCTTAATAGATTTATTCACAGAAAAGTTTTCAGCCAGGCATGGTAGTACACGCCTATAAACCCAGTGACTTAGGAGGCTGAGGCAGGAAGATGGCCAGCTCGAGGCCAGCCTCAGCAACTTAGTGAGGCCCTAAGCAACTTAGCAAGAGCTTGTCTCAAAATAAAAATAAAAAGGACTAGGGATGTGGCTCAGTGGTTAAGCAACTCTGGGTTTAATCCCCAGTAAAACTAACCCCCATCCCCCACAAAAAGAAAAAGAAAAAACATTTAATGAAATCTGGCTTACCAATGTTTGCTTTCATGGATCATGCTTTTGACATTGTGTCTAAAAAGTCCCATGTCTTCTAATATTTCCATTTCTTTGTTTTATAAGCATGTCTTAAAAGTCTAATCTGGTGATCTCTATTTTTATATATGACTTTAGTATATATTTGCATTCAGTGTCAGTGCTAATGTTTTTCATTCTCTGTGATTTTACTTTGTACTTTTTAGTTTCCATGTTTTTCTTTATCTGCTCCTTCTTTTTCCGCCTTCTGTTGATCCTGATCATTCCTTTTTCTGCTATTAATTTGAAAGGTATAATCAATTTATCATTATTGTTTAAGAATGAAAAGTTGGTCAGTGTTTTCTTCCTTCCCAGAGAGCCAAGAAACATGGAGGACTAACCCTGATTACCCTTCTCCACAGTTATTTTCCAGTGTTTTTTCCATCATATTTTTAGATTTTCAAAATTAATCATTTTCATTATTATTTTTATTCAATTCTTACTTAAAGTTACCCACAGTTGACTAATTTGTTCCCCTTTCTTCCTGGTGGCCCTGCCCATCAAGTTTGTGGCATTTCCTGAGCTTTCCTTTGTACTGTCTCAGGGCCTTCTGTTGGCGCTAAGCTAATACGTTTCTAAACGGCCTTTATTTTTGCCCTCATTTCTGAGTGATAACTCAACTGGATTTGAAAAAACTCTTCTGCAAGAAGCTTTCTCTGATTGGCTTCTCAGCTTGGTTGTTGCTACCAAGAGGTTGAGAGCTCACTAGGTCGCTGGCTAGTTATCGCTCCTTTGTGGGAAATCTATCTTTTCCCTCTGGCACCTTTTGAGATTGTCTTTATCTTTGGAATCCTGCAGTGTAACTAGGATGGATAAGTACCTATGGATTTATTTTTATTTAGTCTTATCAGGATTTATTATGCTTCAATCTGACTTTTAAACAATTCACTGAAATTATTGCCTATCATTTCTTAGCTCATTGACTCAGCCTTTCTTGAACTTCTCTTTTACAGTCCTCATAATGTGCTCATCAGCACCTCTCTCTCTAGTGTGTGATTTTCCTTCCATTCTTTGCCTCCTGAGTTGCCTTCTCCCTCATTTCTTCATATATTCCTTCTAGTTCATTAGTCTTGTTCTCAGATGTGATTGTTATTTTATTCATTAGTAGAGGTTTTTATTTCAGTCATTTTTTCGCTTTTGGACCTTTTCAGATGCTGTGTGTTTCATGGTTTAGAGCCTAGACCAGAATCCAGCTGCCTGAATTCAAATTCTTGCTCTATCATTTCCTGCCTGTGAAGCCTTAGGCAAATTACTTAGCTTCAGTTTTCTTACCTGTTATATATAGACACTAATAATATAAATATCCAATGGTTTAGAATGAAGATTAATAGAGTTAGAATATGTAAAAGGACTAAATAATGCGTAGCAGGTAGTAGGTACTGTGTGCTAGCTGCAGTTCTTATCAAATTTGCTTTTTTCTTGCTTCATGTTTTCTTTTATATTCAAATTACTTAAGTATACTTATTTTTCAGTTACCATCTAACTGACCAATCATTTGAAGTTCTTGGAATCTAATCCTATTTTTTTTATTCATGAAAAATTTGGATTATTTTTTCTTGTGTTTTGAAATCTGCATTATAGGTATCTCTTCATTCTTCATTAGCTATTAGAATTCTCTGCATGATCAGTTCTGGATCTCCTCCTTCCTGCTGCACTGTGTGATTTTTTTTTTTTTAGCCAGATCCACAACTCTTTGTCCATGTAAAACATGATTCTGAGCACACCTTTGTTTTTGGATACAAGTGCAATCAAATCTAGTGCCTCGGAGCTGCTTTCTTTAGAGTGAACACAGAAATTAGCACCACCTGGTCAAAGAAGTTTAAAAGGAGGGGCGGAGAAAGGAAGCACAAAGCTTAAGACACTATTGTACAGAATAATGTTAGCACGGTTTTTTCTTAAATATTTTTTTCTCTACAACAAAAGAAGTCCTGGCAACACCAAAGTTAGGAAAAGGAAAAGGATTTGGGGGAAAAATAGGAAAAATAATTGCTTTAATAGTCGCCCTCAATGGAAAATGCAGATGAACATAAAACTGTTCCCAATTAGCAGTTAGGTAAATCTCGAGGATTATGGCAGGATTTACATCCCCTTCCCAAAATGCCACAACTCTGCTAGAAACTGAATCACCGTGATTGTAGTCATGCGTTTTCTGACCGATGCCCTTGCAGCTGTGAGGCTGACCCACACGGATGCCTCGCTGAGCCAGCCCTTTCTCTGTCTGTCTCTGCAGTGCCAATCTGTCCAAGGCCGCCTGGGGAGCACTGGAGAAGAATGGCGCCCAGCTGATGATCCGCTCCTACGAGCTTGGGGTGCTCTTCCTCCCGTCAGCATTTGTGAGTTCCCTCTTCCAGCTGTCTCGGGGGTCACATGGGAACTGAGCTGGGTTTATGAGTTCTCTTCTTCAGTCATGGTGACTTGTCCAGGGTCAGCAGATAGAGGATCAGGGTTCTAAACCAGGATCTGTGCTCTCAACAGCTAGTCTGTGCAATGAACTTACAAAACACTCGTACAGATGCAGGGGGTTACCTGGTTAGGGGTCAACAGGTGAAATTAATAGCACTGTTTGAGTATTGTGAAATATGACATGAAGATTCATCACAAGGGGTAGATGACAAATCACCAAAGGAAGGGCCCAGCCAAGCACAAGCGATGTAGGTGGGGAGGATGGGAGGATGCAGCTGGGAAGAAGGAGGGACTGGGAGGTGGGCAGGGCGCCATTACACCTGCAAGGAAATTGTCAGGAGCAGAGCTGGGAGACAGATGCACATCATGCAGCGTGTACCCCTGAAAGGTGCCACGTTAGAAGCTATATCACAAGAAGTCCAGCCCAGCTGGCTGGCTTCCCAGCTTTGAACTGGCTCGTGGATTCCACAGCCAGACACCAGTGAAGTGGCTAGCTTGTGTGGGGGGACCAGGTTGTACAAGCCATATGTGTCTCTAAACACTAGAATCACATTTGGCCCAGGGAGGAGTCCCCCCACCAAGAGGCACACAGGCCCCAGGACCTCCGTCTCTCCTCCTCAGGCTCCTGTGGTGGAACATAGTCAGAATTGGCCATGCAGTATGAAGGCTAATTCTTCTCTCCCCCTTCCTCTCCCTCTCCCCCTTCCTCCGTGTATCTGTCTGTCTCTCTCTACCACTTCCCTCCCTCTCTTTTTCAAAACCACTTGCTATAATTGAATTTATAATAAACACACATGACATAGTTCCATTGTGAACCACTTTACTATTCCACATTTAGCTAGGCAGCTGCTGGGTGCTTATTCTTACACTTCAGTCTGTGGGTACATAATTCATGGGAATCCCATCCTAAGGCATGCTGGGACACCCTCCTTCCTGGCCCACCCCCACAGTGCTGCTGTCTTCCCCTGCCGTGCTCCAGGGGATACTCTTCACCCCCTCTCTCTTGTGGCCCTTGCCAGTCTTTATCCATGCTTCCCCATCCAGAGGGCTCGCTGCGAAACTCCCATTGGCCTCTGTGGAGGGTAGTGTCATGAGATTTCAGAATGTTTTGCTTCCTACAAAGTAGAATGATGCAGATTGATAGGCTGCTTATAGCTAGAGTGCGGCTTCCACAGGCCTGTAAGGTAGGTGGTTACCCTGCTTTCTAGGCAAGAATACGATGTCCTCAAAGTTCCCCAGGTAGAGTGGGACCAGCCCTGAGACCTCAGTCTTCTCTCAGTCCCTCCATGATCGTCCAGCTTTATCCTCCCTGAGAGAAAGCAGTGAACTCCCAACTCCAGGCTGACGGTGTGGAGTAATCTGGGATGGATAGTGACTATGGCTTCAAACTCAGGCTGGCGTCAGCTCCCAGTAGTGCCTCAAGAAACAAGAAAATCCCATGTCGTTCTTGTTTGGCTTTTGTCAGCTTTTGAAAATCCTGATCTCTTGTAACCTTCCTCACTTTACCCCGATCGTGAAAATGGTAGTAGAGGTGTATGTCGCCCTTGCACATCCTCGAGGCACTTCTCGGCTGCTAACTTGTACCTAGGATGTTCTTTTCACCTTAGGAGACAGGTAGTAGAAGGAGAATGGGAATCAGAGCGAGAATCCCCAAACTGTCTTTACACTGGACTCATTTCTGTAAGAAAGAGCCCTGCTATCGCAGATTCTAGGTAAAATAGAGATTCTGCTATTTAGGAAGACCATCAGCCAAGAATATAACAAATGGCTTCCCCTTCTTTGCTCTGCCAACAGATTCAGAGCTGGTGGCAACCAGGGTGACTGTGTAAGTAACACACTAGGATGGTGACAGCTTCCCCCACCATGTGCTGGCTTGTCTCGGCACACACAGCCTGGAACAGTGCTTTACAGCTGGCTGTCTCCCTAGTCCTGGAAAGGACCGTCTGGTCCCAGGCCATTTTCCCATTTGATTGGGTTGTCTGTGTCCTTTGGTGAATCATGAATGGGTGGGCAAGGTGCTAAAATACCCAGAAGTGGTTTCACCTCACCCACCCAGTTGGGTCATGGTCGGATAGCCTGTCTGTGAATGGCAAGACAAGAGGTGTCCCAGGTGTGAGCCAAGTACTCCTGTGACACGAGGGAGGCATCCAGCCTGAGTGAGAAGACCCTGAAGACCAAAGGCCTTATTCTTTAGTTCTGTTTTACAAAAAACAAGGTAAGCCCCCAGCAGGAGGGGAGAGATGCCAGAGCAAGTCATGGAATCAGAGGAACTGTTGAACAGCCAAGATGTGGGATGGGGCAGCTGGCTTCGGAGACTTGCAGTAGACCTGTCTGGTTGCTGCTGTCAATGTGGCCCCACAACAGCTCAGGAACTGGCCATTCTGCACTTCCAGTGACTTCTCAAGCCTAGGTCTGCCTTCCATGTCTTGGGGCTATCTTGATAATGTCCCCTGATAGTGGGCTTGTTTCCAGAGAAGGGAAGATTGTAAGCTAAGATGCCACCCTGAGAGGTGGGCTTCCATGGGCTTTCCCCTGACTGTGAGCTGATGTGTCTCATCAATCTGTGAAAAGTGGTGTTGGGTTGGGATACAGGAGATGTCTTTAAGCAACTCTGTCACTCACTGGTGAGTGACACTTCTGGGAAAGTGCTGTAGACGTTTGCATGGACCTCACAGAGTAACATCTGTGGTGATGACGTGGGGGTAACCCAAAGGCTGTGCCAGGGCTGTACGAGCCCCGGAACAGAGCACTTGGCCTGTGAGGGCGGGCATGCAATGGGCCCACTCACTGGTTCCCAGCTCGGAGCTGGACATTCCAGTGGCCTGGGGTGGACCCCTTGACTAGCTCAGCTCTGCAAGTACCCGTGCTCCTCAGGGTGAACTCTCTGGGGACAGGAGGAAGAATAAGCTGGAATCTTCATTCTCAGTAAACTCCAGGGTAATTTGAAGAAACATAGGAATTTTCATTGCATAGTGTGCAATGAAAACCATGATGTGGGGTGTTCAGAATAAAGGACTCTGAGGAGAGGGAGCATGGAACCTGCCAGGGGGGCTCAGGAGTCTTCTCTCTGGCCCTTGAGAGATGAGTGCATGCTCAACCCACCTCAGGCGAAGAGGCTTCCAGGTAGAGGTAACCGTGGTGTTAGGTTCGTGAAGGAAGCGGCAGCACCTGTGCCTAGAGTGGCGTGAAGAGTGGGACATGGGCGGGAGAGGTTGGAATCCCGCTCTGAAGGAGACTGGCCAGCAGGACTCACGGGTTGGACTTGGTCCCGCTTGGATGGTGGAAAGCCATCAGCTACTCAGGCCAATTATCGGAGAATTTGAATCTTATAAAATGTAATTCTTAAGTTATAGTGATTATAGTTATTACTCAGAAGTTACTTGAGGACATGGGCATTGCAGATACCATCAGAATGTTCTTGACCACACTAACCACACTGGTTATTAATGAAATACTGTCACCTTTCACCCACTGTCGTGTATGGAAATCATCCTTAACCGCTCTTTCACCCCGTATCTGCTTAGTCACCGGGTCTTGTCATTCCTCCCTACCCAGGCTGCTTGGTGCTGTCACCCCTGACCATCCCGGCAGCCTCTGTGTCCAGGGCATGTCAGCTCCTCGTGCAAGAGCCTCGGGCTCACTCCTAGGCACCTGCAGGCTGCCCTTTACACTGTTGCCAGAGGTCATCTGTCAACCACAAAGCCAGGTCTTTTGTCCCTGCTTTGGTTCTCGAGGCAGAGTCCAGGCTTCTAGCATGACCTCCTTTCCCTTGGGGCTCTGACTCCTGGCTGCTCTGGCCTCAGCCCTTACCTATCATTCCTGGGACTTCACATTCCTGCCATGCAGGACTCGGGATTCTCTGGGAGCCAAGCCCAGCCTCGTAGCCAGCCCTGATCTTTATTAGGAGCAGCACTTTTACACCCCCTTGTCCACCTGCCACACCTGTCTGCACTCCAGTCCTCCCTCTGCACCCCACGACCTTCTGGAACCTGGGCTCATCACATGCCCCACTGTATCGGGGTCATTGGTGTGCATCTCTTTGACCAGATGGTGAGCTGCTTTCTCTTGGAGCACATGGGAGGTTCTTAGCAAACAGTTCTTAGTTGATGTTCCTGGAGTTCATGCTGCCCTATTCTGAGCAACTTGAGCCTAAGAAGTCTGCAAAACAGTGTCTGTGGAAACTGTGAACCAGTGAGTATTGTATATAGGAAGGGCTTAAACACAGTCACAAACTGTGCTGTGAGCAGTTTGTGGTGCACAGAGCTCACCGCAGCTGCCCGTTCGTTAAAACCCTCACCCACTCCCGGCCCAGCAGTCCATTGAAGTACAGCTGCCTGTCCCCATATATTGGTTAAATAAATGTTTTGAAGATTTCTATATTGATCATAATCTTAAGGTGTTCACTGACAAGAATGCAGTTTGTTGCAAAATAAAGTGAGGTATGTTTGTTGTTTTGTTTTGTTTTTTAAAGGTTTCTCTCTTTGGTACTAGAAAGACATGTTCCTTTTCTTTTTACCTTCCTCCCTCCTCCTTCCTTCTTCACAGTACTTGGAATTAAACCCAGAGCCTTGCACATGCTAGGCAAGTGCTCTACCACTGAGCTACACCCAACCCTTTTTCTTTTGAAATAGGGTCTTGCTAAGTTGCTAAGGCTGGCCTGGAACTTGGCAATCCTCCTGCATTAGCCTCCCAGGTTGCTGAGATTACAGGTGTGCACCACCACACCTGGCTAGGACATGCCTTTTTTTTTTGTACCAGGGATTGAACTCAGGGGTACTCAACCACTGAGCCATATCCCCAGCCCTATTTTGTGTTTTATGTAGAGACAGGGTCTCACTGAGTTGCTTAGTGCCTCACCGTTGCTGAGGCTGGCTTTTTTTTTTTTTAATATCTGTCAGTTGTTGATGGATCTTTATTTTATTCATTTATTTATATGTGGTGCTGAGAATCGAACCCAGGGCCTCACACATGCAAGGCAAGTGCTCTACTACTGAGCCACAACCCCAGCCCCTGAGGCTGGCTTTGAACTCGCGATTCTCCTGTCTCAGCCTCCCCAAGTGCTGTTGATTATAGGCGCCCAGCTAGGACATGCCTTTTAATGCTTTTAGTTGCATGTTTTCAAAGAGACTTAGAGTTCTGCAGTCATCCTCCTGCCTGGGTCTCATCTCTGGAGATTAGCCTCCCTTTGTGCCTCCCAGGCAGAGCTGTATGTCCACACCACCCACATTTCTGAGTTATCAGTACCCAGAGTTGCCTCTTTTGTCCTTCACCAGTTTGCCACCTCAATCGCTGTGTTCTGATTGCTGACCTGAGCTCAGTGTTGCAAATAGGAAAGACTCAGTGTCAAACACAGCAGAGGCAGTCACCTCTAGGGACCCTGGCAATTCCCTACTTTCCTACTGAGGACCTGTCGTCACTCAGCAGCCAAGTGGCAATGCTCCCTAAGACTGAAAAACTATAGTAGATGGAGAGCCAGTGTGTCCCATCATAATAGAGATGCCACCTGAAACCTCTGGAGTTGATCCAGAAGCTAAGTCCCTGGTAACAACTAAATAAAGATTTACTCCCATTTTTTCCTGCTTTGTTTAAATGAATGAATCCATAAAGGTGTCCTTTCAAGATTGCTCACTTGCAGTTAGAGCATCAGTAGCTTTCCCTTTTGTTGGGAGCATGTTCAGGACTCAGGGATTTGACTTTATATGTCCAGCATTTAGAGATGCTTGGTACGTAGTAGGTTCCTAATAAAAGCGTGTTAATGTAAGTCAAAGACCTGATTCTTTTGAGGTCTAATTGCAATTTATCAGTTCTATAGTGTTTTCTGGATTGACCCTGTACTTTAGAAGTGTGTTTAACTTTTAAATCAGATTAACACATTTAGGCCTGAAAATTTCAATTATAGAAAAGATCCAGTGACGTCAAAGATCAGTGACAGTGTTCCAAACCCGGAGGCTTCTGTGTGTGGCAGGAGTTGCCAGCATTCTTCCCGGAATGCTGTTCCCTTTGGTGTTCGTGGAGCACATGCTTTGTCAGGCCCAGGACTCATGCCTGCCTCCTACATGGTGGCTAGAGCTTCCTTCTTACGGCTGTGGCTCTGGCTCTCGGGTTTTCCAGGAGTCCACAGGCGGAAAGTGGCGTTTCATGTGAGGCTTCCTGGTAGCCTCCTACGCCCCCCCCAGCTGATAACCAGCTTCTTCCCTGTCCATCCTCTTGACATCCTGTCCCGCCTGCTCTGTCAAGAATCCCCTTGTCCTCTCGGGGATCCCCTGGCCCGGCCCTCCTGTGGCCTCCTGCTTTCTGCTTCAGGCCAAGTGTCCGTCCTCAGGTCCAGGTCTGTATTCCTTTGCCCTTAACCTTGTATTCTCCCCTTGGCCCACGAGATGGTGTCCAGATTCTGGTCATCATGGTCCACTGACCACTGGAACAGTATGCCTTGGTTTCCCCTCTGTCCCTGTCCCCCGTGCTCTCAACACCAGTCCTGTAGGCACGGAGCTGCACCCCTTAGTAACTGATCCTGCGCGCCTGCCCTTTGCCGCAGCCGGAGACGCTGAAATAGAAAGAAACGGTGCAGATGAGCACATGGAGGGGTCCCGAGCGCCGAGCCAAGGACCTCCCTGAGAGCACAATTCTAAGATTTAGGGGCTCAGATCTGTAGGATCCAAAGTGGCAGAAGGAGGACGGACTTGGCAGTGAGGTCGAGCAGGGCCTGCTGTTTTCAGCTGAACCGTGGGACAGTGCAACAGCTGACTCCCAGGATCTTGTGAGAATGAAGAGCTAGAGCCTTAGCAAGGGCTCAGCGAGGTCATGGGTGGTGGCAGCAGTGGCAGTAGCAGAAGCCAGCCCTCTAGGCTTCTGGTTAAATCAGAGTCTCGATCTGATGCTGTGGACTGTTCCTTCTTCCTTAGCCTTTGTGGATGGAAAACCTGCCCTCCAGAGCCACAGGTGTGCCCCAGGGGGCTCTGCCTGAGCCCTGAGCCAGAAACGCCCAGGTCGCGCTTTCCTGTGACTTGCCCCCTGCCAGCTGGCCCATCTTGAGCAGTGTGCCCCTTCTGGAGCATTCAGCTGCGGCCATCACCTTACCCAGGGAAACCCTGATGCCCTGTGCAGGGCTTTACCTCTAGGTTGCCACATGTAGCTGACAAAGAGCTGCATCTGTGACTGCAGTGCGAGCCTGCCTGTGGTTCCCCGTGATCGGGCAGCTGCACCCCACTCTGCTGGAGGGGGCAGCTGCACTCCCTCACGTGGGACACGTGTGTGACTCTCACCGGTGGTCTGTGAACACGTGCTCCCCACTGCCTTGTCAGTGTCTGGGCCAGTGCCCGCCTGTCGTTCTGTGAAGTGCCATGTGTTGCCACTGACAGATGAGCAACGGTGATCAGGAGACAGCTGCAGACTGTCTGACAACCAGATGGAAGGGCAAAGTGGCACTTTTTTTTTTTTTTTTTTTTTACATAATACCCTAGAATTTGGATCGTAAATGGCGTTTGAGAGGAGAGCATATTGGTTCCTGGCAGAAGTGGATGGTTCAAACCCCCCTCTGAGGTCAGGCAGCACTGATCAGAGGCCTGGGTCCAGGCCAGGCAGTCTCCGTTGCCCTGACCCAGTTGAAAATAACAAGCTAAGAGCTAAGAAGAGGGGAGACATTTTATTTTTAAACCCCAAACTCCATAAACATATTAAATAATCACTGAATTGGCGTCACTCCCCAGCCTCTGACCTCTGATACCAGGATGTCCAGGTGGTGGCTCATCCTGAAGTGGCCTGCATAACATGGCCTCTTAGACTTCCATGGGGCTGTTTCCTTGCGTGGTTCCTGGTGGTGGACATAAGACCATCTCTTTGCTTAGTCAGAGGAATTCAGGACCAAGCCTGAGAAGGGCAGGGTTCGGCATCCAGCCTTGCCACTGTTACTAGCTGCGTGGCCTTGGGCAACTATTTAACCTCCAAAGCTGTATCCTGCTCGGATAAATAGGAGCGCCCACATTACTGATCACACCCTGAATATACTTAGGGTTATGCTGGTTTATTTTCTGGAATACTTGTCATGTGCTAGTCACTGTTCCAAATAATTTATACACCCTCACAATAGCATCATAAATCAGATGCTGTTGTCTTCATTTACTAGACAAGGAAACCAAGGCTGAGAAAGGTTAAGTAACTTGCCTAGAGTCACACAGCAAATAATTTATCAACAAAGTCAGGGATTATGGTTTTCTCAGATCCAGAAAATGTCAAAGGTAAGGTGTGAGAACCACCACCCTCGCCCTGCCAGTGGGAGCAACTGTGGGAGGGAGCAGGCTGTGGTGGTCTTTAGGTCAACGGGACTCAAAGCCTCCAATAGCCCTTGGTCTCCTGGCCCCCTTCCTCCTCTGCCCCACCCCCATACGGGGGTTTAGGTTTTGTTTTTTCAGTCTCTTTCAGATTTGTTCCTTTCTTTTTGAGGGAGTGGGGGTTACCGGGGATTGAACTGAGGACACTTGACCACTGAGCCACACCCCAGCCCTATTTTGTGTTTTATGTAGAGACAGGGTCTCACTGAGCTGCTTAGCGCCTCACCCTTGCTGAGGCTGGCTTTGAACTCGCGATTCTCCTGTCTCAGCCTCCCAGCCTCTGGGATGACAGGCGTGGGCCACCACGCCCGGCTCAGATTTGCTCCTTTCCGCCTCCACCGACCGCTCTCATCCAGTCACCTCGCCCTGGGTCTCCGCCAGCCTTGGTAGCCCGTCACCATTCTCTTCCATTGCATGTTCGTGTTGCAGTAACTCGCTGTCCCCTCCGAGGATCCCTGGGGCAGTCGGGGCGGGCGTCTCTCCAGAGCCCTTGCGGCTGCGCCCGTTGCACTGGAGGCCCCGCGCTTCCCTGGGTCCTGTAGCACTTTGGGTCGAAGCTGGTGGATAATCAACTCAAGTGTGAGCCAGCAGGCTGACGGGGAGGCCTGCCCGGGGCTGAGGCCACATCAGGGTTCTGACGTCCTCCATTGATGGACTTGAGAGCCCCCAGCAGTCGGGCTACACCTTACCAAGCAAGTCCCCAGCAGAGAGCCAGGTCTTCCCCAAGGCCGCCAGCTTGGCCCGCCTGCCCATCCTGAGTCACTCGAGCCAGGGAGTGAGCCCATTTAACAGGGCAAACCACAGATGTCTACACAGCAGCTTGTTCAAAGCACTGTCCAGTCTGCCCCCCAGCGCCCTCCGTGAGACCTTCACCCACCCGCCCTGCACTCGCCACCCCAGATGCCACTGCGGGTGCCCTGCGCACTCTCTGCCCTCGCTCTTGCAGCTCTCCCCCGCTCTCCCCTGTGCCTCCCGCCATCACTCTGCCTATCACAGGCGTACCCGTCTCTCAGAGCGCAGCTGAGATGGCCTTCTCTACAAAGCCTTCCCCTATCCTGCCACTGAAAATAGGTCATCCCTCTGGTGCTGGTGTCAGTGCCAGGCTGCTTCGCCTGCTCCTCGCACCGGGTGGTGAATCGCATCTCCAGCGCTGCTTCCGCGCTGCCCTGTGGTCTTCACAGCGCAGAGCGCTCCGCGTGCTCTGCTTTGCTCTTACGCAGAAGCCCATGAAGCAGGCAGGGAAGGTCGTCTCTCCTGTGTCTGCAGCTCAGTATTGTGCACCTGCTATGCCCTGGGACGTGTGCTGGGTACTGGAGTTAGAAACAGTAACACGAGGGACACCAGAAGCTTTGCCCTCCAGGTTTCACACACACAGTGCCCACCTGTCCCACCAGCTGTATGAGTTCCTAGAGCACACCATGCTCTTGGCCACCTCTGGGCCTGGGAGATGCTGTTCCCTCCTTGGAACGTTTTCCTTTCCACTCCCACTTCCAAACCCTGCTCCTCTTAGGGTTTGATGACAGTGCCACCTTCTTTAGGGAAGCATCCACTGACCACCTCCTACCCCAACCTACAGCAGCTGTGCTGGGCTCAGAGGAGCCCTGGCCAGTCCTCACAGCGCTTATCACCAGTTTTAGGGATTCCTTTCACAGGCGCGTTTGCTTCATGTCTCCCTAGCTGTGCACTCCGTGAGGAGGGGTAGCGGCTCCTGCACCCGTGGGCATGGCACATGCCTGGCCCCAGGAGGCTTCCTAAGCTCCTTGACCTCTGGATTCTAATCCTGGATGGATGCCAACAGACAGGGTCCACCCAAACCCAAAGGAACTTGAGCTTTGCAAATCAGGAACTGGGTGTCCTAGCAACTAAAGTTCCAATTCCCCTGGGATAAAAGGCTGTTGATTCATGTGGGGTCTTATGTCACCCAGAGAAGGGGGACCCTGGGGAGGATGGAGGGGCAGGCCATGGAGCAGGGTTTATTGTCTGTCTCCTGGCATCCCAGCACCTACCAGGGTGGGGATTCAGCATTATAATCGGCATGGGCTGGACTCAGTCATTCAGGAGGGTGCTGCTCTCTGCGTGTTTTTTATTCCTGTTGGAACTGGATGAGGTCACAGCCAGCATCCTCCCTGTGAGTGCCCTCTTGGGCCTGTGTTTGTTAGGTTAAGCGCATAGGCCCGCACAAAGGGCTGGTGAAGCCACTGTTACAAAATTACAAGAAATAGGTGTGATGACCTTAGGCTCTTGGGGTCCTGCATCCTTCCATTTGTTGAATGAATGAATGGATGGATGGATGGATGGGTGGATGGATGGATGGGTGAATGAAAGCATCCCCATTCACGCAGCTTAGCAAGTGCCAAAACAAGGGCTGAAACCCACATTGTCTGAAGCCAAGATCAGCGTGACTCTTCTGTAGGACTCTTCTGTCCTACACTGTGTCTGTGACCAGCCTCCTCTTACCAAGTTACATGATCACAGGGACTGAGAACCCTGGTCCTTATTCTTTTTATGGTTAGTGCTGTTCAGTATGTGGGTGTTTAGGCTATGAAGGGCAATCTGTGTGTGGATGATGGAAGGAAGGAATGAGAGACAGGCAGACTAGCAAGCAGAGTTCCAGGGCGATCCAGGAGGGGCCCAGAAGATGCCCGTGCAGAGAATCACAGTCTCCGGGCAGGAGCCCCCTGTGTTCTCCTTTGCTAGCAAAGTAGTAAACCTTTTTCCTTTTTCTCAAGACTGTGTCCTCATTACTATATTGGCATTGGGGACAAGGACTGAGCTTTCAGTAACAAATTTGGCACCCCAGATGGGACCCGAGAGCAGCCTCTGTTCCAGCTTTCTTGGACAGGCCTGGCTCTCCAAGGAGCCCACTTTCATGCTAAGGATGCAGGGTGGCTGGAGAGCTTGTTGAGAGCCAGCTGCAGCAGAGTTAGCAGTGAGTCTGCCTTGGGTGGAACCAGAGTTGCTGTCCCTGTGAGTAAAAGGAGGGACTGAGGGACTGTCCCAGCAGCTGCAGAAGCTCCTTTTGCTTCAGGGAACTCCCACGTTCTCTCTCTGAATGGGACAGTTTGTTCCATCATGGTCCACTTTGAGCAAGAGAAAACTGAAATCAGGAAAGTCACGACACCCTTGGCCATCTGCATAATCCCTGCCCTTTGAATGCCTTGTCCAGTCACCTGCCACCTGCCACTGTGGACCTCTGGACTGTCTGGTGCTGAATGCCCTTAACCGTCCATGCCACCCCACCCCCAAAGATAGAAAACAAGGACTTTTGGTTACTTGCCCTAACTTTGCCCTGTTTCAGCAGGAAGCAGCTTGGAGATGTTGTCACCTATTTTTCCATAGAAATGGGATGTAGAAACTGACAGTGGGGAAATGTAACAGGGGTCCACTTTATGCTTTGAATATGGCCCTTGCTGCTCTGTCACTTCAATTTATTTATTTATTTTTTTTTTAAATATATTTTTTTAGTTATAGATGGACACAATATCTTTATTTTTTTTATTTATTTTATGTGGTGCTGAGGATCGAACCCAGTGCCTCACGCATGTGAGGTGAGTGCTCTACCACTGAGCCACAATCCCAGCCCACTTCAATTTATTTTTAAAATGGGCATGTGTCTGTTTCTTCCTCTCTCCCTGCTCCTCCCTAATCTCTCCCCCTTCCTAATCTCAGGGGAAACAAGATTACCTTTCTTCCCCATCCTAGGCAGAGTTATCTGTCCCTGAGTACATACCCCCCATAGGAATGAAGTAATCCAGACTTTGGGGATGGTACCAGAAGATCTCAGAAATGACTATCTCCCAAATTCACAAGTGAATTACAACTCCAACAGAGAACACATGGAATGTAGCCTTTGAATCTCCTCTTTTAAAAACCCCCTGTTCCTGCTGATGGACAGAATTGCAGCCTCTGGGACAGGAGTCCCCTGTGTTTCTCCTTTGCTAGCAAAACAATAAACCTTCTTTTTCCTTTTTCTCAAAAAAAAAAAAAAAATTGCCCATGTATGGGGCCCAGAGGACAGCACTGATGTCTTAACCAGTGAGGGGAGACAGGGTGTGCACATCAACCCAGAGAGAACCTCACCTCCACCTGATTCATACCCAAGAGTGATCCCCTGTTCCACAGTTCTTGGAATAAAGTTTCCATTATGATAGATCCTGAAGAATTTCCTTTTTTCTATTCCTACTCCATTAATTTGAGCACTTCCATTATACATGAAAACAACTTTTACTTCTTCTTTCCCAGGACAGGCTGCCTGTTACTATAGCAATATTGAAAGCATTTGAGGTATTTTTATACAATGAGTTCTAAAACTCCCTGCCAACTGTACATGGTGTTTAGTAGAAATGGGCTATAATATCCAAAATTGTTTCTCTGTATCCTTTGTTAAACTCTTGCAAGCCGTTAATTTAATTCCTAAAATGTAAAATCTTATTTTTAGGGAAAAAATAATTGGGAGGAGTTGTTAAATATATTTGCCTATCAAACAGTGAAAATAGCTGTGAAATCATTTAAATTTTGTTGTAAATGTCATAAAGATATGATTGCTTCTTGGGATCTTCTGGGTTCTTTTTTAGTTTCAGTTTGGTTTTAGTTTTCTTATTTTCTTTCAGGAAATGGAGTACAAGCATAGATTCCCTCTGTGTGTTTGCAGGGCCTAGACAGCTTCAAAGTGAAACAGAAGTTCTTCTCTGGCAGCCGGGAGTCAACAACCCCTTTTCCTGTGCCCTATGATCTGCCCCCAGAACCGTATGGAAGTAAAGGTGAGACACCCAAAGGGAACCATGGGAAGGTATATCATAGTGGAAACAGAGCCAGGAGACGCCATTGGTCCCTTCGTGAAACCTGGCTCATGGAACCCTCTGGAAGCTTAGGTTTGCGGAGGCCCCTTTACTGCCCTGTGACCACTGGAGCCGCAGTTCTCAAACTGTTTGATCTGAGAACCCCTTTGCATGCTCATAATTATTGAGAATCATGAAAAGCTTTTATGTACATGGGGTTTTATATCTATTTATGTTTACTATATTAGAAATTTAAACGGGAATCTGCAAATATTTATTCATTAGTTTTAAAATAATACGTATTTGTGTGACCAATTAAAAGACAAAATCAGCGAGCACAGTGGCATAGTTTAATGGCTTTGCAGCCTCTTTATGGAGCAGCTAGAGGCCAGCTACATTCCCACGGCTGCTCTCAGACCATTGTGAAGTCACGTTGCACGGCCTCTGCACATTTGTGAGCGTATGACAGTGAAAACCACAGGCTGGCTTCATGCATCGTGGAAACAAGTTTTCACAGAACCTCCTACCCATCAAAGGGAGGTCCCATGCCACACTTTGAAAACCGCTACACTAGACTGACTTTTCTAAGGGCAGTGACCAAGTGTGTTTCATAATAGAAAGTCCATTGGCATATCCACAGCAGGTCCACATGTCCTCAGAGCAGGCCAGCCAGCTTGGTGCACCTCCTGCATCTGCCCTGGGTGTACCTAGCCTCCCAGGCAGCCCAGCCACTTCTGTCAGTCCTGGGAATGTCCATGCTTAACACAGTGTCTAGCCCAGAGCTCGTAGTCAATGAACACTGGCCTCCTTCAGCATAATTGTTCTTATTACAGTATCTAGTTCAGTTCCGCACATAGGAGAGGTGATTGTGTGCCTCCCCCTCTTTCCCTTGGGGAGCAGTGATTTTCTTAACATCTAAGGCTTGCACAGGTCAGTCCCTCCCCCTTCTGGCTTTGTGACACACGTTTGTCTTTTCTCCTTTTCAGGTTCCTTTTCTGTAGTTTTTTTTTTTTAACCCAAATTCTCCTGAATAGACATAAGAGAGGCAGCACCTGGGAGGATTCTGACTTGGGCCTTGCTCCCCAGCCCAGACCTTGGCAAGCTCCCTCACTTCCCTATAGTCCTCATCTCCAAAGGAAGAGGAAAGCAAGAGTGGAAGACATAGAAAGTCTTACAAACACCCTCAGGATCCTTCCCCTCCAACAGAAAAAGCATTGCCCAGGACCCAGAAGCTGCCCACAGGATAATGTCCAATTTGCCCAGCAGGCAGAACGCTTTGCAATGTGTCACTGAGTTATTTCTTAGACATTTTCTTTGAAAGATACATTCAAGAGAAACGGGAGCATTTTTATGCCAGTGCTGTTTTATCTCTTACACTACATTAGTAGCTTGTACAATAATACCAGCAATTCAGATGTCACCATTTCAAATACAGCCAGCATTCAGAGGACCTCGTGGACTATGAAAGGCATTTTACCAAGATGTAGGAAAGCGAGTGGTTAAGAACATTTCAAAAGCACTTCACTTTAAAAAGTGATTTTCAAACCATTGTGACACATACAGGGTCTTGTTCGGTGCATTTTAAAATCAGAACATGATACAAAAAGCTTAGCAAAGAAATACACAGTTCTGCCAGATATCTTGAAACCAAGAAAATGATCAAATGAAGTAAAGCAAAACCTAAGAGCCAGCTACTGAGGTCCCCTGCTTTGTGCAGGAGCTGCTATTCATTTGTTCTCACGGTGCACACGGAGTACCTGCTGTGTGCTGGTAGTCTGGGATGAATCAGTGAACCAGATAGGCACAAGGCCCCACCCGTCATCTCCTGAAGTCATATATAACTTCAAGCCCATTTTGCCAATGAGACTTAGTATTTGTTTAAAATGACTTCTTATGGAGCAAAATCACCAATTTTTTAAATTAATACAAATTGGTTCCATATGACCCATGTGCCATGACCCTGAGCCTGAGGAGAAAGGGAAACAGATCAGTCCCTCACCTCTCCTGAGCGCCATCTGAGCGAGGGTCACTGCTGTGTGCTCTTTCACTGATACTCTGCATTTTCTTGTATATTACTGAGAGAGTAAAATGAGGGCAGCCTGTCTTATCTGAACCTAAACAATAAGTGTATGTCTCATTTAGGAAGTAATTGAACATGCAGCTTCCAAGGTATTAGTTACATTCTATTTGTGAAGTAGCTTATTTTATTTTCATGTGTGTTTTTGTTTTTATTTTTATTTGTTTATATATTTATTTTCATTTTGTATTTGGGACTGAACCAAGGGGCACTTTACCATGGAGCTCCATTCCTAGCCCTTTTTATTTTTTGAGACAGGGTCTTGCTAAGTTGCCAACGCTGGTCTCAAACTTGTGATCCTCCTTCATCAACCTCCCTAGTTCCCAGGATTAAAGGTGTGTGCCAACATGCCTGGCATTATTTGTTTTTAAAATATACCTGGCATGTATATGCATACATACACACACACGTAGATAAATACATAAAAATAATATATGTATATGATTTTTATTTCACTGTTTTAATGTTTTTAGTGCATTATAAGTATACATAATAGTGGGGTTTATTTCTTTCACATTTTTGACATAAATGCAGATATACAGAAAGATTGCAAGAAGAGTACAAATGTCAACATTTGTCACATTTGCATTCTTTCTCATACTTTACCTTTTTTCTGATCCATTTGGAAAAAAAAGTGATCTTCAAACCATTATGACACATACAGGGTCATAAGGTTGCAGACATGATAGCCCTTTGTCCCTAAATACTTCAGTGTGTATTTCCTAAAAATAGTCATTTTTTTTCACATGACCACTGTACATTTATCAAGTGGCAAGGTCCCTGGCATCTAGCAGCTCTGAGCAAATACTACATGTCCATGCACGAATAGGTTACAAACCCATTTGTTCTCTCAAGGAATTTGAGAGGATTACTTAACAGGAGTTTCTCCTAAGCCATTGAGTGTAGGTGCTGATTTCTAGAAGTTAGGAGTAAAAAGATATTAGAGCCACGGCCACCCTCTTCTCCGCGTAGCCACGTGTCTAGCTTTCCCTCCAGGTGATAGGGAGGACCTGTCAGTCAGTGTGGAAACAGTCACCCATAGGGGCCGACACATTGATAAAGCAGAACTGCAGATTTGCCAGTCGGGTGGTCTCTGGGTCCTTACCTGGTCCTCATTGCCTAATTGAGAGGGAAAGGAGTAAGTACAGCTATCTTGACGTCACAGGCTGGTTAGTAAATGTCTGCATTTAAGATCCTGCATTGCTGTGAAGAATTCTCGAATAGCTGCTCATCTGGCAAGAAGCAGGGTGTCCACTACCTTGGGAGTGAAGCAAAGCTGATGTTACCCCACTGAGCATTATATAGAAGAGGGGCACATAACAGAGAAGTCCAGGCCCAGAAGATGCTGTTTGCAGTAGGAGAGAGCCTGGGCTGGGGTGCAGAAGGAGGAATCAAGCCCAAGTCCATGGTGGAGTCCCTCAACCTTTGATGAAACAAATATGTCAAGTGGAAAAGGCTGCCTTTCTCTAACAAGCTTGGTAAAGTTAACAAAAGGGGGTTTGATTTTATGCTTTCAAACCATCTCAAGGCCAAAGATAAGCAACAGTGTTGTGATAATTTGTTGCCATCTTCAGGATTCTTTGCCTGCGCATCTTGCTGGGTGCTGCTATTTGCACAATTGCTCTAAGATTATTCAATGGGAACAGCAAGGCTGCTGCAAGGAGAGGCTGGCAGAACCACTGTTCCCAGGCCGTCTAAGAAGGGGAAAGGGTCCCCGGCAGGAGAGTTTGCAGGGCCAAGATGCTGCTTTAACCTGGCATCCTTCTTAGACCCTCAGTGAGCTCTCCAGCCCTGAGGAGTTCTTCTGTTGGTAATACTTGTCAAGACAATGAGATGGGGTTTATTTTTAATCCTTGTGATGTCTTTAGGCCTTACCCATATTCTTGTGGTTCTTTTGAATGGCTTACCCTCACAGTGATGATGTGCAGTAAGGATGATGCACTGAAGTGTTTTCAGTTTCTAAAATATCTGTTAAAAGGAAGAAAGAACAGTTCCCATTTATTGAGCACCTCCAACCTGCCAGGAACTCTGCGCATGTTCTCATTTATGCATCACATTAATCCCTGTTGCTAATGTAATTGCCGTTTCAAAGGAGGAACCTGAGGCCAAAACCCAGATACCTTCACTGAGGGCTGAAAGGGAGAGAGGTGGGATTTGAACATGGGTCCTGGGTGTTCCTTCCGGTGTCCGTACCCACACTGTTGCTTTTTCTGATGTTGGTCTGCAGTCATTCTTTCAGAAGTCTTCATGTCTCATAGTTTATTAACATTTAATAAAAAAACAAAAGCACTTCACAGGCAGGACTGTGGTCCTCTGGGGCCTGCTGAGAGCAGTGGCATGGCCTGGACCGCGCCAGCTCTTGCTTCCTTCGGCACCCTAAAGTGGGGAAGGCACGGCGGCCCCTGCTGTGTGCCAGACACCAAGTCTTGCCTGCTACCTGCAATTACCTCATTTGTGTTTCATGACAGCACCATAGCGTGGGTCCAGATAAGGAAACTGGGGTTCATGCTGGCAAAGTGACTTGCCAGTGTGGCAAGGCAAGGTGGCAGGCCAGGATTCACCCCAGGGTCCTGCTCACCTCCCTTCCCATGCTCAGCTGACCCTGTGCCCTAACATGAACCTTTACGAAAACCAGTGTCTGAGCGGGGCATCCTCTGGTTGATTCCGAAACATTCTTCACAGTTTGGAGAACTGAGCACACAAGTGCTTTTACCCTGTCAGGTGAGTGAGTTTTCTGTGATCCTGTTCAAATAAATTATAATGTTTTGGTTTTTTTCCCCAGATCAACCGTGGATTTGGAATATTCCTTACATCAAAGAACCAGATACACATGGGAACATGTGGGTGCCCTCCTGAGAATCTTAAAACACTGTGAAATTTGAGCGCAAGATGTTGAGCCTCAAATCTTGGATGTTCTTGTTTGTACTGAATGTTCATTTCCCTTAAAATCTGACTTGCATCCCTGCAAAACTCGTGAAGGTTGCTCTCGTGAACTTGGATGTTGGTTATACTTTTAATGTTTATTGTCAACACTCTCACTTTAAAAAAAAAAGTGTTATTTTCTTAATTCACTTGTATATGTTTTGGAAAGAAAGCTATTAAACTTCACAATGTTAAAAACGTGTGCGTATGCAGATATGAACATCCCCATACGGATGAGGCATCTCACGATGGCGTAGGCTCTCATGAGCTGTGGCTTGACTATGTTTTGTGATTCCACCCTCCCTACATTTCCAAAAGCTACTTTCATCCAAGCTGAGCTTTCCAGAAAGAGCATGCCGTCCGTCGCAGCCCCCCCGTCTAGTTCCTGCACTCACTGCAGCTCTCCATGGCTTTCTTCCTTAGGTTCCCAAGGCTTCTTACTGCCCAGTGCCCACCTGCTGCCTCCTTGCTTACAGACAGGTCACATTGGACCTGCTGTTTGCTCACCCTTCCCAAGCCAGATGGGTGTCTCTTCCATCCCCATAAATTTACAAAGAAGACAGCTCGTAGGATCATACAGAAGCACACAGGTATTTTATTTAGAAGAAATACTCCAAGGGGACTTAATATGGTGCCTTCAGTTTACAAGTAAGAAAGCTGAGGCCCAGGATATTCCCTGGTCTCACAGCTGGCTGGGGTCAGAGCTGTGGTCTTCTGCTTCATGTACGTGGGGTTCTCCTGAGGTGATTTAGACCATTTTATCCTATGCACAGCTGACTCCCAGCTGATCACTAGCCTTTTCATCTCGTAGTTTAGGGGAAAAAATAATTAGTTTGGGGGGAAAAAAAGTGTTTAAATAGCCTTTCAAACTCTTCCTCAGAGGCCTAGGACTTCCCAAAGCCACCTTGAGAACCTGGGTGTGGAGGTGCTGAGCTGAAGCAGGAGGATAGGAAGACAGGACCTTGGGGACTTTCATCCACTGTAACAGCCAGTCACCGTTAGCAACACAGAAAGTCAACCACTAAATGTCCTGTCAGTACACAGGACCAAGGGGCTGAATTATTCATGCCACACCCTGCCGGCGGAGCAGGCACCTTTTGAGGTAGAGCACAGCGGGCTGAAAAGTTTGCACCCTTGTTGGTTGCTTTATTAAATTCGTGACATAAGCCTGCCATTTCTGTTGACCTGCTAGATCAAAAAGTACAGAATGGAATCAGTCTAGGTGTCAGAAGAGAAGGTGACATAGAAGATGCTAGAGAGAAGCAGGAGCAAGAGGCAGCCCAGGAAATGGGATGTTTATGGATGCCATAAACAAAGATGTCTCACACAGTAACGGGGGTGAGCAAATGAGGGCCCACATGTTGCAAGCCTTGGAACCATCCACATCCCACACTGCCCGGGGTGCCAAGCACGCCTGTCTCAAAGCAGAATGTGGCTGACACACGCAAGTTGCCTTTGATTATCTTTAGACCTACAAGAAGCTCCACTGAAACCACAGTCAGTCCAGTGTTTCTGGTTCATGTTTCTGAGTCGCTTGGTTCAGTCTCCTGTTCCCTTGGTGCTAAGGTTTGAAGTGGAAGGCGTCCAGACCAATCTTTGGTAAGACACACAACAAAAGAGAAGCTGGGCAAAGAAAGACAAAGGAGAAGTTGTCTCCATGGCATTCACTCTGGGTCAGCATGATTGTAACTTGATATCATCACGCCAAGAAGGTGACAGTATCTCCATTTTCTTTTTTTGTTTTTTTGGGTATTTTTTAGAATATTTTTATTAATTGTTGATGGATCTTTGTTTTATTCAATTATTTATATGTGGTGCTGAGAATCGAACCCAGGGCCTCACACATGCAAGGCAGGCACTCTGCCACTGAGCCACAACCTCAGCCCCAGTATCTCCATTTTTAAGGGGTGAGAATAAAATTCAGGGTAACCAGCTAGATCATGAACAAGAGCTGCACCTCATCTGTGGTATTGAGTGTCCTGGCTAAGCCAGTACATGTCCCTGTCTGGGCCCAAAGGTGCAGATGCCATTGTGTGTGCCCTGGGTAATTGTTTGCTCATAGTTCTTTAAAGATTATGGCTACTGCTGAGCACAAAGGCACATACACACATCTGTAATCCCAGCTATTTGGGAGGCCGGGGTAGGAGGACCAAAAGTCTGACGCCAGCCTAGGCAATTTAGTGAGACCCTGTCTCAAAAATAAAAGGGACTAGGATATAGCTCTGGCAGAGCACCCCTGGGTTCAAACCCCAATGCCACAAATAAAGGTCAGAAAGTGACCCAAAGCAGGCAGGAACTGGAGATGAGTCCAAATCTGGAAAAAGGGTACCATGCTAGACAAACTTCCTGTGTTTTACTACTTTGAGCCAGAGGTTGAGTCTTGGTCTACACCATGCAGAACAGGTAAGCCTCCAGTGGAAAGTCTCTAGTCCTACTGACTTGAAGAGCCAGAGCAGAAAGTTTGGAGCAAGCAGTGTCTCTTGGGATCAAAGCGGGAACAACAGAAGAGAGCCAGAGAGGAATTCCCAAGGTCTGCTATACAAACCCTACTGAAGTCTCTGAGCACCAAACTCTACACAGGGCTAAAAACAACATTTTTAGAATGCTAAAAATTCAGTCTCTTAGTTGCATGAACCACATTTCAAGTGCTCAGAAGTCACTACATATTGAACAGAACAGATACAAGATATTTCCATTACGGACTAAGTTGCACTGGACAGCATTGGCTTGGTGGAACCAATTAAAACATGGAAATCATCACAACCGACTCACTCTCCTCCCAAAAAAGGCCCAGCTCTATACTGCTCACAACAGATCCACTTTAAATGTAGAAAGACAGACAAATTAAATGAGTTAGAAACAATACCATACAAATGTCAAGCAAAAGAAAGCTTTGGTGACGGAATTAATGTCAGATAAAGTAGACTTCAAGACAAAGGGGTATTACTAGTAATGAAGAGAGACTTCCTAATGATAAAAGATCACTACATCAGGAAGGTCAAATAATCATAAAGACACATATCTAATTATAGCTTTGAAGTACATGAAACAACAGTTCAAGGGAGAAGTAGACAATTACACAATAATATCTGCTGATTTTAAATACTCTCACCAATTGATAGAACTGGAACTATAAAGACAAGCAGAAGATCTGAAAAACACAATCAATTATCCCAACTTACCATGACACTAAACTGCATAATATACATTCTTTCCAAGTGCATATGGTACTAATGCAGCTGGACCACAAAACAAGTCTCAATAAATTTAGAAAGACTGAACACATGCTGAATATGATTCTCTGACCACATTGGAAATAAGTTAGAAATAATTTGTCTTTTAAAAAAACACATATATTTGGAAATTAAGCAACACATGTGCAAATATTTCATGGGCCAAAGAAGAAGAAAAAATATTTTGAAAATAAAACATTCCAATAATTTCAGGAGCAGATAGTATGGCGCTAATAGAGAAACTTACAGCTTTAAAATGCCAACATTAGCAAAGAAGAAGGATCTAAGATCAGTGATATTAAACATCCACTATAAGAAGTTTAAAAAGAAGAAAAACAAATCCAAGAAGAAGAAAAATAATAAGAGTAGAGGCCCCAAGTGAAATTTATTCCAGAAGCACAATGCTTTTCTTCTGTTCATGCTTAACAGTAGAAAATTGATGAAATTCAACATAGTAAGAGAAAAAAGGAGAAAAGTATCGCAATAGATGAGAGAAAGCATGAGACAAAATTAAGCACCCATCCATGCTTCATTTAAAAACTAGAAATGAAAATAAAAAGAGGTGCTGGAGATATAGCTCAATTAATAGAGTGCTTCCCCTGCTGGGTTCAATCCCCAGTGGAAGGAAGGAAGGAAGGAGGAAGAAAGAAAGAAAGAAAAAGGAAACTTCTTCAACCCGACAAAGGGTATCCATGAAAAACTATAGCTAACACCATATATAATGATGATAAACTGAAAGCTTTCTCCTAAGATCTTCAGTAACATATCTGCTTCCACCTCTTCTACTCAGTAATGCACTGAGGTACTAGCCATTACAATAAGAGAAAAAGATGGAAGAACCAATACCCTTTAAGATGACATTATTATTTATATAAAACCTCCTAAAGGAATCAATAAAACAATCATTACAACTAATAAGCAAATTTAACAAGGTTGCAGGAAACGAGGTTTGCAAAAAGTCATGTGTATTTCTATATACAGTGGCAAAAGCAAGTGACTGAAAAACAAATTGAAATTCCACTTACAATAGCATCCAAAGAATTTGACTTTACAAAACAATATGAACCTGGCTTTACAAAATGACTTTACAAAAGCTATGCAAGATCTCTATAAAAATTGTCTAGAAAACCAAAATAAATGGAGGGATATACCTTACTCATGAACCATCAAGATGTCAGTTCTCCCCAGAACAGCTTCAACACAATCTTAATCAAGATCACACAAGGCTTTTTCTCATGAAATTTAATAAGTTGATTCTGTAATTGTTTTCATGGAAAAAATTTTTATAATGTTCAAATAAATCCTGAAAAAGAAGAATGAAGTTGGAAGACTCACATTTCTTGACTTCAAGACCTACTACAAAGCTACAAAACAGAGCAGTAATCTACATGCTGTGGTATTAGCATAGGAGCAGAGAAGTGGATAACAAAACACAATTCCTGAAATAAATTCATTCCTATTGTCTTTTCAACAAATGACCCTAGAATAATTGGATATCCATGTGCACAAAATGAATAACTCTGACCTCATACCATATAGAAACAAACTTAAAGTGGATTATAGACCCAAATATAAAAGCTGGGGGGAAGGGGACAAAACCTATGCACCCTTGAAGGAACTAATGATATATATATATTTTAGTTGTCAATGGACCTTTTTATTTAATTAATTAATTATTTATATGCAATACTGAGAATCGAACCCAGTGCCTCACACATACCAGGCAAGTGCTCTGCCACTGAGCCACAACCCCATCCTGATGATCTAATATACAGAAGTTAAAGAAGATTGATACATTGAACTTAGCCAAAATTAAAACATCTGTCAGAAAACATTTAAGAACATAAATAGCAAGCTAGAGGTAGAAAATAGTTGCAAAATACATGTCTAAGAAAACTGATATCCTGGATATATAAAGAATCTCTATAACTCAATAATAAACATTTTTAAGTGGGCAGAAAATTTACAAAGATATATAAATGTCCAGCCAACGATGCAAATTAAAACCACAAGGAGATAATGCTATACATCCAACAGTATACGGTTTATTTAAAATCTAAATGACTGATATTGCCAAATATTCACAAGGATATGGAAGCTTCTGGAACTGATTCTACATTATCAGTTATGATAGTTACTTTGAGAAAAGGTCAGGTAGTTTCTTACAAAACTAAATACATACCTACCCTATGACCCAGCGATTTCACTCCAAGAGATATGAAAACACATACCCAGTTTTATTTATGATGACCAAAATTTTCCAACATCCTGGTTTCTATCAATAGAAGAGTAAATAAAACTATGTTATATGCAAACAACAAAAAAATTAAGGGAAAATTACTAAGACATACAACATGAATAAATCTCAGAAACAATGCCTTACATAAAAGACTTGACTAGATTGGGTCTAGAGCTAAAGCAGGCAAAACCAAGTTCTATAAATGCCAAAGTAATCCATGGTAGAAATATACATTATTGGATATATACAAATATCCAATATCCATATTCTAGAGGAATGTGAATGGGGATTTACTGGACAAGAACTTAAAGGGAACTTTGCACTGTAGTAATGGTTGGTCTATAGATTGGGTAGGTTAGTGTTTGGCTTCCAAAAGCGTACACATTTGTGAGAACTCACCTAATAGTACCCTTAAGATTTGTCCATTTCATTAGATGTAAATTTTACCACGAAAGAAAAAAAATTCTGTAAATAAATGTTGAACTTGAGGTAATGACGGAAGTACTGGGGACGTGGGCAGAAGTATATCCTCGTCCACCACTTTTGGAAATGCATCCTAACTGGGTTAATGGATGGAGAAAGGGACAGATGAAAGTATAATAAATGTTAACTGCAGAATCTAGGTTGTGGGTATTGCTGTAAAACTCGCTGAACTTTTGAGAATGTTTGAGTTTTTCATAAGAAAATAGTGGGGGGGGGAGGATCATTGTGGTCTAACCCTGCAGTATACACATACTCCTGTATCACTTCCCCTAAAGCTCCTGTCCCCATAGGCTAGATAAAAGAGAGGCATTGGGAGTGAATAACCGGGCCAAGGAACGCTGACAGCATCGGGGGCTTCTAATGAACTCGCTGGAGCTGTTTCTTTATTCAGAATCATTTGGTTTTACTAAACAGGGCTGTGCGCCCTTCTCTGTTCCTGCTTGAGAGTACTGGTAGGTGGGTCCCCTGGGAGCACACTCTCGGAATACAGAGAAATTCTACCCAGCTCGCAGGTGCCCACGTATCCATTCCTTCCTGCATCCATATTCGCTCCCACGCGCCCGGGGCGGGTGATTCTGGGGGGGTGGTGTGTGGCTGGGTTCACGCGTGGGGGCGAGATGTGCCGGAAGAGGACTGAGCGCCCTCTCCTGGCCCCGGAGGGACCCACGCAGGCCGGCTAAGCACCCGACCCGCCTCCCCAGCGCTGGCTCCCAGGATCTGCACACCGGGTGGGAGCGCTGCAGCCCCGAGGCTGGCCCGCTGAGCGCCGGGAGTCTGGCAGCCGAGACCAGCCCTGGAGGCGGCCCTCGCGGCCAGGAGGCGGGCGACAGGGTGGAGTCGCTAAAGCTGGCAGCCGCGCGGCTCCACCTGTTGCGGCGTCGGAGCGCGCCGGCTAGGAAAGGCCAGCCCCACTCGGCAAGGCAGGGTCGCGAGAAGCCCAGGGACAGTCGAGACAGAGCGGTGCAGAGGGAGTGCTCCCGGGGAGGTGAGACCTGAGTGCAACCGCGGCGCCCGCACTTCCTGCGAGGGGAGGTCTCGGGGTGGGGGCCCCGCGGGTTGCTGGAGAGCCTTGCTGTGGATCTGCAGGAAACAGGGGGAGCACTGTGCGCGGAGCCCCTGCCCGCTACCCCAAAACTACGGAGCTGAGGCAGCAAGACCCGGGGGAGAAAGGGAACTCTTTGGGATCTCCTGGCCGCTGTCATTGAGGGGCCGCCAGCTCTCTGGAGAGCTGGCCTGGCCAAACCAACAGGTGCCCGCAGAGAACACCCCCGGGCAGGACCCAGAAGCCAAGGACGCTCTGGCTGGGGCAAGATGAGGGAGGCTACCTGGGGAGGTGCTCCTAACTTCCTTATCCCCTTGTTCCAACCTCCCTTTCTGGTCTCTCTCCAGCCCATCCGCCTGCTGGATGCCACTCTGCGTGGGGGCCGGGCGGGAGGTTCAAGCCTGCAGATGCCACTTCGCACAGTCCCTCAGTTGGTGGCCTGCTCTGGACCGGTATCCAGTCTCTAAGCCCAGGCAGCCGGGTCGGTGACTCTAGGGGCAAGAAGCTTGGCATGACAGGGCAACTGGGATGCACCACTGCGGATCCAAGTGGTGGGCACCTCCAAAGCCGGTAGACACCCCCCGACACCCGCGTCGTAAGCAAAGGGGGCCTGAGAAGTGAGATCTAAGGGACAAAGGCCCGGGGGCTCCGTTCATCCACCCACCTAGCTGGACTCCGGCCTTCGCTTCCGGGGAAGTTCGGATCCTCTCGAATTTGCGCTGAGACGCGCCACGCCCCCTCCCCAGTGGGAGCCAAGGGGGCACCGGGGTGGCAACCCCGCGCCCGCGTCACCGTGCCAAGCCTCAGCGGACTCTGCGCGCGGACTCTCGAGTCTTCGGCGTTCAGGACAACTCCAGGGCCGGTGGGGACCTGCGGCAACAAAGCGGATTCGAAACCGGGACGTGGGGAGCTGGTGCCGCAGCGGCGGCGGAGGCGGCGGCCTGGGGAAGCGCCCGGCGGTCATGGGCGAGCCGGCCACGGGGCGTCCGGGAGCGGGCTGAGCGCCCGCCGAGCCGCAAGCTCCCGGGGCTGTGGAAGACAGTCCGCCTGCGCCCAGGGCGGTCCGGCGCCGGGCTGTCCCGGGGGCCCAGCCATGGCCGGCCGGGGTTGCAGCTGCGGCCCCGGCCACCTGAACGAGGACAACGCGCGCTTCCTGCTGCTGGCCGCGCTCATCCTGCTCTACCTCCTGGGGGGCGCCGCCGTCTTCTCGGCGTTGGAGCTGGCGCACGAGCGTCAGGCCAAGCAGCGCTGGGAGGAGCGCCTGGCCAACTTCAGCCGCGGCCACAACCTGAGCCGCGAAGAGCTGCGCGGCTTCCTCCGCCACTACGAGGAAGCCACCCGGGCCGGCATCCGCATGGACAACGTCCGCCCGCGCTGGGACTTCACTGGCGCCTTCTACTTCGTGGGCACCGTTGTGTCCACCATAGGTAAGCGAGCCGGCGGGTCTCCAGGGGTCCTCGCGGGTCCTCACGTCCCCCCGCTGAGCGGGACAGCCTTTCAGCCTTCCATTCACCCACCTGGGTGCCCGCCCGCTCCACCAGGTGAGCTGTTGCTGATCAACAGGTGGTGGTGGCTCCTGCTGCGCTACCACCCAGCCCCGCGACTCCTCGAGCTCATTAGAAGTTTGGCCTGGGGATTTGAATGATCCTTAAATTGGAGAAGCTGGGCTGTAGGCGATTTCGATCTAGTTAAGGAAGCAGGACTTGAGTTCATGGAACTTTGAGGAGAAAGCTTTCGAACAGTCACGAACCTACCAACATGTGCTGCGTAAGGACTTCACAAGCCACTGGTCAGAGGACATGCCCGAATTTAAGGCGACTCTGGCCATGACTTCACACTTACAAAGAGAAACGCAGATAGAATTCCAGATTGGATGTCAGAGGGCAGAGGTGGGATGAGTGTTCAGAGGACAGAAAGTGTTCAGGGAGGGACTGGAAGAAGTGATCCTTGGGCTCAACCAGTTGGTGTTTGGCGTGATTTGGGTTTGGGGTCTAAAAGTACACTGCATTCTGGAACAGAGGGGAGTTGCATTCAGGGGTTCCATGAGCTGGCTGCTCCGACTAGGATAGTGGAAGGAAGGTAGGTGGGTCTGCTGGCTAACAGGGTGGAGGAGGGAGGTCTTTACGCCACCCTGGGCGCTAGAGCTTATCTGGAGGCAGTAGGGAGCCATGCAGAATCTTGAGCAAGGGTGTGGCATGGCCACTTTCATCTATGCATTTATGCCCCAGCCGAAGGGAGGAGGGGCATAAATGGAGGGAGGTCTTTGTACCACACTCCTAAAAAGTATAATCCAGTGATAAGCAGGTTGGGGAAGCTGCTGTAGAAATTCTGAGAAGAGAGTTGGAGCCGGGAAAGAGTTTTCAAAGACCAGACGGAGAGAAAGGAAGTGGCTTGCAGCTGCCAGAGCACCAGGACAACAAAAGGGCTCGGGCTGGTAGCAGCACAGGGCCCGCACATGCACACTTGCTCAATGATCTGCAGCTAGCAACCCTTGCTTTCTAGAAGGCATGGTGGCACACACCTGTAATCCTAGCACCTTGGGAGGCTGAGACAGGAGGATCACAAGTTCAAAGCCAGCCTCAGCAATGGCGAGGCGCTAAGCAACCCTGTCTCTACATAAAACACAAAATAGGGCTGGGGATGAGGCTCAGTAGTCAAGTGCCCCTGAGTTCAATGTCCAGTACCAAAAATAAATAAATAAATAAGGGCCTGACTGTGAAGCAGGTAAGGAGGTGAACCTCCTTGAGCCTCCCACACAGCCTCATGGCCTGCAGACATTCTGCCAAGAGTACATTCTGCACAGAGTACAAAAGAGATCAGCCTCAGTCCTGATTAGTCAAGAAAGACTTCTCAAGGTCAGTCGAGGAACCCGGGGTTTCAGCGGCTGAGTGGGAGGCGAGACAGAGAGGACCAGCATGACTGGCAGCACACAGGCCATGACTGAAGAGCTGTGTGCTAAAGAGCCTGGATCACGGCCCCTTCCCATCCTGGTGGCCCTGCCCATCAGCAGCCCTGTGGCACCATGCTGAGTGTCTGGCAGGAACACTCTCAGGGCATTGCCTATGATGACTAGAAACCCAGGGCCCTGCCGGGGATGGATGGTGAGTATGTCCTTCTCCAGCACATCTGCTGTGCTGGACTTTCTTAGCACTGTTCTACGAGTCCCTCATGACGTCACGTACCATGTCTCTGAAGACAGTTTCTGAATTTCTACAGAGGAGACACGTGGTGGTGAACAGACTGATTTGGAGGTATCACTTTGGAACTTGAATCTACTGTGTTTGCATACCAAGTACAGGTTTTATTTAGATTGAAGGATTTTGGGGATGCCTTTGGTTGAAGATTAGGGGGCTGAATCCTCCCCATTATCATAAACCATGTGTTGGTGCTTCCCGTGGACATGGAGGTAGGAGGAGCGGGGCTGGTGAACATGGGTGCCATAGGCACAGGAAAGACCCTGGGCAGATGGGCACGTAGGAATGCAGGCTTTTGAGCTGCAAATGTGATAAAGTAGCTGGTGGAGTAGATGAGACCTGCACACAGAATCTGCAGTGGAGCCTCTGTGACTTGGGGAAGTTCCTTAACCCTTCTGAGTCCACCTTTCTCATCAAAGGTGTCTAGGAAATACCCACCTTGGAATCTGGAACAATGTAACCATTGGGTGAATCTTAGTCCTGCTTCCTGCCCATTCTGTCCCTCTAAGTCTGCAGTGAGTCTCTAAGTGAGAGCAATGAATTCCTGTAAGGAAACTTAAAAAGTACAAAGCATGCTGAGTACTGTGGCACACTCCTGTAATCCCAACTACTCAGGAGGCTGAGGTAGGAGGATCATGAGTTTGAGGCCAGCCTCAGCAATTTAGCAAGACCTTATTTCAAAATTAAATAAAAAGAGCTGGGAATGCAACTCTGTGGTAGAGTGCTCACCTAGCATGCATAAGGCCCTGAGGTTCAATGCCTACTACTGCCAAAAAAAAAAAAGTACAAAGTATTATATGGGTAGACTTATTTTACTTTCTTATTTTTATAGTATTTCCTTTTAAATTATTTTATTTATTGCTATTATAATAACAGTACTTGCTTTTCTTTATCAATCCAGTGATAAGATACTTACACACCTGTGTTCACAGTAGCATTATTCACAATACCCAAAAGGTAGAAACAACCCAAATGTTTCCACACATGTAGGATAAACAAAACGTGGTATAAATAACATGAAGGAATATTATTCAGCCATAAGAAAGTGAAATTTTGATATATAATACAATATAGATGGACCCTGAAAACAATTCTACTTAATGACATAAACCAGACACAGAGGATAGATATTGTCTGATTCCACTTACATGAGGTGCCCGGAATATGAAAATTCATGAGACACAGTGAAATAGAGGTTGCCAAGGGTGGAGGGAAGGCAAGAGGAAGCATTGTTGTTTAATAGGTAGATGAAAGAGTTTTAGGTATAGGTAGTGATGGATGCTTATGCAACATTGTGAACGTATTTAATGCTATCAAATTGTACATGTATGTATGCATGCAATGACAAATCTGTATTGTTTGCCACAATAAAAAAAAAAGCCAGAGCAGAATATTAAAACACAATGCAGGACTGTCAGTGGTGAAAAGGGCAGGTGATCAGCCTTGAAACAAGAATCAATTTAAGGTTCTCAGAGACGTAGCTTAGCAGTATATCCTATAAGTGGTCTTCTGCAAATAGTTTTTCCTGAAAGAGGCTTTACCTAGGAGTTTATTTCTGTGTTTACCTATGTGTTTATAACTGAGCATCTGGAAATGAAGGATTTGAGGTACTTTGCATATGAGATAGTAGGCAGAGATGATGGTGCCGTCACAAGCCACCCCCAAAATCTCGATCAATAGCCAAGTTTACTTTTGACTTGCACAAAGTCCACTTTGGACTCAGGTGGCCAGCCCTTTGGGACAGTTGGTGGCCCTCTGGTACAGTTTCCTCCTGTGTGGTCTCAGTGTTCCAGCTGCTTGCCTCTCATGATTTCTCTTCATCTCCATCTGGTCCCAGGACTGACTGGAAAGGGAAAGGAAGGCTCAAGAATTGAGCACCAGCAATGATGTGGCCACCACAAGTCATCTCCACTCTTGTCTCCTTGGTCAGGTCAAGTCACATGGCCACATCAAACTTAAAGAGTCAAGCAGTGGATGAGATCTGATATTGGTGGGCAGTGTGGGTGCCCCCCCACGCATCCCCACACACTGTTCTAGAAAGGATGCCAGTGTACACCAAACTGCGAGGAGGTGAGATAAGATGAGCGGGACGGGAAACCTAGCCCCATTTGCTGACACACAGGGATATATGGCAAAAGGACCTGCATCATTGCCAAAGCGAACCCCAAATTTGGCTCTGAGTTTTTCCATTGTCAAAGAGCCAACAATGTCATTCAATGGCTCCCTTATCCAAGCTGGCTTCTTGAAAGACACCCAACTTCTTCAGTCTAGAATAAAGATTTCTCCTGCATCTTGTCATCAAGGGGACAAGATAACGCAGTGAGTGAGCTCCTCCGCAGCTTAGCCAGAAATACGAAAGAGAACTGTGTGCCCTACGTAGTGTGGCATCCCTCAGTACAGGCACGACTCAGCAAGAGCCCCCCTCCCAAAGCCCAAAGCTGCACAGAGCAGACAGGCAGCTCTGGATGCTCCCATCCAAGGACATTTGAGTCTGGAAGAACCCCCCAGAAGGAAATATGGTACTCATTAAGATGCAGCTGTATGGGGGCCCCTTTTCAGAGATTCCCATATGGTAGATGTGCACTTCCAGAAACTTCTTTGAAGGTGATTCTGTTGGGCAGTGGAGCAAGCACACTGGAGGGACCCTACCTCTTGAGGTGTGTATGAAGTGGACATCAGCTTGAAAACTGAGATCTTCCACAAGGATCCTTGCTTGTTAATAATAGTCTGTTAACCAGATGCCTCAGCATCACCAAGAAGGTTATTAGATAATCTCAGGTGGACCCCAGACCTTTGGAATCAGAGTCTGCTCTTTAATGAAACACTAGGCTAGTCCTGGGCATGTTCCCGGCTGAGAGCCTGGAGTCTGGAGGGCTCTTATCTTGTGGTGTTGCTAATGAGGGCAGGCGCCCCTGGGCTTTCAAACATAGATGAAGCAGAGCCGGGCTGGTCAGGAGAGATTGCTCGCCTGTTGCCTTGGTGGACTTCTTCATCAGCTAGAAGTCAAGCACACCCAGGGCCAATTTAATCAAGCATTATTCAGATGTGGGGATGTGCTGAGCCGGGGCTCAGGCAACACAGGTCGTGAGGATCTGAGACAGAGAGGCGTGGCCCACCTTGTGGGGACCACTCAAGATGTGTGATCTGATTTTCAACACGAGTTTTTCTTCATTTTAGTTTAACAGAAACAATTCCACTGGTGCCCATTTGGGTCCAGGCGTAGTTCATGGGTAGCAGCATCTGAGGCTCTCATGGGGTCAGGAGCTGAGCTGGCAGGCATGTGGCTTGGTGTGGTTCCTGTGTAGATCAATGTGGCACAAAACTAAATATTGTTCAGGGAATAATTTTGTCCCACAAGGGAACAAGGCTGAGGAACGAGCTTTCAAAATCAAATGATAAGAGGTCCAACCAATAAAAATACTGGGAATTACTCTTTTACAATATCAGATTGATGTCAACTGACATCAGAGATGATGAGCCATTCAGAAAGAATAAAAACACCATGAACACTAATGAAGGTCATACATGTGTCAAGACTGAAATCACACATTGAACAGAAACTTTACATTTTGTGAAATATTCGCACACAAACCTTACAAGGTAGGTAGGGAAGTCACCGTTAATTCCATCTTGCCAACAGGAAACACCAATATCTTACTTAAAGTGACAGAGTCAGAATTAGAACCAAGTTTCATTTTGTTCAGTGTCGGGTGGAAAAAGAAATACATACTCATTTTGGAAGACTAGTGGGTGTTTTAGTCTGTTTTCTACAGCTAGTAACACAATATCACAGGCTGGGAAAGTTATGGAGAAAAAAAGGTTCCTTCTGGCTCACATTTCTGGCTCAAGGTCAAGGTTCTGATTCTGGTGATGGTAGCCTTCTTGCTAGTCCCCAGGCAGTGCAAAGTAAGATGTGGTGAGGGACCCCAAGTGCGTGTGTGTATGCCATCTGGTCTCTCTAATAAAGCCACCAGGATTCAGTCATGGTGGTCCCAACCTGCTGATCTTATGGATCCCTAACCACCTCCTGAAAACCCCCTGTAAACGCGTGGTCAGGTTATTCTCACTCTCACAGCAGGGATTAAATTCCATCATGAGTTCCAGGAAACAAACCACAAAACCATCGTATATGGAAAAGTGTAAAAAAGTAGAAAATCACCCCTCATCCTGTTTTCCAACAAGAACCACCATTAATATTACAGCGTATCATATCATATTACACCTAAATGCTATTTTATTGACTCTAAGACATGTCATTTTATGTGCTATTCACAAAGAAAAGCTGCCAATTAAATTCTGACATGCTAGCAGCTGTGAGATACCTTTCAATTTCAGAGATATTAAAATGTTGAGGAAAGATGTATCTTAAAGACACTGAAATATGTCACATTCTGTATCTCGTCGTTTTCCATGGGACCGTTAGCACATGAGTGTAACGTTGTACTTCGGTAAAAATGAATCTCATAATTTAAATGTTTTTAATTTGTACCAAAGTTGATTAATTTTAAATGTTTATTCACAGTATTTTAAATATTTGTTAAATTCATCTCCTCTGAATCAACTAGCTGACTCTTTCCTGCTTCAATTGGGAGCAGAGGGAGAGGGGTTAATCGATGCACAGGTGGACTTCGTATTTTGAGGGTTTGCGCCCTTCATCCCAAGGCTAAGTGTTTGTGCCTTGCTTTCTGGCCTTTATTTTCTGTTCAGGGTATACTATTGATCCTTTAGAGGAGACATATTTTTCATTTCTCTGCAGTTTCCTGTCCCAGCCTGTCCCTGTGTTTTCCTCCATTGTCTGTGCTTAGAAAACCCAGATGCTGTAAGATCGCAAGCTTTTGTTGGGTCCTTTCCCGGCTGCTCTGCACTTCCAGCAGTATTGGTAGTTTGAAAGCACCGTAATGTTCTGTTTCGAGTGAGCAAGAGCAGGTGCACTTTAGCATTCTAGCTGGGGATCGATGCAGGGCCTGGGGAGTGAGGGAACAGAGAGGCACTCAGAGGAGTGCATTCGCTCCAGGCAGGACACCAGGGCCATCTCTCTTGAGATCTCTTCTAAAATTGCATGAGGGAGTTCAGGGTATCATTCTGAGAATCTTGGATTTGTTCCATTATTTGTTTCCTACTTAGAACATTTCCTCTCTCAGCCTCTCGTATCTCTATTCTGGGGCCTCTTGTACCTAAACCCCCTGCCAATTTCTTCCTAGCCATCAGCTCTGTTTTTTGTTTGTCTGTTTGTTTTCTGTCCTTGCTGGTTCCCTCTCCCAGTGTCTCTCGGGCTGATCTAAATATTGATACAACCTCTGTGGTTTCTTTGGTCATTCTCTCATTTGGCCTAACACTTGAGTTCTCCGAAGTACAGTATAGTCTTAGGAGCTGACCAGCAGCAATTTTTTCCCCTTAGGGGGAAGGAAGGAAGAGCAGGGGATGATTATGATCACCAGGATATTCATGACTTTTGACGTTGGGACCTTCTCAGACACAGGGCATGGTCCTGCTGAGGCCGGGGAAGCACCAGGTCAGGAGGACCCTGCCGCTGCTCTCCCCACCCCCATCCCTTGCCAGCCTCTGCCTCCTACAGCTACTTGGAAGGGAAACTGTATGGTCATTGAACCCAGGGGTCAGACCATGAAGGGAAATGAGTGCAGTTTGAGGTGTGGGGCATGAGGGAGGAACGAAGCCTGTGCCCTGGAGAAAGCAGACCACCACAAGCATCACATTCTAACTCAAAGCAACATTGGGCTGACCAGACAAATCCAAGGAGCCCGAAGCTCCTGGTTGAAGCTTGGATCACCCGTGAGCTCTGGCCTTCCTTCCCTATGGGGTGAGAAGCACAAGGCACCCCGAGTCTGTTTGCTCAATAGCAGTATCTTGATCTCACAGTTCCCGCAAGTACCCATTTTATTGTGCACCCACTTACCTCTTAAAGGAACAGGGACAGTTGTGTTCTCTTAACTCTTCAAATGGCCACACATGCTGTAGTCACCTTTAAGTTCATACTATTTTGTTCTTCTTTCCTTTGACTTTATTTCCTGTATGTTTTCTCAAGACTTTCAAGTTTACATTCATGTAGAGGAGTTGAACTATCCTAAAGAAGTTAGACATGAATGTTATGTGTGGGTTTTTTGGGGTTTTTTTTAACTGTCATATATAGTAAAATTTATGAAACTACTCAAGTGCTTGCTGAGGGCTAAACCCAGGACACATCCTACAAGAAGCCCACAGGGTAGGGACCATGAGCAGCCTCCTGTTACAGCAGGGGTCCTGGGGCTCAGAGAGCTGCTGGGCATCATCTGCAGTTGCCCGGCTGGAGGGAGTGTGGACCTCCCTTCTAAGCTGACCGGAAACACCACGCCTTGCTTTCTTTTCCTTTGATGTCCTCGTTGCGGGAAGAATCACCAGTTAAACACTCCACAACCCCTACAACAACTGACTTTTATTGACTTTTGTTGACTTGAACTTTTTTGGACTGGAAATACCCTCATCTGACTAGTTTTTCATAAATCCTGGTCCCCTGCATGGTTAAGATAAATACTCTCATCCATTCTCTGTTTAGCTCTGACTCTTCTCAGATGTTATTCAAAAAGACTGCATTTCAAAAGGTTCCATGAGGTTGGCTATATAATGAGGCTTTGATTTATTGCTAAGATTATCACATAATGATTTGCCAGTGTGCGGGTTGCACAGTTCCCTTGTTCATTTCTCCAGTGTTTCTTTGTATCCTGTGCTTGTATCTATTTCAACTGAGTTTTCTCCTGTCACAGAATTTGGGGGCTGGAGGGAACATCATTCCCAGCCGCAATCCAGAGATAGTAAACAAATGCAAAATAACGTGCCCCCGTGTTTCATGGCATATAAATTCAGTATTATTGCTTTTAGCATTGGCAAAACTTTGATTATTAATAAATGCTCATTATTTTATTAGCATTACCTTGCTAATTAGTCTTCCTCTTCATACTTTCTGTGTTTAAACATAGATATTATTAAACTTCTGCACTGTATTAGCAGATACTTGTTCTCTCTTGGGTCATCCCTTTAGTTGTTGTTATCTTTAGTGATATTTAAATCACCACTGGACACATTTTTATATTTTTATTTGTTAACTGGTTTTAGACTTTCCTCTTTGCAGCAGAGATTGGTGTGTTTACTATTGGTGCCATTTATATGTCCCCCTTCTTGGCTTCCTATGTTTTTCTTTGTAGCATTCTATTTCTGTGGTGAGTCTTAGGTATTCTTTTTGTCATTCTAAGTGTGATCAGAATGAAATCTTATCTACCTGAGGATAAAAACCATGACTACCACTATTCTTCATGTTCATAAATAAAAGCCAGATGCCCTTCCTGGACGATAGGGGATCTTTTGTCTTTGGGGTCATCCACTTCTCCCGGCTACCTCCTGCCTCCCAGGTCCCTGTTGCGTCTTATTCTCCGGAAATGACAATTTTGCCTCCCAGGCCCCACCTGGTGTCATTGCAGGTGATAACAGAGAGCTGCTGCCCCCACCCCTTAGTCCTTTTTCTTCAGGGTTCTGGAAGACTTTTCCAATTTCTCCACTTTTATTTTTCATGCCTTTGGACCTTTAGGCTTTAGTTGATCTTTGACTTGAACACAGATTTTCCTCAAGCTTCACTTCTGCTTTCAAACAGAAAGTAGAGAAAATTAACCCTCACGAAAGTCACTTTTCCTATGTGGTCTGAAAACAATGCCCCATTTAACCAAATGGGGTGGTAGAAAAGGAGGGGCAAGAGCCTCATGCTTCCCCGAGCTCTGTGCCAGGCTGCAGCCTGCAGCCACCTGGAGGGCACTGACGCCTTTAGTAGTGTTGCTCATTTTTGTCACCTGCAGTACAGTTTCTTTGTCTCAGTAATTACAAGGAAAAGAAAATGACGAACTTACCAGTTGCGGGTTGCATTGGGCTGATCGTAGCAAAAAAAAAAAAGCCCCAAAACAAAAAAAAGCAATAACAATGGCTTAGAGGGTAGACATGTGCCCTTCTCATGGAACAAGAAGTGCAGAGGCCCCCGTCCAGGGCCCTTGCAACAGTCCCTCAAAGCCACCAGTGTCCAGCCCTCCTGTCTTTCTGCAGTGGCAGGCTCAGGTGGGTCTCTCCCCTGTGCTCACAACATAGTTCCCGGAGCTCCAGGAATCATGGCCACCATCAAGATAGGAAGGAAGAGGCAATGGGCATGTGCCAGCTGAGCTGGGCCCTTGAAGACAGCTTTCCTGGAAGCCTGGACTCCTGCTTAGGTCTCACTGGGCAGAACTATCACCTTGCCCTTCCCAGCCTCCATCTGCAGGGGAGCTCATTTCCATTGTGGACACGGGGTCATTTATAGAGGCAGAAGGGAGAGGCGCAACTGTCACTACCTTGTCTAGGTGACCGACAGGACATCTGGGGCGGGGAGCGGTGGCGCTGTTGGGAGCCTTCCTGCAGGGATTCTGGGGAAGGTATTCTATTAGCAGCAGATGCGCTCAATTTCCTTCTTCAATCCTGGCGGATTTTTTCAGGCATTTTCCTCCTTTGCTTTTTTCTTTTTCTTGTGTTCTAGGGATGGGACTCAGAGCCTCATGCATGCTAGCTACACCTCAACCTCTCTTCCAATATTTTCTTAATGACAGATTACACAATCCCTGCATTTTTGTTAACTGTGTTCTCAAATTAGTCTCCATAATTGGTTATGCCTGTTTTTTAAAGTATACTGGGTCCTTTTTCTTCTTCAGTTTGCTTAATTCTCTCTATGAGGTTTGATTCTCCATTTCTCTCCCAGCTCCCTCTTCTCTCCCACCTGATCGCTGCCTGCTGACTCCAGGTTTGAGCAGGTATTTATTAAAGGCCTGCTCCATGCCAGTTCCTCTTTGCTCCTCGTCTTTACTATGGTGTGACAGTTCTTTTTCTTTTAATTTTTTAATTTGTACTTTACAGTTATACATGACAGTAGAGTATATTTTGACATATCATACATACATGGAGCATAACTTCCCATCTTATGGATGTACATGATGTGGAGTTTTATGGGTCGTGTATTCATATATGAATGTAGGACAGGTACGTCTGCTTCATTTTACTGTCCTTCCTCTTCCCATCCCCTTCCTTTCCCTTCATTCTCCTTTGTCTAATCCAATGAACTTCTATCCCCCTCGCCCCATTGTGTGTTAGCATCCACATATCAGAGAGAACATTCGGCCTTTGGCTTTTTTGGGACTAGTTTATTTCACTTAGCATGATATTCTCCAATTCCATCCATTTACCATCAAATACCACACTTTCATTCTTCTTTAAGGCTGAGTAATATTCCATTGTGTATATATATATATATATATATACCACAATTTCTTTATCCATTCATCTGTTGAAAGGGCACCTAGGTTGGTTCCATAGCTTAACTACTATGAATTGAGCTACTAGAAACATTGATGTGGCTGCAGTTGCGACAGTTCTTGATGGTTCTGATCTCTCTTTTGTTTCTTAGAGTAGATTTCCTTCATTCCATCTTACTCATTTATCTTTTCAACTTCTGGGCCTGTTTCGCATAAGCCACCCACTCCCACCTCAGAATCTGAGACCTTGGCTTGGGGGCTCTGCTTGACATTTCCCTGAGTGAGGCCTGTGTCCTGGCTGTTGACGCTTTCTGCTCCAGATGTTCTGTTTTGGCAGGAGACGGGCAGACTACATTGCTTCCCAACCCACCACATTGCGAGAAGATGCAGTATCTTCTTTTAATATCCGGTCACCCCGTAGTAACAGCTACAGAGAGATGTGCTTTGAACATAAGGAGGTGCTTGAGTTAAGTACTCAGCAAAGAGTGAGTCCACTCCATAAGATGAGGGATGTAGTGCTGGGTTTAGGGGGCTTTTGGAGCCCTGAATGAGGTGTTGGCAAAACAGCTGGGGAAAAGTAAGTTTCATGTCCCAGATAAGGTTGGGGCCAGAAATGACCAGTTCTGAGGATCTTAACTGTCTTCTCTCTTCCTTCTTTGTATGCCCAGCCCCAGGGCTTCCTGTCCTCTTAGGATATCCCTGCTCCCCCCCCTTCCCCAGACTGACTAGGATTTTCTGTTTTGGATGCCTTGGGGCTATGAGAGAACTCAAATCTTTTCTGCTCCCTCCCCAAACTTAACCTGCCCACAGCCACTTCCTTCCAGGCAGGAGGCCCTGGAGCAGGGTTCTCCTCCTGGGAGCTGCTGACATTTGGGGTCTGATAAGCCTGTGGTGGTCCATGACAGGATGTGTGGCAGCATCCTAGGCCCTTCCCAGTGGTGCACCAGGTTGTCACCACCACCAAGAGTAGATGTATATCCTTCTGGAATGTTTTTGTTCATACACAAACATGTAAGTTTACACACACATGTATGTTTTCCTGCAAACACATGTATAGTTCTTTATGTAAAATCACTAACATACTTGGGTTTTTTTCCCTTTTTTAAAAATTTTTACTTTTTTGGGTAGTGGGAATTGAACCTGGGGTGCTTAACCACTTAGCCACATTCCCAGCTCTTTTTTATATTTTAGAGACAGGGCCTCACCAAGTTGCTTAGGGCCTCACTAAGTTGCTGAGGCTGGTTTTTAACTCAATTATCCTCCTGCCTCAGCCTCCCAAGCTACTGGAATTACTGGCATGCACCACCAAGCCAGCTCCTTCCCATTCCTTTTTAAATGCTTTTATTAAGATTCAATTCACAGACCATGATCTATTTAAAGCATAAAATTAGACAGGTTTTAGTATTTTCACAGATTTTGGCAACCATTAGCAAATCAATTTTAGGCTATTTTGTCATTCCAAAAAGAAATGCATACCCCTGGGCAATGACCCTCCTCTCCTCTAGCTTCTACTTTCTGTCTTCATGGATTTCCCAACTCTGGAAATTTCATAAAAATGAAATCATACTATATGTGACCTTTTGTGATGGTTGTCTTTCAGTTTGCATGATGCTTTTTAAGTCGTTTGGGTTATAACATGTTCATCTCATTTTATTGCTACACGTTCTATTACATGTACCACGTTGTATCTATTCATTGGTTGATGGGTATTTGGGTTGTTTCTACTTCTAGCTTTTATGGCTAATGTGCAAAGTTGAATAAGTAGGTGTGCAAGTTTGTGTATGGGTATGTTTGCATTTCTCTTGGGTATATACCTGGTTTGGAGTTAATTAGATTTTAATTCTAATCTTTACCTTTGGAAGAAGCACTAGGTTATTTTCCAAAGTGGCTGTACCATTTGACATCCCACCAAGAGTGTACAGGGGTTCGAGTTTCTCCACATCCTCACCAACACTTTCATTATCTTTTATTTAAATAATAACCGTCCTAGTAGATTAAAATGGTATCTCATTGTGATTTTGATTTGCATTCTCTACTGACAAATGATCTTTTTTAAAAAATACATTTAGTTGTAGATGGATGCAATGCCTTTGTTTTATTTATTTTTATGTGGTGCTGAGGATCGAAACCAGTGCCTCATATGTGAAAGGCAAGCGCTCTACCACTGAGCCATAACCCCAGCCCATGACAAATGATCTCAAGCATCTTTTGTGTGTTTCCTGGCCATTTGAATAGCTCCTTGAAAGAAATGCCTATTTAGATTTTTTGCTCATTTAAAAAATTGGGATATTTGACCTCTTATTATTAAGTCGTCAAAGTGCTTATTATGATCTAGATTCAAACCCCTTATCAGATCCATATTAGCAAATATTTCCCCTCTTCTGTGGGTTCTTTTTGCTTACTCCTGAGTCTCCTTTGAGGCACAAAAGTCTTCAATTTTGCTGATGTTCAGTGTATCTATTTTATCTTTTGTTGCTTATACTTCTAGTGTCATCCAAGAAACCATTATCTAACGCAAGGTCACAAAGATTTATACCTGTTTTCTTCTAAGAGTTGGGTAGTTCTGTGCTTGCATGTAGGCTGTTGGTCTATTTTGAGTTAGTTTGTATATGGTGTGAGGTCTGGGACCAGCTTAACTCTTGCAGTGGATCTCCAGGTGTCCCAGCACCATTTATTGGAAAGACTATCCACCCCACCTCACCCACCTGATGGAATTAGTTTGGTACCCCTGTCAAAAATCGGTTGACCATGAATGTGAAGGTTGCTTTCTGAATTTTCAGTTCTTTCGATCTGGATGTCTCTCTTTATGCCAGCACCTTGATCGTTGTGGCTTTATAATAAATTTTAAAATCAAAATCAGGAAGTATGAGTCCTCCAGTGTTGTTCTTCTTTTTCAAGACTTGTTTTGGCTATTCTGGGATCCTTAAACCTCCTTGTGAATTTCAAGATTGTTTTGTTCATTTCTGCAAAGGCGGCTTGGCATTAAATCAATTTGGAAATATTACCACTTTTTTAGTCTTCTAATCTAGGAGCACTGAGATATATTTCCATTTATTTAGATCCTTTCATTTTTTTCAACAATGTTTTATAATCTTCAGAGTGTATGTTTTGCACTTGTTTTGTTGATTTCTTCTTATTCTTTTCAATGCCGTTGTAAATGAAATTATTGTCTTAATTTTACTTTAGAATTTTTTATTACCATTGTATAAACAGAGTTGACTTTTGTATGTTGATCTTGAATCCTGGGATCTTGCTGTTCATGTATTAGTTCTTACCATGTTTTTGTGGATTCCCTAGACTTTCCCATATGAGATCACAGAATTTATGAATAGAGAGAGTTTTAATTCTTCCTTTGAAGTCTGGAAAATTTATGTCTTTTATTTCATGCCTGCCTGGAGTCTTCAATACAGTGTTGAACAGCAGTGGTAAGAATGGACATCTAAGTTTATTCCTTATCTTAGATGGAAAGTGTTCATTTTTCATCATTGAGATTGGTACTAGTTTTGTAGATGGTCTTTATCAGGTTGGGGAAGTTCTCTTGAAGTCCTAGCTTATTATGTGTTTTAAATAACAAAAGGTTTTTGCTGTTTTGCCAAATTATTGTGCATCTATTGCGATAATCTTATGATTTTGTTGTTTGTGCTATTGATAGTATATTCCATTAATTTTTATGTATCAAGTCAATCTTGGATTCCTAGAATAAATGCCACTCAGTTGTGATATGTAATCTTTTCTGTATGATTTCGCATTCAGTTTGCTAATATATTGTAGAGGATTTTGGCATCTATATGCAAAAAAGATATTCATCTATTTTTTGTGATGTCTTTTTCTTGGTTTGGCATCAGGGTGATTTTATAGACCTGTGGAACGAGTAGAGAAGTGTCCGTCTGTAGTTCTTGCATCTTTCTGAGGTTTCCCAGGATACACAGCCACAGCACGGATGTTCAGTAACTTAGCTATTCCTCCCATTGTGGGACATGTAGGTTGTTTCTAATTATTTGCTAGTACAACAGCTCTGTACAGCATAATTTTAATTTTAATTTCAAATTGTAAATATGTATAGCAACTGCAAAGTTTTGAGAATTTTTAAACTTAAATATTCTCTTGACCAATTTGCAAGAATCTTATTCTTCCTCTTCCTTGGGACTGTGCTCAACACTCTACAGACCGTCTGTCCTTCTGTGCCACAGGATTGTCATTTTCCCCATTCCATGAGAGAGAAAACTGAAAACACAGTGGTTAAGTAGCTTACTGGGAAAAGAAAAATAGCTTACTGGAAGTTACATAGCGAGTAAGTAGTGGAATTTTAATTTAAACAGTGTTCAACCTCGACTTGAATTGCAGGGACAGGGAGGCCAACCCCTGAGATTGTCAAAATTCTAGTGAAAATGAAAATAAAACCCACGGCCTTTGTTCTGTATTTATTTTTGCCACCAACGTGTTTATATTTGATATCACTTATGGGGAAATGGCCAGTATCTCCTTGAGGGTTCTTCTTCTTGCCAAGGAGGATGTAGGTCACCTGAGAAATTAAAGTCTAGAATAATTAGTAAAGAACAAAAGACAAAGTCAGAAAGAGAGTTTCAAAAGTCGGAGCCCCTGTAGGTCCAGTTCACATGGGGGCTGGAGCTAGACAACAAGAAAATGGCTCCCAGGGTTTATGTAAGGGGGTACATCAAAGGCAGGGATAAGGTTTCAAGGGCGGAGTCTTGTGTTGTCTTGCAGTCAGCAGGTTACTTGGCATCTTGGCAGGTCACACCCATCTCAGAGGGGCTGTGTGGCTACAGCAGGTCACCCCATCTCTGGTACTGTGTGGGATCTTTGGCAGAGCTAAGGGGGAAGTTCACCTGCATCAAGTGGTCTATCCCTGTGGGGGTGCCATAGGAGTTCCCAATGCCAGACCTCTCCCCTCACTGGCTGCAATGCTGATAGTCCACATGCAACCCACGGATGGCTCTCTAGTCACTAATGGATCAGGCTGTATAAGGAAGATGTCTGGGTGTCCCACACTGGCTTTGAACAGTACTATTTCTCCCTCATGACTCCTTAGGACACCCAGCACCCCCTCATATCAAACAAAGTTTAGTTTGATTCCACTGGAATTTACTGAGTCCCTACCACAGGGGACTTATCCCACTTCATGACAGTTCTTAACTGAGGCCCATGGATGGAATCCAAGGAATCTGTCAGTTTGGGTGAGAAAGTAATTCTGTCTTTATGTTTCTAACCTCTCACTAGCCTCTAGCCTTTCCTTCAATTGCAAGTGTAAGTCACAACCCAGAAGTAGGAGGGGGGCCACCTGAAGCTTTGTCACCTGTGGAAATCACAGATCTGTTCCCCTCGCTTCACAGTTGTGGAAAGTACCCACTCATTCACTACTGCTCCAGGGTCATGGAGCTTTAGACCTGATGTTGCTCCTTTATGATTTGACAATGATGCACATATTGCATATCACACTGTTTTACTCAGCTATTTTGCTGCTGCAACTAAAAGAACCCAACCAGAACAATTGTAGAGGAGGAAAGCTGATTTGAGGGCTCCTTTCCTCAGGGCTGGAGGTGAGGCAGAGTATCATGGCGGAAGAGTGTGGCAGAGGGAAGCAGCTCACATGATGATCGGTAAGCAGAGAGACTCCACTCACCACATACAAATATATACCCCAAAGCCGCACCCCACCTCCTGCAGCCACACCCACCACTTGTTACCACTCAGTTAATCTCCTACCAGGGGATTCATTCACTGATTGGGTTAAGGCTCTCACATCCCAGTCATTTCTTCTCTGAACCGTCTCACACGTGAGCTTTTGGGGGACACCTCCCATTCAAACCATAACACACACATTTGTCCCATAGTTTAAGAACTGTGTTTTCATATGGCTGCTTCTACAATCCTGTACATTTAAATTCATTCATTTAAAAAAAAAAAAACAATAAAACATTCTGAGAAGCGACCCTTAGGCTTCATGACTGTCAAAGGCTCCTTGTAACAGAAAACAGGAATCGAGAACTGGACTAGGGCGGATTTTGAATGAAGAGGAAAAAGGGAACCTGCCACTGCTGTGTGGCTGCCCACGGGGCGAGGGAAGGACGTTGATCCTCTTGCAGCTCTTTGAAAGGGGATGGAAACATTCCTGTTGCTCAATCAGGGCAAAACCTCCTCCTTTCCTGAGTATTCAGAGGATGTTGCTGTGTCTTGAGGGTCATGGCTTGGGGCACAAATGGCTACTCTCCCTCAGGGCAGTGGAGAAGAGACACCATTTAGAAATGCCCCTTTTTTTTTTCTTTCCCGTACTGGGATTGAGCCCAGAGTTGGTCTATCTTTTAACTTCATCCGCAATCCCTTTTAAAACTTCTTAAAATATTGAGACAGGACCTTGCTAATTTCTGAGGCTAGCCTTAAACTTGCAATCCTCATGCCTCAGACTCCACAGCAGCTGGAATTATAGGCATGCTCCCAGGCAGGGAGGTCCTTTTTACACAGCACTCCGCATAGGGCAGTGGGCATTGTTTATTGTCTTCTCTGCTCTTTTACCCCTCGTGTTCTGCTAGTGACAGTGACCCTTGACCCTAGCCTACCACCTGCCCTGTGGTTTCAGCATCACCTGTACTCTGTGTCCTAACTGATTTAGGGATATATGCTACTTTGTAGCCATTTAGTGCTACCTCTCATTTGATGTTTAAATTAGAAATTGCAACCAACAGGCCTTGGACTAAGGGTGATTTGTTTTATTTGGTGGCAGATGGTGATAAGTTGGTAAGTGTTTAACAACTAGTTAAAAATAATAATAATAAAAACAGAAGTCTCAATTCATAATATTTGCCCATTCCTGTGGTATAAATATTTCCAGATGTCAAGTCACTGGGGACAGACAGCAGAGTAAATGTCATCATCAGCTCTTAAGGGCCTTTGTCAGCCAGCTCCCTCACACTGCTATGGACCCCAGTGTTTGAGAAAAGTTAAATTAGTTGTCAACTATTAAAAATCAGATTTCCCAGTCAAAATCTAGATTTCTGATTTTTCTTGAGAAAATGGAAACGCTGGCCCTGTGGGATCCATATTCTACGAGGCAGCCATTCACCGAAGAGGAACTATGGCTACTCCCTTAGGGACCTCACTGCCACCTGCCACTCAGCACTGTTTGCCTTTTTTCCTGTTCCCTGCTTTAAGTGCTAAGGTTCCTTCTTCCTTTGAGATAGAAGAAACCCAGCAATCCTATCACTTGGCTTTTATCAAAAACTCCAAAGAGTTGCAGAGTAGGACCCCCTATATGATCCTATGTGATATTCATTTTTTCTTTCTATATTTGTTTATCTATTTTTGCTTCAGCTCGACCATGGGGCAATCAAGTGTCTCCTGATAGGGTGCATGGAGACTTGACTTCCGTTCTTGTGGATTTCCCTCTGGCCATACCAAATCAGTAGGCAACAGAAGCTTGTCTACTTAGGATATTTCATTAATGAGAATCCAGCAGAAAAGCCTGAACTCTGTGGCAAGCTACTTTTCCTATGGGAAATTAAGACCCACTGACTGGAAATGGTGAAAAGCAATGAGTTCAGAGGAAACTCAGTACAGTAATTAAAATGCATCAATCAAGTTCTGTACAGTAAGCAGCTGACACCAGCATAGGAAAAGAAAAGTAGCATCTCCCAGGTCCTGCTGGACACTGTCCATGTTGATCTTGGACAGCACACCGGTGTCTGGGAAGCCTGCTCTTAAACCTGGAATGCAGGTCACTCACAATGCCAGTCCTGCTAGAATGACTGGACCATGATGATCTCATTATTTGTGAGGGTTAAGGGGTCCAGAAAGGGTGTTAGGCATTTTAAAACCCTGTTCTTTTGGGGATAGAATGCAGGGAATCTACGAATGTGAATTTTGGGAGAGGGGCTACAGACAGGGTCTTGGAGTTACCGATGATGGTGGGGACGAAGGGGCAGTCGGGTAGAAAAACAGTAGTAGGGACTAGGGTTGTGGCTTAGCGGTAGAGCACTGGCCTAGCATGGGTGAGGCACTGGGTTCGATCCTCAGCACCACATACAAATAAATAAATAAAAATAAAGTTGTTGTGTCTGCCTGCAACTAAAATATATATGTGTGTGTGTGTGTGTGTGTGTGTGTGTATATATATAAAGAAAAAAATGGTAGGTGTTTTAAGCATTACATTATGTATGTACTTGAACATTTGCAAGAGTTTTGTCATTTAAGAGTAAAATCAAACCGGGTGCTGTGATGTGCACTTGCAATCCCAGCCCTTTGGGAGGCTGAGACAGGAGAATCGCAAGTTCAAAGCCAGCCTCCGCAACGGCGAGGTGCTAAGCAACTCAGTGAGACCCTGTCTCTACGTAAAACACAAAATAGGGCTGGGGATGTGGCTCGGTGGTCGAGTGCCCCTGAGCTCAATCCCTGGTACAAAAAGGGGGGGGGGTAAAATAAATTTCACTTTGGAAAGGAAAGCTGCATTGTCGAAGATGCTTTTTGCGAGCGTGAACCTGGAAGACCACTGATGACTCCTCCCACGTGCCTGCATGCTGTCTGTGGGGGAATCAGAACCCCACTGCTCAACCTCAACCATCTGTTCAGATTCGTCTTCCTAACAACATGTATGAAACTAAGGGAGGACAGGGTTTTTAACGGATGCATGTGGTTCACTAAACACAGCTGCAGTGAAGGCACGACTAACAAGAACAATACTGAGGTTTGTGGGCAGTTGATAAGGAATCATGGAGGACAGAGGACAGAGGCAGCATTTTTGTTTTTTGGTTTCTTTTGAATTTTATGTGTTGTTTTTAGATACACATGACAGTAGGGTGTGTTTTGACATATCATGCACACATGGAGTATAACTTGCCATTCTTGTGGTTGTGCACGACGTGCAGTTACCCTGGCCGTGTATTCACATGTGGACATAGGAAGGTGATGTCCAGTTCATTCTACTGTCCTTCCTGTTCCCCTCTTCACTCCCTTCCCTTCATTCCCCTTTATCTAATTCAGTGAACTTCTATTCTTCCCCTCCCTGCCTTCCCTTGCTGTTGGTCAGCATCCACATATCAGAGAGAACATTTGGCCTTTGGTTTTTTGGGAATGGCTTATTTCACTTAGCATGAGAGACTCCAATTCCAATCGTTTACCAGCAGATGACAAAATGTCATTCTTCTTGATGGCTGAGTGATATTCCATTGTGTATATATACTACATTTTCTTTATCCATTCATCTGTTGAAAGGGTACCTAGGTTGGTGCCATAGCTTGGCTATTGTGAATTGAGCTGTTGTAAATGTTGATGTGGCTGTGTCACTATAGTATGCTGATTTTAAGTCCTTTGGGTATAGACCAAGCAGTGGGATAGCTGGGTCAGATCGTGGTTCTATTCCAAGTTTTCTATGGCATCTCCATACTGCTCTCCAGAGTAGTTGCACCAATTTGCAGTCCCACCAGAAATGTATAAGCAAGCTTTTTCCCCCACATCCTTGCCAACATTTATTGTTACTTGTATTTAATCCTTATTCCCCGCATACTTGACTTGCCATATTTGGGATTTGTTTCAATGGGATTTGGTGGGCGCCATTTTCCCCTTTTCTGACTACATCAGCTCTGACTTCTGCTTCACCTTTCAGTCCATGGAGAAGGGTGAGGACCCCAAGGTGCCTCTTAGGTTTTGTTGTCTGCATGGAACCATCAGCTTCATGTGTGTCCCTGTCACCTCTGTGCACCAGCAGGCACCCCACACAGTCCTGTCATGCATAGGGCCCTAGTAAAGATTTGTGCCTCACGCACTCTTTGATTGTGAAGCTGGTGCTGGCTTTTGTCATCACTGAAGGATAACCAGGCATTCATTTAACTTCCCCAAAGGGCTGCTTCTGGACTGGAGCCAGAGAGTACAGTGATCTGGTCATAGAACTGGACCATTGTTGCTCAGCTGAATTATCACAGAATGAGCGAGTCTAAAGCGCCTTATCTTAATGGTAGAGCTGATTTTATATCTTATCATTGGAGAGAGGAAACACCAGAGCATGGAGTTCTGCCTTACTCGTTTCCTTTTCCTGTGTCTTAACCAGGTCATGTCCCATCTCAAGCCAACTCGAGGAGGTGGGGCTCAGCCACATCATTTGTGTACCATAGCACCGAGGCATGTGTCGGGCACCTGGGGCATGATAGGCTTCATTATCAAGGATTTCTCTATAGAATTAAAGTCTGATCTAGAAAAATGTTTGTTCCAAACTTCTTTTTAACTTATCCATTTTGGTGAAAGCAAATAAAATAAAAGGGATTATGTGTTACCCCACCTCCTCAAAATGTGTCTACTCAACATAATTGAAGTCCTTTTGGATGTTTGAGGCTCATCATATGGGCAGGAAGCGTGGTGTGTTTGAGCTGGAGAGGAATTCAATGTCCATTCTACCAAAAAGGGCAACGCCACCCAGGAACCAGGGGGGTACCATTCTTGGCCCTTACATTGACCCATGATCTTTCTTTCAAAAAAAATATCCCTTTTTGCTAGCATCAAGTGACTCTAATAAGGATGCACATCAAGATACCCTAGGAAACTTTTAAAAATGTATAACTGTCTAAACTATTTGACTAGAATATTTTGTTTCAATAGGGCTGAGGTGGGGCCTTGGCAGCTCTACTTACCCACCAAAACTTTCCTAGGTAAGATTTTTGCTCTTCTTGAGAGCGAGTGTTACAGTCAGCGTGTCTGCTGCTATTTTCACTTCAGCGGTCTGTTCTCGGTGGTATCTGGGTGAGGACCTCCACGCAGTGGCTTCTTTCTTCCACCTAGTTAGAACAGCAATTCTCAAACGCATTCAGAGGGTGAGATAACTGAAGTTCTTGCAAAATACAATAAGGCATTGTGATACATATTTTTCTCTCATAAATACTAGGGACATTTATATTAGCAGCGAGTGTAACTGTTTATTGTCTTAGTGTTACCCTCTGTGAGTACTGGGTTCATTGTCTCCATTCAGCAAAGAATCAAAGAGCAGAGATAGCCAACAAGCAGCAAGTTTATTGCAAAAGAGACAGACAGGCTTCTCACAAGAGAAGGGACTCCAGTGCCGTTGGAGAGTTTGGGCCTATTCTTCTTATGGTCTCAGGAATTTCCTCCTTTCCTTATCTCCTCCCCTGTCCACACACTCCTCACTATTGGTGGCCCCTCTGTCCAAGTGTCTGTTTTAGTTTTTCTATTGGATCCCCTACTGAGGAGCACTAGTACGGAAATGTCTATCTGATTGGGTCCCCTGTTTGTGTCCATGAGCACTTTTGTCAACCAGGCAGGTGACCTCATCAGAAGACCCTCTCCATGCTCCTTTGTCCTGCCCCCGCCCCGACCTCCTCACTGCCATGTTGCCCTGGCTGCCCCCACCCTTCTCCATCTCCCTCATGAGTCAAGGCCCTTTTGCCTGCGAGGACTGGGGACTCACTTGAATGAGTGCAAAGCAAAACATGGAATAGTATTGTAAGGATATGGGGGGGGTCGTTCATGAAACTGTGGGGCAGGAAGTACAGGTGAGCCTTGCAGGAGTCCACAGCCCCCGGGAGGGGCAGGAATCAGCAGCCATTGTCTTAGTCTCTTGCCTTTGCCTCTCTTTCTGTGGCTGCTTTATTCTCCCCTCTCACTTTTGACGTCTACTTTCTGCTTCTCTTCACTCTTGGCTAATGATGACCCCCTTAGCCCTCGAGTTTTCATCTCCTCAGTTGAAACAACTAACAGTGATCACATTACTGTTTCTTGGTCCCATGGGGCCATTCCTGAGAGAATCCAATTGGTTGAATTTGGGTCAGATGATGTTGATCTCTTGACCAATCAGGTGAATCTTGGGGGCTTGGACCAAACAGAGTAAACATGGCTGCCAAGGGAAAGTACTGTGGGAAGAAACCCTGAATCCTGTCATGAGAGAAGAGATGCCTCCAAAGAAGGGTTCAAGGAGTATTTGGAGAGAAGGGGAAACTTGACTCAGGGGTTCTTGGCATACATGATGGAAAATAAATTTAGGAGCGGGGTTTGTGACTTAGTGGTAGAGTGCTCACCTAGCACTGGGTTTGATCCTCAGCACTACATAATATATATTCTGTTCACCTACAATTAAAAAATAAATATATAAAAAAAAGAAATTTAGCACATTCCAAAGACATGGAGGTTTATTTAGGAAGTAGATGTATATTCTCAATCTCGTGAGATTGCCCCTTACTTTGGGGTAAAGCAAAGAATATACATTCCACAGAGAATGTGAGCATCTCTAGAAGGAGAGGCAGCCACCTGCTGTTGTAGGAGTTCTTGTTTACAGAGGGTCACTGCTAGGGGCTGGATCAGAGGTGGAGCCCAGACAGAGTTACACAATTGCACCCCAGAGTTCCCTTGCACATTGCCCTCACGTTACAAGATCATGGGTCAAGGGTGCTTCCTTTGATACTCAGCATCTCTCCCTTTATTACAAATTCCTATCTCGTTGTGTTCTATATTTTATTTTACCTCTTAGCATAAACCCCCTACCTGTACACCTAGAGACTGTTCTCTCAATATAACCAGCCATCTTATCAAAAGCCACAAAATATGTTCCCTATCCCTGATTGGAGGATATCAAAGTCCTATTGAGCTGCAGCAAGTAGAGCCTCGTGGTTCTCAGGTAGGAATGCCCACCAGCTGCCATGTGTGGACTAAGCAGTCAGATTGAACTACCCCCAGCACACCCAATAAACAACAGTGGAGCAAAAACAAATCAAAGCCAATAAAAATCCCCCTTTAGAAAAAGGAGTGGGGCATAGGAACCCCTGTGCATCACATCTGGTAGTTAGCCGTGGGTGCAGAGCTTACACGGCATCCTGAAGGGCACAGAAAGGTGAAATGGGACTCCAGGCATGGGTATCCAGACCTAGTAAACAAACAAGGGGGTTCATCACAAGGCTCCAGCTGGCTTGATCTTGTTCACCTCCCTCTCCTCCTCCCTCCCAGGCAGACACTTCAGTAGAGCCCCATGAGGACAGGACGACCCTCTGGGTCTCTCTGGGCCTCCTGCATCTGCCTCACTGGGTCTGTCTTTACTGCTCTGGGCACTAACCTAGATGTTCCTCAAAGGCTTTCAAACATGGAGAGAACCTGGATATTCCCCCCTGCAGAGTTCTCCAAACACCACAGAGACTACACATAACTTCAGGCAGCACATGGAAAACATACTTTTTAAAATGTCTATTTTGTTGGCACTTTGTGAGAGAGAGAGGGATACTGTGAATTGAACGCAGGGGTGCTCTACCACTGGGCTGTACACCCAGCCCTTTTTATCTTATTTCGAGAGAGGACCTCACTGAGTTGCTGAGGCTGGCCTCAAATTTGCAATCCTCTTGCCTCAGCCTCCTGAGTAGCTGGGATTATAGGCATGTGCCCCCCGCTGCTCAGCTTTCACTGGCATTTTAATTTTAAATGTATTTCAATGGCACAAAAATGTACTTTGTGATCTGTTTGCTCTCACTGCTTAGTATGAAGTTGAGTTTCAAAGTGCTGCAATTTATATAACAGCATTAAGTACGTGACTTCCCAGGCTAAAGGTCAATATGGCCACATTACAAAGACCCTCTGGAGATCATAAAAGCCTCAGCCAGGTTGCTTTGGGACTGGAGTTGTTCTAGCTAATTGAGGATCCTCCTTCGAATCTTTAGAACATAATTTTGTGTTTACCTTTAATATTAATGAATAAAAATTGGGCTGGGGTTTTGGCTCAGTGGTACAGTGCTTGCCTGGCACGTGTGAGGCACTGAATTTGATCCTCAGCACCACATAAAAGCAAATAAATAAATAAAATAAAGGTATTGTGTCCATCTACAACTAAAAATAATTTTTAAAAAAGAATAAAAATCTCCATTATCTCACTGGTCAGAGTAACTGCTAACATCTTTGTGTTTCTTTCATAACACTGTGTGTTCAGTTTTACCAAGGTTACAATGAAGGTTTTTGGTTTTTTTTTAATTTATTTTGGTTTCAGGGATTAAACCCAGGGGCACTTAACCACTGAGCCACACTCTCAGCCCTTTTTATGTTTTATTTTGAGACAGGGTCTTACTAGGTTGCTTAGGACCTCACCAAATTGCTGAGGCTGGCTTTCAACTCATGATCCTCCTGCCTCAGCCTCCTGAGCTACAGGGATTACAGGCATGCACCACCTGCAAAGAAATATTTCTAAACTGTATCTGTCCACTCTCCTTTCCCAGTAAGTAGGGTTTTCTCAGTGCAGTTGAACCTTTGTGTGAGGAATGTTCACATGCTGCACTGGCACTGACAACAGCAGGGTAGAGGGAGCTTTTTTTGGAAATAGAGCTTTTTCCACCTTATTCAGGTTATCCCCTTGGTGGCTTCATAAATGTCCTAAGTCTATGCTGGATCTTATTTCTTGTTAATGGGCTCCTTTTCCTAAAAAGTTGAATATGTGAAAAATTCCAAGAAAAATAAATTGTCTACTAGCTGGGTTCCAGGAAATGGAGGATTGATTGATCTACACAATGAACTATTAGAAATATGTTCCCGGCTCAACAGTTGGTGGTGCTCCATGTACCATGAGTCTTCCCTTTGGGACGGCTTGGAGGAAAGAGCTGAGGTTTTAGGAAAGAGTTGGAGACTGGAGGAAAGTTGTGGCTACCACACAGCAAGGCAGAACTGCTGAATGGAAACACAGGGGAATGGCCGTGGGAGCTCGGCCGTGCAGGGGACAAATGGACAGTGGGTGGGCTACATGTCCGCAGGATTATTCAGAAGGGTCTGGAACATCTGCTTTCAGGAGAAAGTCACAGAACTATTCATTTTTCTCCAACTAGTTTTCCCTTCCAGGGGAGACAAGTGGTATGAACTGTCCAAAAGCTGTGACTATTTGGCTCTCATGTCCCCACATAGCACAGACTTCCTTTCCTGATAGGGACACAATCTGACTACTGTGCGATTCTGGATTCTTCTCCAGCTGCTGTTCTCTAGTCACCGTGGCTAAGGCTGGGGTTTCCCTGTCCTTCCCTTCACCGCCCAATATTAAAGTTAATTTGCATTTTCTGTTAGGTAAGTACCCAAGTGCCAGATTAAAGCTTCTTTGAAGTTAGTGTCCCTTTGCAGTTCCTAGTGTAGATAATCTACACCTGGGTAATCAGGGACTGACCACAGTCAAAACGAACTGAAGGAGACTGAAGAGATCTTCCTATAAGGAACCCTATGCAAAGACGTGAGGCCCCCTCTCCAGCTGAGAACCTCCATTACAGAGGCTGCGTGTCTTTGTGATTTACTTTCTATCATTAGCCAATTCTCAAACCTCAGCAATGCTGGCCCAGGGAAACCTAAACTGGAAGTAGATTCTGCATAATGAAGTTATAGTTTAATAAGCCCCTTGTGGCTGGGACTGATGCCCTCCAGGACAAAGGCTCTTCTATTTGCTGGGGAGAGGATTGCCTCTGTAAACAAATGACCATGAGGCTTAATCAGCCTCAAGCATGTCAGGTAGGCAGAGTGTGACAGAAAGGAAAACTAATTCTGTCAGGCCAGAAGTGGCTATTTTTATAGCTCTGATTTGTCCACGTGAAACAGTGGAGTGTTTTGAAAAAATATTCCAAAGGGCTGCCGCTTTTTGAATCTGTATTTGCAGCTCAGTGTTGGACGTTCCGCTCTGCAGGTACCTCCCCGCTCCTTATAGCTGAGTGTGCTGCGGCATTCAGATGGGCGCCTTGCTCTCCCATGCCTCAGTTTCTCCATCTGGAACAGAGTTGTTCTCAGGAGTGAATGAGATAACAGGCACAGCATTCAGAATGCCACCTGCCTTGCAGTGAACACTCCATACCTGTTTGTCCCTTCACCAGCAGGCACTCCCAGTACACAATGTCTGGGATGCTCTGTTTTTCTGATATCTTAATCAGAAGTCCTGGCACATCTCTGCTCTGAGTCTTTCTCTTGGACCAGCGATCTCAGGGAGGGTGTCTGGTCTTCACAGGCAGACAAGAAGGCAAGGGTGTCATATTCTGGAACAATCCTGTTGCAATGGATCCTTAAGACTGGTGCTCCAGCCATTCTGGTTAAGGTGAAGATATTCATCATTTTTGTAAAACTGGCAACAATAAGAGTCAGTGTTCAGAGGCTCACCGGATGCCATGCTCAGTACGCAGCTCTTCTCTACACTAGAGCCTCTTCATTTATGGAGGTGAAAATTGAGACTTAGAAGCATCAAGCATGAATATTGCAGAGGATTGTGAGTTCAAAGCCAGCCTCAGCAACTTAATGAAGCCCTAAGCAACTCAGCAAGACCCTGTTTCTAAATAAAAAAATATTTTTAAAAGGGCTGGGGTGTAGCTTAGTGGTTAGGCACCTCTGGTTTTGTTACGGCGAGATCGCAATAAATCACCGAGTCAATCTTAAAGCAGGAGATGGAAACTTTATTCACCAGCCGGGGGTCCAGATCCACCAAGTGGTGGGCCAAGGCTCAGGCTGCAAGTCTACACCCTTCGACCCCTTCCCAGGGTTTGAGTCCACCTTTTATAGTCCAAAACCATATTAATTATAAGTGGCTGTTGCTATGATTCAACCATAAACAAACGTCATGAGACCTAAAATCATAAGCAGGAGGGGAAGTGGGTCAAAATGACCCTAGTTGAGTACAAGTTAAAGAATAGTTACTAACATCTAGACAATGGATCTCTGACGGGATACATTGTCCAAGAAAAATGGGAATCAAAGAGAGAACAGTTTTACATTGTGTAAGAATTGCCATTGTGTTGCCAAACATGCTATGCTAAGTAACTGTTGATGGGTACAGAGGCAGGGTGTTCCCGTGGGAGAAGCATTTCTTACATGATGTGGGGTCTCAGGGCAAAATGGAGGCTGTTTGGTCATTGGCCATATATATAGCCTGGCACATAACAGTTTCTATCCCTGGAACCAAAAAAAAAAAAAAAGATTATTGCCATGTGCTGAAATGCCTCTTGGCAGAGGCAAGATTCCATCCTGGATGATGAGACTCCAGAATCCATCATCTCAACCCCTCCAGTCCCGAGCACATTCAGGAACATTCTCTCTCCTGCCCCCTGCCCCCTGCTGACTGGAGATTAGTTATAGGGATACCTGCCAAGTTCCTCCCTGATCTACACGCAGCCTTTGGGAGCTGGAGCTTTTCAGAGCTTCTGGATCCGTTTGCTTCCATTAACACTGAGTGTCCGTCTCTCTGTGTGGCTGCTGATTTCCAGTTGAATCAGAAGGCTTCAGTGTCAAGTATTAGACATTAGATGGCGGGGAGGGGAGGATTTTATTTCTGTTCACACTCTGGGGATTTCAAGGGCCACTGGGTTACTTTATCCAGAATCTTTTCTCATGGAAAATGATGTATTTTTGAAGATTAAAAACTACATGAAAACTAGAGCATCCTGCACCCCCAAGAGGAGAGCACCTTCCTCTTCCCTCTCAGCCCTGAGAGAGATGCAGGGCATCTCCCGCCCCCCAGCTCCGCCGGGCTTCTTCCACCCTCCCTGGCTTAAGTTGACGCAGACCTTGCTCAGCTGGCTGAAGACCCGCCTCCTCTTCCGGTTTGTGCCGTGGGCTCAGCTCCTCTCTCGATCATCTTGCCCTCCTCTGACAGCTCGCCTCGCGCGCCCCAATTTTCCTCTGGCATCTAATTTCCTCTTCTTAACTCAGCCTCCTGGTCTTGCTTCTCCTCAAGGACACCTCGCTGGACGCTGACCGCCTTCTTTGCATGCCATTTGCCTCCTCCTGATGTTGCCCTTTGGGTCGGGCACTGAGTCACTGCTGAGCTTTCTCACTGGACCTTTTTCCTCCTGTAAAGCAGAAACAGTCATTATTTTTTATCCAGACTATTTCATATTTATTGTCTTATAGGCCACTCTGATGAGTTTCTGCAAACGTTATTGAAAACCCAAATTCTCTGAAGATGTTTTCCTCCCCAGGCACAGCTAGCAACCAGATGGCAGAGAGACACATTGTTCTTGTCACAACACAAAGTACCATGTTTGGAGACCTTTGTGAATTACTCAGATAATTTCTTTTGTTTGTTTCTTTGAAGCCTTTGTGTGATAATCTAAAGAATTGCAGAATTGTCTCAGGAGGAAGATTCACATTCTTTCATTCTCTTTCTCTCCTGGGCCACTGTCCTGTCCTGTCCTTGTGGGATGGCCAGGGAGGTTGTGCCTGACCCAGGGTCAGTCAGAAAGGCGGGGGAGTCTGGGGAATCCCCTCCTTGGGGAAGTGTCCTTGTCTTAGATTTGGGGATCAACTACTGTTTAACTCTCTTTGCTGTTTACATGTAGGGGTGGGCTGGATCCTTGCACATGTCCAAGTAGTCAAGGCCATTGCTGTGCTCACCACTGTTCTTGCTGATCCTGTTCTTTAAGCTCTTTCTTTCTCTAAGACTTATCTTTTCTTCACCAAGCTTTTTATAAAATGGGTCCTCCTCTTTCAGCTTTATCTGAAGATGGAGATCTTCTCAACTTCCTGTGAAGCGTCCTTCCCTCGTTTAATCCCCTCTGTGACCCTTCCTTGAAATTACAGATTTTAGGAGCAAAAGTAGTCACCTCCTTTTCACGTGAAGAATAAATTAAGTAGTGGAACAGCAGCATTCAACACAAGTGCTTACATGGTCTGTGGTTATAAACTAGGTGCCACCTGCCCTGTGGTCCTGTGTTGCTGTTCAGGTGTTGGTGCGCTAACCCATAAGAACCTCAGGGTTTGAGTCTTTATCTACAAAGTCTATTGCCTTCCAAAATCAAGAGAGTTTTTTTGTTTTGTTTTGTGTTTTCTTATTCAATTCTACTTTCCTTTAAGGTCCTTGAATCCGACACTAAACAGACTAGAACAGGCAGCAATTTATGTCCAAATAGAACCAGGGCTTCGTTTATTTTGTAATTTCTAATTTGCAAGGAAAAGATCCTGAGTTTAAAAAAAATAATAATAATGGAGAGTCCACCAAATTTTCCATGGCTCTTGTGAGACTGCATGATGTCAGGAGTCATTGTCCAGACTTATGGCAAAAACAGGGGCAAAAATGGTTTTCTGTGGAGATGAGGAACTCTTCAGAGACGAGGCCACTGTGCTGGGGGCAGGAGGTCAAGCCCTGGCCAGGCGGAGTTCTTGGGGTCTGGTTCAACAGATGCTAGTTGCCCTGTAACCTTAAGTACCCCTCTCCCCTGGTCAAGTCTTTTGCCTTGAAAATGAGGTGATTCAATCAGAATAAATCATCTCAATGGCTATTAACCTAGCAACCTCCTTTTTATGTCAGAATTTTTCTTATACAGAATGAAAATTTATAACTAAAGCATTCCTTTACTGTTTCAAAGCAAATTCTAGATGAAATAGACCATCTCTACATAAAGTGTCAAAAAGACATCATACTGCCCTAATAATAAAGAACAACAGAGAATATTTTGTATTGAAATGATATCTATCATAGAACCTGAATGCTAGGGTCTGATTCTACTGAAGTAGCCAGGTGCTGGCACCTACAGGTGGACTGACAGGTGTGCTGAGCTGTCCACCATAGTAGTGATGTCTCTGGTGAGATGGCCTGCTACTACGGTGCATAAGAAGTGTCCCCCGAAGCTCACGTGTGACACAATGCAAGAATGTTCAGAGGTGAAGTGATTAGATTATACGATCTGCAGCCTAATGGCCGGATGGATCCACTTGAAAGGATTAACAGAGTGGTAACTGTGGCAGGTAGGTTTGGAGGAAGTACACCAATGGGAGTTTCCTTTGGGGTTTACGTTTTGTTGCTGGCATCTCTCTCTCTCCCCATCCCCTTCCTGACTGCAATGAGAGCGTCTTTCCTCTGCCATGCCCTTCTGCCATGATATTCCGGCCTCAATTCTGGCCCAGAGCTATGGAGTCAGCTGACCATGAACTGAATTTCTGAAGCCATGAACCAAAATAAGCCTCTTCTCCTCTAAGTTTTTCTTGTCGAGTGTATTGGTCACAGTGACAAAAAGCTGACTAAAACACCTGAGATGATGCTCGACTCTTGATGATGCTTCAAATTAAATACAGTCACCCCTCAGTATCCATGGGCAATTGGTTCCAGTATCCTACAGATACACAATCCGTGGATGCTTTAGTCTCTTATACAAAATAGCATGGTATTTTCATACACATTCTCCCATATACTTTAAATCATCTCTAGATTACTTATAATACCTAAAACAATGAAAATGCCATGTAAATGATTGTCACCCTGTGTTTAAGGGATAATGACAAGGAAAAATGTCTTTGCACATCCAATACAAATATAATCTTTTTCAGGATATTTTTGATCTGAGGTTGATTGAATCCATAGACATGGAACCTGAGGATTCAGAGGGCCAACTCTAAAAGTTGGTTATTGCCTCGATTTATATGGTGGTCGCATTCCTGGAAATGTCAGTGTATATTGAAATCATGCAAAATATAAAAGTGGTTATTTGTAAAACAAGAATTAGGTAGGCTCAGATTGGCTTTTTTAATACTAGAATATCCAGCAAGGCGTTTGAAAGTCACTCAGGATACAAGAGAATTCTTTAAAGTACTGGACTTTAGCCTCCCTGGCTCTGCCCACTAGATGCCAAACTATTGTGACAATCAAATCATCTGCCAAACCAATTTCCTGAATGTCCTATGGAGCAACACTGTACCTATTTAGAACTCCAACTGCGATGAATCCAGAGATGTGCCACTACGACTTCATGGGCATGCAGATAACCTGGGAAATCTTATTAATATGCACCTGACGCAGGTGTTCCAGTGTGGGGACCAAGAGTCCACATTCCAGGTGATACATTGCTGCTAGCCTGCCACTATACCTGGAGTAGCATGGACCTAGAGGATTACACCGTGCCTCCTGGACTAAGTGTACATTCAAAGTGCTTCTCCCTAGATTGGGGTATCTTTGAGAACTACCTGCAATTGAATCAAAGCATGCATATCTGAGTCTCTCCTGAGACATCCTCAATCAGGAACTCCCTGCCTATGCTTCTTAAAACTTAATTTGCTGGGCTTGGTGGCGCACACCTGTAATCCCAGAGGTTTGGGAGACTGAGACAAGAGGATCGTGAGTTCAAAGCCAGCCTCAGCAATGGCGAGGCACTAAGCAACTCAGTGAGACCCTGTCTCTACATAAAACACAAAATAGGGCCGGGGATGTAGCTTAGTAGTCAAATGCCCCTGAGTTCAATCCCCAGTACAAAAAAAAAAATTAATTCCCTAAACATTGCCTCAACCTCACTAAAATTGAGAACCCCCAGTACATCTCTAGAAATCTCAAGACATTGAGGACCTATGCAGAGCAAAGCTCCATTTCTTTATCTGAATCTCAGATGCTGTCCTGGGATGTCTGTCAGAGGCTGGGGAGTCCACCACTCAGATGAAATTCTGGAAACAGAATTTCTTGATCGTTATACCTTTATTCCCTTTTCTTTGAGTGCATGCTGCATTTCCCGTACACACAGATGAGAAAGCCTCTCCTCAGTGGCTCTAATAGATGTGGTACCAAGCAGAGGTTGACCTGCACTCACTAGAAGGCCACCTGGGGGAGCTGAGTCTCTGTCTATTCAGGTGAATGTCCTTTTTCTCCAGCATCGCTGGCCTCAGTTGTCTGGCCATAGCAATAAAGCCACCCTCCGTCTCTCTGGGAAGTTGGCTACCATAGGCCATTACAGCTAGCCCTTCTAATGAGAATTTTTTTGGGGGTGGGGGTACTGAGGATTGAACTCAGGGGCATTCAACCACTGAGCCATCCCCAGCCCTATTTTTCTTTTTTTGTATTTTATTTAGAGACAGGGTCTCACTGATTTGCTTAGCACTTCGCCTTTGGGATCGTCCTGTCTCAGCCTCCCGAGCCACTCGGATTAGAGAATGTTTTTTATCTACCTAAGAACTGACTTCTCTAGGGATTTCTTGCCTCTGCCCTGGTCCTGCAGCCCTCACAGGGGGAGGGGTCACTGCACCACAGGCCAGCCTCAGGGGAGAGAATCCACTCCCCCAGGGGAACCCAAGGAGCCTCATCTGGTTTTCAGCAGCAGACAAACCTTGGGGCTGAACCAAACCTGACCTTGCATCCTGACTCCCTGTCTGCCTGAGCCCCGTCCCCATTTCTGGTATTGTGTCTTTGCCTGGCATCAGCCTAGCACCCCTATCCTGCTTGCTCTGCTTTGCTCTTACCTCTGCATCCGGGTGCACAGAAGGCTGGGGCGTTGCACAGCTCCAAGGCTGCCATTTACATCACATTCCTCCTCCTGACTGGCAGGCACTGAAAAAGAAAAAGAAAAAACCCTGAAATTTGGTTTGTCTGCTTTTGATGAAGCAAGTCATTTGACCAGTTGGCCTTCACTTGTTCTTTCTCATTACTTCTGAAGTGAGTGCCGACATTCAGGTGAACTAGGTGAGCAATACCAGAGTAAAACATTCCTGGAAAATCTAAGAACCCCTCAGTCATTCTACAGCTGAACTCAAACAATACAAATTATCTGTGTTTTATAGAGGTCATCACAAATGTTATTGGTAGAAATAAGCAATACAAAATGAAACTGGCAACAGTTAACTGTGCACATGATAAAATTCATTACAAATGGGAAACTAAAGGAAGTAACTTGGGGAGTTCAAGAGTGGAAGTGGGAATGATTTGTGATAGGAAAAAATCCACACCAACTAAAAACATCTAAAAAAGGATGCTCATTTGCATTTAATCCATAATTTCCTGAGTTCTGTCTTCTTCCACCACAGTGCTTCTCAAAACCAGTAAGAATCAAATAATCTTGGCAAAACTGGGATACACAGAATTTAACTTAGGAAAATGAAAATTGATCTTTTTTTTTTTTTTTTTTTTTTTTTGGTACCAAGGATTGAACCCAGGGGCACTTAAACACTGAGCCACCTCCCCAACCCTTTTTCTTAATGTTTTATTTAGCGACAGGATCTTGCTAAATTGCTGAGGCTGGCTTTGAACTCATGATCCTCCTGCCTCAGCCTCCTGAGTCACTGGGATTACAGGTGTGCGTCACCACACCAGGCAGGAAAATTGATATTGGTAGAAATGTGATCATAAAAAAAAAAACAAACAGATTGTCCAAAGTCATAGCGGACCATTTGTATAAACAAAAAATAATTGATGAACCAAATATTTTGGGTAAATTTTTTGTGTGTGTGTGGAGAAAAATCCTGTCAAAAAGAATTTATTTCTAAACATGATAATAGTTTACCTGTACAGAATAGGAAAATTTTTCAAAAAATTAAAGTGGCTTCTAATTGTATTCACTGAAAATGCTTTCTTAAAAAAAATTTACTTTTAGTCAAAGTCTTGTTAAGTTGCCCAGGCTGGCCTCAAACTTGCAATTCTCCTGTCTCAGCCTCCTGACTAGCTGGGATTATGGGTGTGCACCACCATGCCAAGCAACAATATGTTTTCAATGAAATTTCTTCAATGGTGGTAAAATTCAGATGAGAATCTAATATATTCATATTCATAAAGACAGGATGAAAATGTGTTTAAGTTTAAAGCACCAACTGGGTCAAATATTTAAAAATGGTGGGACACAAAGAAACAATGATGGCTAAATATAATGCTAGATGACATAATGCTAGATTGGATCCTGGAACAGAAAAAGGATATTGCTTAAAAATCATTGGTGAAACCCATTTGACGCTGGAGTCCCATGAATAATAATGTATCAATGTGACTTTTTCAGTTTGACAGATGTCCCTGGTACTATCAAGGGTTAACATTAGGGGAACCTGTGTGAGGGGTATGTAGAACTTTCTGCACCATTTTGCAACTGTGCTGTAACTCTAAAACTATTCTCCCAGATCTGGCAGGCCCCCAAAACCCTGGATCAAAGAAAAAAGCCAACTAGCATCCCACTGTGCTCTCTCTGGAGTACGATCTTGGCTCACAGAGTCCACTGCTGTTGCCAGCTGATTTACAGTTTCTTTCTAGAGGACCATGTCTGCTGCCACACATGTCCTTGTCACCCCTTTGTAGGCTTCTGTGCCCTGCCAGCTACTGGCCTATCCCCATTCCTATCTTTTTATTGCTCAATCCCAACAGCCAGCCTGACTTCCCAGTGTGTAGACCAGGGGGCTCAAAGGTAGCATCCAAGGAACCTTAACAAACACTGATGCCTGGTGGCTGCCCCCAGGGAGAATCTGCTTTAAATTGGACTGGAATGGGGCCTGAGCTTCAGGGGTCCGAAAACCTCACCAGGTAATTCTAATATGGAGCCAAGTTTGAGAAACGAGTGTCGATCTGCCTAACATCTTAAAGAGCCCTATTAAGTTCCGCCTTGAAACAGTAGCCTTTTTCCATGCTCAGCACCATGCAGGTCACCCGCATCCTCACTCAGATGCCTGCAGATACGTGTGGCACCATCATTTCATGCACAAGGTCCTTCGCACCCTGTGGGTGGGGATCTGTTTTTTCCTATGTCTCCACCACCAGGAGGTGCAAACTCCTTTTTCTCTGGATAGCCTTGTGCGTGAGGATGAGATTACTGGTGTCTCTTCCGGAAACAGATGGCAGTGACTGTCCTCAGGGAGCTCCTTGCTAGTCGAACATCACTCCTCTCACTGTGTCAGCTTCCTCTTGGGCTAGGTGGCCCTCATCCAGGCAGACGGTTGCTGTTTACCTCCCTTCCTGGGCAGAGCAGAGGTTTTCAGATACTGTGCAGGTGTGGCCTGAGCAGAACCATCTCTCTTGTTTGCCCTTAAAATGGAACTCAATCAAAACCACTGACTTCTGCCAACCCAGCATAGATCCTGGTGTCCAGGAAGAACCGTCCCTTTAAAATGTGGAGTCTGAGACTTGGTCTCATCCCAGCTCCTGAACATCAGTGTTCTACAGAAAGGTGGCCTCGGCTTCTGCTTTTTCTTGCTGGTTGGTTTGTTGTGACAGCAGTTACTCCAAACCCACTGATTCTGAATTGCTGAAGAATGATTGTTGATAATCTGAGTTTTGAAAGTTCCTCAGATGGTTCTGGGGCAGCCAGCACCTGCCTGCGGGTTCCTGGGTTCCCCTAGGAACAGCATCTCTACAAAGCATTCAAGGGCACTGGCTCAGAATTGGGAGTTTCTCAAGAAAGCTCTTTCGAAATTTACCAAGTAGTCATGCCCAAGCCTCATTCCTGGAGAGTCTGCACTGGAAGGTTCCAGATGATGCTTAACATTTTTTGGGGGGAAGTTTATACCCTCCCAGGTGATTCAGATGGACAGTTCTGATCTGGCCCAGGCATGGGTAGACTTTTTCTGTAAAGGGACATCTAGTAAATACGTTAGGCTTGCAGACCATATGGTCTCTCTTGGAACTGCTAAACTTTGCCATTTAAGCCAAAAGCAGCTAGTGATTTAAATGAATATGCATAGCCGTGCCCGGCCGGGTTCCCAACACACTACGTTTACAAAGACAGGCCACAGGCCGACTTAGCTCATGGGTCATAGTTTGTCCACCTCAATAAAAATCACATGGGGAGCTATAAAATGTTCTTCTATGCCCAGGCCAATTACATTAGACTCTGTGGGGAGTGCCCAGGCACTGGTATTTATTCAAAGCTCTTCAGATGATTTTTCAATCTGCCAGGATTAAACATCACTGCTGGCACTGCCCGGTCGTTTCTAAACAGCAGCGTTTTTCTCTGATACAATGTTCAGCCTGCCCCACGAGGCTTCTTGTTCTTTGTATGTTTGTTTGCTTGTTTTGTTTTGTTTTAGGGAAGGATTCCAGCTGTGCTGTTCTATGCCTGCCTTATACATTTTTTATTGAGATATAGCATATTCACAATCAAGTGCATACATCTTAAGAGCTTGGTGAATTCTTACATGTTTTGTTTGCACTATTCACATATATTGTGTCCAAATATAGATCAAAATATAGAACACTCAAAGGAACCCTTGTTCCCCTTTCCAGTCAATAGCCTCCTGAAGTTTTTTGAAGCCTGCTTTTCAATCCATCTTCTCTCAGAATAGACATCACTAAGGCACTAAGTATTTCACAATTTGCTTTGGCCCTAAGTATTCTTAGCATTATGGGGCAAAAGCCAGCATGGGGTGTGATTGGGGTTTCCCATGCACATTGAATTGCGAGGGCACACTGATCCCCTGAAAAGGACATTCCCCCTGCCAGTGGCCCAAACATATCAGGGGACTTTTTGAGGAAATGCCGTACTGTTTTCCATGACATTTTACATCCCACCAGAAACATACAAGGTTTTCAATTTCTCTACATCCTGACTGATACTTGTTTTCATTTTTTTTAACATTATAGCTGTCCTGATGGATGTGAACTGGAATGTCATGTGGTTTTAATTTGCATTTCCCTAATAATCAATGATGTTGAGTGTCTTTTTGTAGACTTGTTGACCAGCCGTGTATCTCCTTTGGAGAAATTTCTATTTAAATCCTTAATCCAGCCGGGCACGGTGGTGCACACCTGTAATCCTAGCCGCTTGGGAGGCCGAGGTAGGAGGATCACAAGTTCAAAGCCAGCCTCAGCAAAAAGTGAGGCGCTAAGCAACTTCATGAGACCCTGTCTCTAAATAAAATACAAAATAGGGCTCAATATTTGATTGGCCCTGAGTTCAATCCCTGGTACCTCTCCCCCCCAAAAAATCCTCATCCATTCCTAAATTGGATTTTGCCCTTTTGTTGGATGTAAGTACTAAACGTATGTATGCCATTTCATGAAATGTGACCAAGTGGTCCCCTCCAAGAATTTGCTTTGAGCTTCATCTACTTCCTGTTTACTCAAAATTATCACCTGATGTTTATCACACTCATAAAAGCTGTGGCGTAACAGGCTGTGAGAGGGTCGCTGAGTCAGGCTTTGTTTTGGTGGTGGTGGAGCTCTTGGCATGTCTGTGTTTAGTCCTGTGCACTTCTGGTCACAACTTGGTTTTTGGACCATGAAGAGGACTCTCTCACCACCAGGCACTCCTGTGGGCAGCCGGCATGTGAGGATCTAGGACCTAACCCACTGCTGACTAGGACCTGCGGTTGGCAGAAAGTAAGGGAGCCAGTGAGAGGCTGAACAGGGGTCTCTGGGTGTCTTGTCTGCTTGTTTTGATGTGGCTGACGCAGCTGTGGGAATACCCTCTGCCTCCAATGGTCCAAGGAGTCTTCCCAGGACTAGGGTTCAAACAGAATGTCCTCTCAGGGTCTAGCTAAGGTGCTGCTCTCCGAACCATCACGCCCCATCCACAGTGGTCTTCAAACTTTTTGTTCATGAGGACAAAAGGAATTTTGGAAAACTCACCCATTTTTTAAGCTGCCATCTAGAATTTCATCCTGAATATAAGAAGTTGGTAAAGATGGACTTTTAGACACAGGGTATCTATTGATATTTCAAATAAAGCTATTATCTTTCTCTTAAAGTACCCAATGGAATCTAAATACCATAGCAATTTGATTTCTATCAACCACCATCTGTTTTTAAAATATGGGAATGAAAATGTTAACAGTCAGAAAGTACATAGTCTCATCTTCTTTTGGAACTTGTGTGTCAATCTCCCCAGAGGTTTGTACTAATGCCATATATTTTATAGTTGTCTCTTCAATCACCATTTTACTACAACAAAAATATGTGCATAAATTGAAATTTGATTTTATAATTTTCCTGTAATCATAAGGTTTAAAATTTTTTAAAAGGATAAAAAGTTTGTCCTTTGATCAGTTTTTCTAGGGAGTATTCCTCACTTATTAGCACTATACAATTGATCAAAAACACAAACATTTAATTTGGATAAATAGTAAAAATAAAGTGAAATTTATTGAAAATACATTTCTAAATAAGATGAATGGAGCTTTATAATTTTTCCAGTTAATGTATTAATAAATAAACATTATTTATTGCTTTTATGAAGTTGGGTTCAGATAACTATTCCTATTTTTCATTTCAATGTAAGCACTTAAGAAGCCTTATTTAGAGGGCTGGGGTGTGGCGCAGTGGTAGTGTGCTCGCCTAGCATGCATGAGGCACTGGGTTCAAGCCTCAGCACCACATATAAATAATAAATGAATAAAAAAAAATCCATCAACAACTAAAAAAAAATTTTTTTTTAAATGTTAAGTAAGTGAATGGCTGCATATGTTAATTACTTGATTTAATCCTTCCACACTGGATATGCGTATCACATCATACTCCATAAATGCAATACAATTATGGTTTGTTAATTTAAAATAATGTTAATTCAAATAATTGATTAGTTAATTAAAAGAATTGGAGATAATGAGTACCATGTCCTCATTTCAGCCCCCCAGAGGGGAAAGGAGAAGAGGTGGGTACACGTAATGCAGAAGCTGCCACATCCCTTAGTCACATGGCCTCACCTAACTGCAAGGACACTGGGAAATGGAGTTTCTCCCTAGGTGGCCTGTGCTCAGGTCCTTTAGTTCTGCTAGAGCAGAAAAAGGAGATGCTACTTTTAGAAGAAAAGATAGTGCCATAGTTTGGATCTTGACTGTCCCCCAAAGGCCCATGTGTTAAAGGGTTGGTCCTAGGGTGGTGCTTTTGGGAGGTGGTGGAATTTTAGGAGATAGGGGCTTAGTGGGAGCTCCTTAGGTCATGGGGGTATGTGTCCTTTAAGGGGAATGTGGGACCCTAGCCCTGCCTCTCTGTTTCCTGACAGTGAGGTTTTGCTCTCCTGTAGACTCCTACCATGATGTGCTTCCAAAGCAATGAGGCCAACTCATCACAGCCTGCAACCTCCAAAACTATGAACCCAAATAAACTTTTCTTCTTTGTAAGTTGATTTGCTGGGGTATTTTGTCATAGTGATGGAAAGCTAACACACCGTCCAGCTTGGGAGGTAATGTAGTTGTCGAGGGCGAGAAACGGACTGGCTGGAGGGAGATTTGGGACCTGTCATCAACAAGACTTGAAGGATAGGACAATGAGAGCGAGAGGGGCAGGTCCACGCCGAGATTCCTGGCTCACTGCAGAAGTAGGGGCTTCTGTGTGGAGTGTGCTGCGGGGTGTAAGAAAAATATAAGTTCCTTATCAGAACTGCAGGTTTATGTAAATATTGATGTTCATTGACAAGTGTCTGTTAAATTAATTAAGGAGAATGTTTTGGTAAAGGGGACAGAAGAGAAGTTGCTGAAGCAGCACTTGGCAGCCTCTGTCCTTGGCCTCCCTTAAGCACTGGGATTTCCTTAGGATGTTTTACACCCACACCAGGAAAACTTTCTGGGCAGGGACATCATTATGCCGCAGCCATGTGATTAACTAAGCAGCGCTTGGTCATTTGCATGCAACAGGACAGCTCAATCCCTAAGCCAAAAGGAGCTCCTGGGTCCTGGGCCTGTTTGCTGTTGATTATAGTACATTACCTCTGTTGTATTTACCATGCACTCACTGTAGAACGATGGGCATGTTATGGAACTCCAGAGAAGAAAGAGGAAGGCTGTCTCCGGCCCCACTCCACTAGCATCTCGTTGGTTTTCTTCCAGCCTGAACACTCATTTTATTTTATTTTAAATATTTATTTTTTAGTTGTAGGCAGACAGAATATCTTTATTTTATTTTTATGTGGTGCTGAGGATCGAACCCAGTGCCTCACGCATGCCAGGCGAGCACGCTACCACTGCGCCATAACCCCAGCCCCCTGAACACTCATTTTAAATGCATGTTTTTGTGTCTTTTTCTTAAGCAAGCATCTTACTTCAATAGTTTTCAAGATTTTAATAGTTCATAATATTTTATGATGGGCATGACTATATTTTATTTGCCATCTCCCCTTACTGGGCATGTCAATTATTGCTGATTTTTCACAATCATAGAAGATGTTATGGGTAGTGAACTTATAACAAAGCTATTTCTGTATTGAGCATCTTTTCCTCAAATTAAGTAACAAAAGTGAAATCTCTGGATAACAGGGTATGGGGATTTTGAAGACTTTTCACCCAAAATTTGACTTTTTTTGTGTGTGTGTTACTAGGAATTGAACCGAGACACACCCTACTCTACCACCAAAGTACATCCATTTTTTTGAGACAGGATCTTGCTCAGTTGCCCAGACTGGCCTCCAACTTACGATCCTCCTGCCTCAGCCTCCCAAGTTGCTGGGATTTATAGGTGTGCCCCACCACACCCAGCTGACATTACTTTTCAAAAGAGTTATACCCTGTTATATTTTAAAGATCAATTGTGGAACTGTTGGGTCTTATTTGGAACATGATATTCAGCAGCTGGTCCAAACCAATCCACAAATGTGAAAAGAAGGAGCAGCTGTAATGGGGGGGGTCAATGTCAGAGCTGATTTAAACAATCGCAGCTGAGCTGTTAGAAGGACTGGCTTGCGTGGTTTGCTCTGTGCATTCACTCAATGCTTACCTGCTAAGGAAGGATCTCGCAGCTATCCATGCACAGGCTCTCCGGTCTTGTGTTATCTCAGCGCTCTTACTAGTAGTGGCCACTTTCAGACAGGTACTCCAGAACTTAATGACTGAACCAGGTTGGTGGCTGGTTGGTGGCTATTTAGTGGCTGCCAGAACACAAACCCAGCTTCGTGGCTGCTTTGACTGTATGTACTGAAGTGTAGTCTTGCTGTCGCAGAGCAGCCTAATAAGCATCAGAGGAAACCAAGGTGAACACCAAGTCCTGTCCCTGGCAGCCTGCTCTCCAGAAGCTCAAAGGCACCAGGTGGTCAGGAAGAGTGCCCCAGACAGGGAGGGTAAACAGCAGGCACTTACTACCTCATGGTTCTGGACAGTGGAAATCTGAGATCCAGGGGTCGGCAGCGTTGGCTTCTTCTGAGGCCTCTCCCTTTGGCGTGTGGACAGCCAGCTTCCTCCTGTGCCCAGAGTCTCCTGTGTGTGCGCTATGTCTCATTCTCTTCTTAAAAGGACACAAGTCTCTTAGATTCAGGTCCGCTCTAATGATCTCATTTTAACCTAATTACACCATTAAGACTCAATCTCCAAATACAGTCACATTCTTGGGCCCTATGGGGGTTAGGGCTTCAGTGGATTGGGAGATGGGGGCACCATTTGGCTCAGAGCAAAAGGTAATGGAGAGGGCTGGGGTTGTGGTTCAGTGGTACAGTGCTTGTAGAGCACGTGTGAGGCACTGGGTTCGATTCTCAGCACTACATATAAATAAATAAAAATAAAATAAAGGTTCAATGACAACTAAAAAAATTTTTTTTTAAAGTAATGGAGAGAAAGGTATAAGCCCTCAGTTATGAAATGTGGCTCCTTCTAATCCTGTGACTCCCTCCCTGCCACCCGCCACACTTCAGAATCACCTGGGGAGTTTTTACAACTAGTCAAACCTCCAGACATCCTTACTTAACTGGTCTGTGGAGGGACCTGGCAGAGGATTTTTTTTTTAAAATCTCTGATGATTCTAATGTTCACCTAAGACAGAATCTTGTATAACTGAAATCCTAAAGAGACAGCCAGGTTGCTTTCATTATCCTAAACGGTCATGCTTTCTGCCCAGCAAATAATTAGTTTTCTATTCATAGCCCACCTTGTCATCCGGGCAGGGCAGCAGCGGGGCTGTGAGTCTTGGGCTCCTGCACTCAGCCTGCAGTGCTCTTTAGCCTTCAGGAGAACAGGCATCCTGAATGGAAAGCCTGTGGTCATCTACACACTGTGCCAATCTGAGCGGCCACATGATGGACCCCCAAAGATGTCCATTCCCTGGAGCCTGTGAATAGGGAGATTGGCCTGGGAATCTTAAAAAAGAGTCTTTCTTAGCAGAAGTCAGAAATAAGACGCAGGAAGAACATGAGATGGACTCTGTGATGGTCTGGATGTGAGGTGTCCCCCAAAAGCTCACGTGTGGGAGAATGCAAGAAGGCTCAGAGGAGAAATGATTGGGTTATGAGAGCCTTAACCCTGATGGGATTAACTGAGTGGTAACTGAAGGCAGGTAGGGTGTGGCTGGAGGAGGTGGCATTGGGGGTGTGGCTTTGGGGTATATATTTTGTATCTGGTGAGTGGAGTCTCTTTGGTCTTCCTGATCATCATGTGAGTGGCTTCCCTTTGCCACACTCTTTCACCATGATATTCAGCCTCACCTCCAGCCCCAAGGAATGGAGTGGCTGTCCATGGACTGAGACCTCCGAAACCATGAGCCCCAAAATAAACTTTTCCTCCTCCACAGTTGTTCTGGTTGGGTCTTTTAGTCCCAGCAGTGAAAAAAGCTGACTAAAACAGAGTTCCTCCACCATTGCTGGCTCTGAAGATGGAGAAAGGGGTCCCCTTGCTACAGGAAGTGTGCAGCTTCAATAAGCTAAACCCTGGGGCTAGAACAGCTCCTGGCTGACAACTAGCAAGGGAATGGGGACCTCACTTCCCAGCCACGTGACACTAGATCCTCAGTGATGTGAATGAGCAAAATAACATTTCTCCACTAGGGTTTTCAGAAAAGAATGCATCCCTGTGGAGCCCCTGGATTTAGCGGTGAGACCCAAGTCAGCCTCCCAACCTATGAGATTATGAATTATGTTGCTTTAAGGCACTAACTTGATGATCCATTTGTTATAACTAAATAGAAAACAAATTCAGCTAAGCTCTGAAAAATAAAATGGCATTCTACCTGTTGTCATAGAATTGAGCAACTGAAATATGAAAAACTTGCAAAAGGGGAAACAAATCAATTTCATAGTAACTCAAGTCTTAGGCTCCAGAAGGGACAAAGTTTGAGGGTCCTGGGGGTTAGGTGACATATGAGGACCAACCTTCTGTGCTTATTGAAGGAAATTCCAGCCAAAAGGAAAATGAAGAGCCTGTTGGTATAGACTGAAGGAAAACAACATTTTCATAGGAAAAAATACAGAAAGGACTGATCAGTTAGAATAGGTAGGCTCTTTGAAAAGAAAATTATAGTAATAGTAACTCCTTGGATTTTCTTCCCCACCAGCCCCCTAATCTGCTTAATTAAAATGAAAGCTCGTGGTCAAATCATATGCATCAAATCATAAAGCAGTTTGGACTAATAACCTAAAAATAAAGTAAATGTCCATGAGTGCACACGGATATAAGTCAAAGGCTCAGTAAGTTTACCATGGAGCAGAGACAAATCTCTACAGAAGAATTCCAAATCATTTATGTAGCTTCCTGCCTCAGCCTACATGGGCCACTGTGGCAATAAATTTATATTGTTTACAATATAAATTGTAAACCAAAGGCCAAAGGCCAGTCACTTTCACAGCTGTGAAAGCTGGGAAGTCCAAGATCAAGACACCAGCGGAGGCAGCATCTGGTGAGGGCCTGTTGCTCCTAGATAGTGTCTTCTGTGTCCGCTTGTGGCGGAAGAGGAGGGGGAAGAAAGCAGGCCTCTTTTATAAGGCACAATATCATTCATGTGGCTCCGTCCTTTCAACCTAGCTCCCTCCCCGAGGCCCTGTCTCCTAAGGCCCACACACTGGGGATTAGATCTCAATTTAGGAATTTTGGAGGGACACAAACATTCAGACCATAGCAACAGTCCATGCTCAAGGTGGATCCCCAGCCCTGTTTTGTGTTTTATGTAGAGACAGGGTCTCACTGAGTTGCTTAGCGCCTCACTGTTGCTGAGGCTGGCTTTGAACTCACGATTCTCCTGTCTCAGCCTCCCTAAGTGCTGGGGTTACAGGCATGTGCCACCGGCCCAGTGGCATGTGCCCTTCCTGTCATGTGACAAGAAATACACTTCCCCTCTCTCCTTCTTCCCCAAACCTCGTAACTCTAGTCGAATCCCAAGGAAACATCAGGCAAATCTCAACAGAGGGTCATTCTACAAAATAACCTGCACACCTCCAAACTGTCAAGCTCATTAAAGATAAGGAAAATCTTAAAAAGTGTCACAGACCAGCAGAGCCCAAGGAGACATGATGATAAAATATCATGTCTGATGACAAAATGTGATATCACAAACGGGATCCTGGTACAGAAAAAGGGCATCAGGGGAAAACAAAGGAAATCTGGATACAGCATGAACCCCCTATCCCACCCCCATTTTTAAATTTACTATTTGAGACAGAAGAATGTATGTAACATAAATGTTATGAATCCTAATAAAATGGACATCCATAAACCTGCCACTCACCCTGAGGATCAGGCATTACCCGTGCTGTCCCATCCCTCCACATCCATCTTCCCTACCTGTCCCCACCTCCCCTCCCCCAAAGAGGACCACTACCCTGAATTGTGTGGCTATCAATCCCTGGTTTTTCACAATTTATACTTTGTAATCCTAAGTGGCCCATGGACTCATTTTTAGCTATGAGATTGACAAACGCAGCATTGTAATGAATACAAACGGCCTCGTCCTCGAGAACCTCAGCATTGTATCTCCCTGCAGAGCGCGTAACCTCAAATCACAGTTCCCTCCTAATGGGGCTCGTGGAGATGGTTGCAATCCTGTGAGTATCCTAATATGCACACAATATACTATTATGTGCATATTCTACGTTCTACTTACTGCTTGTCTTGATTTGAAGCACTGGCATTTCTTCTGTGTTTTTTGCTGCTGTGGACAGTCTGGGTCGATGTCTCCTTGGTGCCCTATGTGTGAGCATTATCTAATGCGACAGTTCACCAGCCAGAGAGCACGGCGGAATTCCCTGCAAGGAACGCGGCGTGCCGGCCCCACTCAGTCCCAGAGTTTCTGATTCCCTGGGCCTGGGGTGGGTCAGAGATTTTATACTTCTAGTGAGCTTCCAGATGATGCTGTCTGGGACCCCACTTTGGGAACCGTTGTCCTGGGATTAATGTCTAGGAGTGGCATGGCTGGGTTCTAGGACATACCCCTGTGCCATATTAGAAGATAACGCCCAACTGCTTCCCAGCACTTGTCACATTATGCTCTCATGAGTGTGTGACGAGTTCCACTGAGCCACATTCTGCCCAGCCCTGGGGAGTCACCTGCCCAGCCCTGGTGTCACCTCCTTCCTCTGCATTCGGTGTGGCTGGAACCCTGGGGAGGGAGGGCATGTATATACAGAGACAAGGACAGTTCACACTTTATTTGAAGAACACGAGGGCTCTCCATTGGGTCTGTTTCCCCAGCACACAAAAGAATTGGCTCTCATGGGTTTTCCCTGGAAAGCTACCAGTGAACAACCCAAAGACCTTTCTCAGAATGACTTCTACCAGCATCAGCGAGAGGCAGATGGTTTAGTCATTTAGGTTTATTTCATGTCACCACAACAAAACGGGAGCTGTCTCCTAACACAACAGCCCCAACCATCCACAGAGGAGGTTTTGTCTATTCTTTCATTAGAGTGTGAGGCCGTTATTGAATCGAAAGGCACTTCATTTTGAAAACATGAAGACTCGGGAGAGGTGTGATGGAAACGTTACGGTGTTGTGACAGCGAGGATGATCATGGATTGATTTATCCCGTGCCAGAACTGGAAGGAGATATTGGCATTTAAAATAAATAAGGTGGTGGATTGCTTTGTGCAGGAAATTGTCCAATTACCTGGCTGATGTGGCGGCAGAGCAGAGCGTGGCCGAAGGGGTATCTGCTTTCATTAGTCGGACTGGAGTTTGAATTCCAGCTCCTCCAGCAAAGCCCCAGTGTGAGAACTGGCACGTGCTCTGTGTTCTCTTGAGCTTCAGTTTCCTCTTCTATAAACTTGAACCATTCCCGTCTGCCTTGCGGGGCTGTTGAGGTTCCTATGACATAACATGTACTGTGCCTGGTGCATAGTAAGGTACTCGATAAGTGATTATTTGCAGTCACGAGGGTTTTGGGGGAAGTGATAGAAATGCTATGTCATGGAGCTTGTGGAGATGGTTGCCATCCTGTGAGTATCCTAAAAACCACTGAATCATGCACTTGAGGTGAATTGTGTGTCGTGGAAATTAAACCTCAATAAAGCTGATTTTTAAAAATCTGATTTAAAACAACAGCAACAACAATGACGAAAACAGCCTCAGAGCAGTTAAGGAACTCGCCCAAAATTGCAGAGCTAGCAGGCAAGAGCTGGGATTTGAACCAAGAAAACTGAGTTTGGAGTCCACTTTCGGGTTCTCCCCTCTCTCTGCCCGAGAGAGTCTTGCTGCTCTCACGACTCAGCTAACTCCACCCCTTCCGCAGGCAGCCCCCACGGTTGGTGTCCGGGGACCTCACTATCCTGAAGACACCTGCACCTAAGTGCTTTCCATGGTGGGCTGCAGGGCTCAGTGTGACGACATACCCTGCGAGAGAAGGGAGATGTGATTCTTTCCACCGTGTATTCCCGGGGCCCAGCTTGTGTCCGGCACCAGTCACATGTGTCCAGCCCTGAGACTCTGGCTGAAATCGTGGGGTTCAGGCCCAGCCCTTCTTCTAGCCAGCCTTTGCCCCCAGTACCAAAGAGGACTCCTGAAGGAGGTGACCCTGTGTGCACTGGTGACATAAAGCACTGGGTCTGAGGGGCTTGTCTGACAGGTTCTTCACCAGAAGGAGGCTAAGGTGGCCAGTCTCATCTCTGTGCAGGTCACAGAGGTAGCCGGTCTCATCTCCGTGCAGGTCACCATACCTGGCTGGCTTTCCTGGGCTGGCAGCATGCAGCCCCCACCCAGGCAGCATTTGAGGAAGCCTGTGTGCAGTGAGATGGGACATTACAGAGGAATGAGTGTGACTTGGGGAAAACTGATTGTCACCTGTGCAACAACATCTGCAAGTCCACGTCCACGTGGTGGGAATAAACATCATTTCCTCTGCTCAGAGCTAGTGCTTCCTGACTTTTCTTCGCTTCCTACTGTCTCCTTTTCTTCCTGTTAGGTTTATGGAACAGAGCCTTAGGTTAGCCAGAACCTGGCTGAAATTGGACATAGGAATTTTAAGGAAAATTAAATTTCTCCATAAGAATGTTCCCAGCAGATGAGATGTTGACACGTGTAGAGACTCACCTGCAGAGAGTGAGGAAGCGCCTGGTGGTGATAACGTTCCTCACCACGTGCCAAGTGATTTGCATGGTTTTCTGCCATCTGACGCTGGTCTACTGTTGTTCAACCCCCATTTTACTGGTGGGAAAACTGAACTGCAGAGGGACACACCCACTCCCTTTGCTGGATGACACAATTATGAGCGGTTTTTTCATTTCTCTTCCCTGCTTTTCTGCATTTCCTGAATTTTCTACAATGAATGTGAATGTTAGGGTTTGGATCTGAGGTGCCCCCCAAAAGCTCCTCTGGTAGACAATGCAGGAATGTTCAGAGCTGGAATGACTAGGTTATGAGAGCTATCATCTGTGGATTAATCTATTTGATGGATTAATAGTGTAAAAGGACTGCTGTGCTGGGTGATAACTAGTCAGGGT
>PVHX01001355.1:95611-213251 GCA_004024805.1 Geosciurus inauris | reverse complement strand
TGGTACCAGGGATTGAACTCAGGGGCACTCGACCCCTGAGCCACATCCCCAGCCCTATTTTTTGTGTTTTATGTAGAGACAGGGTTTCACTGAGTTGCTTAGCACCTCGCCATTGCTGAGGCTGGCTTTGAACTCGCGATTCTCTTGTCTCAGCCTCCCTAAGTGCTGGGATTACAAGCGTGAGCCACCGCGCCCGGCTCTATGTGTACTTTTTTTATTGTGATATTTTAGTTGTACTAACTAGGTACTTTGTGGTGATAAAATTATCTTTTTTTTTTTTTTAAATAATGCTGGGGGTGAAACCCAGGGTCTTACATATGCTAAGGTAAGCACTCTACTACTGGGTTACATCCCAGCCCAACAAAATTATCCTTCCAAATCAGGATTCTTGACAGTGGCACTGTTAACATTTTAAATCAGATCATTCTCTGCTGTGGGGCAGATCATTCTGGACCAGATCATTCTCTGCTGTGGGGTAGATCATTTTGGACCAGATCATTCTCTGCTGTGGGGGGCTGAATGTTTAACAGCATCCGTGGCTTCTACCTACTAGTTACCAGGAATACCCTTAGGTTGCAACAATAAAAATGTCTTAAGATATTGTCACATGTACCCTGAGGTAGGGTTGCCAGGTTTAGCAAATAAAAATAGAGGATACTTAGCTAAATTTGAATTTCATAGAAAAAATAATTTTTAGGATGTGTGAATGTAACTGGGTGGACTATATATAATCTGGCGATCTACTGGAAAGGAAGGGCAAACTCTCCCCCTAGTTTAGAAACCTGTTCCAGATAAAGATTTGCATACATCAATGAACTCACATTGCCAACTGCCTCATCTTTCTCTTAGTTTTGCCCAGATGATGATGATGATGATGATTCTAGTACCAGGGATTAAATCCAAAGGCACTTAACCACTGAGCCACATCTCCAGCCTGTTTATTTTTTATTTTGAGAGAGTCTCGCTAAGTTGCTTGGGGACTTGCTAAATTGCTAAGGCTGACTTTGAACTTGTGATCTTTCTGCCTTAGCCTCCTAAACTGTTGGGATTACAGGCACATGCCACTGTGCCTGGCTTCTACTCAAATTGTTAACCATCAATAATTTCTTCTTTCTTATCTCACTCCCCGATTCCAGCCCTCCTGATGGAGGATAAAATATATTCCATTGTGGGCTCTCACTACAGAGTTACTGGTCTAAAGTGTGAGAGCAAATAGACTATATGTTGTTACTATGTGTATAAATTGTGATAAAATGAGAATCAGTCACGAAACAGGTGAGGCAGTTCCATATAATGTCTCTCCAAACAGAAACTGTCCACAAATGGCTCAGGACCCAGTCAGATAGACCTTTGGAAACAAAAAACAAAAAAACTGTTCTTCCAAGATCTCTACAGACCGTTTGAAAGTCAGGCCCAGAAGTTACTGTGAGTTCTTCTCACTGCAATTTAACCAACATATTTTCTGAGCATTGATTGTACCGGTCAGGTGCAGCCTGGCATTCAAACAAAGAAAAAGTACAGTTTGTGCTTATGGAGAACAGCAGGTTGTGCTTGCATAGAGAGATTCTTGTTGATAACAGGTGGCACATCCCAGAGCTTAGGAGACATGGGTGACTATAGGTAGGAGTTGGGGAAGCCTTTGCAGAGTCGGTGAGATGGAAGGATGGGTAGAATTCGGGTGGGGGTTAGCTGGTTGGAGACACGTGCTTGTGGACAATCAATAATTTGGTGTTTAAGGTAGGCCTCTAATATGGTAATACTTTAAATTGATAGTCTTTAAATATTCAGAATTAGAGAAGAAGTGGAGAATGCATGGGAGAAGGGCAAAGAAGAAAGCTAGCTTTTGTCAGCCTTTATCTTCTTTACTGTTTCCAACAATTTATTACTGCTCTGCTCTGCAAACAAATTAATCAGACCATCAGTTTAGAGACTGAATGTTGGTACCAGGCCTAGTACTTGAGTTAGGTGATCCTGACTCCCCTTCCCCTCTGCAAACTCTTTATTGCTTATTTCCTGCAATTTCATCTGGAGCTCTCCCCAAGACAGGTTCTCCACTTTGTGGCATTTGTTATTGTATCACTTGGGAATTTTTGCTCCCATTGATGACCCAATGAGGCTCCTCCTTAATCTGGCTGTAACCAATCAGGATATTGGCATGTCTTACATGCCAACTCTATCTCCCTGGAATGGTACACAGAGAAAGCTTTTTAGATCACATCTGAGCTCTGGAAGAAGTGATCAATTAGCAATGTCTACCGTGGGTAAAGAAAGTGTAGTGCTAGTGATTAAAGCAAAAGAGCTTCATTTTTATCATCCTTTGGTTGACTAGGCCCTAGGAAATTCCAATGGAATTCTGAATCTTATTATGAACATTAAATGTTCACAGAGAGTTTGTTTTCAAAATTAGGATTCTATTGTCTTTCCTCAAATGATAACTAGGTTATTTAAAGTAGCAGAGTCACTGTACTCCTTTGTTTCATGTAGGATGGCTTTGCTTTTGACCTGCCTCTTAAGGATCTACACATCTCTAGTTTTTCTAGAAGTGGGGAATTCTTATATGTACAGATTCACATTGCTACCAAGTCCTTATTGTGACCAATAAACATACTGAAATTGTCATAAAACAAGGTGATATAACCTAAACCAAACGAAAGTAAAACACAAAACCAAACCCCATAAAGAAAAAGGGAAACTGCAGACTTTGTGAAAATATTTGTGAACTTAATTTATACTTAAAAAATGAAGCACTTTTAAAATTAACAAGAAAAAGGCAACACTTTAGAAGAAGAGCAGTTTTATACAAGCAGAATCAGTTGTAGCCTCTGGTGTCTTTCATTCAGCATAATTATTTTGAGGTTCATATGTGTAGTATATCAGTAATTCCTCTTTATTACTCAGTTGTATTCTATCATTTGAATTTGCAGTTTGTCCATTCACCTTTTGATGGACAATTTAGTTTCCAGTTTTGGGCTATTACAAATAAAGCTATTGTGAATGTTTGCATGGCATTCATAAAGATATATGCTTTCTTTTTTCTTGGCTATATACCTAGGAGAAGAGGTATACAGGTATGTATTTGACTGTTTAAGAAACTGTTTGCAATGGTGCATTTCTGTCAGCAGTACATAAAAATTTTAGTTGTTATACACCCTCATCAACACTTCATATGGTCAACCTTTTATATTTAGTCATTTTAGCCATTATGTAATGATATCTCATTGTGTTCTAATTTGTAGTTCCTTAGTGACTGATGCTGAACATCTTTTTGTGTGATTATTTACCATCTTTATATCTTTTGGCAAAAGGTCTGTTCAGATATTTTATTTCATATTTGAGTTATTTTCTTATTATAAAGTCTATGTCCTCTTTATATTCTGACTATGACTCATTGTCATATATCTTTTTTGCTGATATTTTTTCCCAGTTTGTTGCTTGCTTTTTCATTTTCATTTTTTCAAGAAAACAATTCATTAAAGATAATGTTCAACCGGGTGGCGGTACATGCCTGTAGTGCCAACTTGGCTGAGGCTGGAGGATAGCAAGTGCAGAAAGCCTGGACAACCTGGAAGGATCCTATCTCAAAATAAAAAGGTCTGGGGTATAGCTCAGACAGACAGTGCTTGCCTAGCCTGTGGGAGGCACTGGATTCAATCCCCAGCACTTGCCACCAAATAAATAAATAATTTAAGTAACTAAGTAGTTGGATATAATGGAGAATAAAGTGTCCCTGGCTTCCATCTGGCAATGCTGCACTAATGTTCAGATTGGGGTTGTGGCTTGGCAGCAGAGACCTTGCCTAGGATGAATGAGGCCCCGGGCTTCATCCCCAGCACCACACACAAGAGTTTGTCTAGAGAGATTACTAGGCAGATAACACCCCTGTAATCACGTGAACATGGGAGACTGAGGCAAGATTCCAAGGCCAGGGGCTGGTATTGTGGCACAGTGGTAGCGTGCTCGCCTAGCATGCGTGAGGCACTGGGTTCGATCCTCAGCACCACATAAAGACAAAATAAAAATATTCTGTTCACCTACAACTAAAAAATAAATAAAATTAAAAAAAAAAAAAGATTCCAAGGCCAGTCCCAGCAACTTAGCAAGACCCTGTCCCAAAATAAAAAGGACTGGGGATGTGGCTAAGAACCCAGCACCCCGGGTTCTCTACCCTGGCATTCTAGTAAACCATGTCCCTTCTCACCCCCCAAAAAAGAAGACTGGAAAGTGCTGGGGAATAGCTCAGAAGCTAACCTCTAGCATAACAACTCTCAAGGTTCAATTCCATCGGGATTAAAAAAGTGCTGCTACAGGGAGATGAAATTGACTTGCACATTTACCAATACTGTTTAACAGTACTTCTTTTTCTGAAGATGCCTTCTCAAACATTGAGCCATTTTTAGATTCAGCTCTTTGCAATGACTAAGCTCCTCCAGGTCCCCACATTCCCAGTCACCTTTGGGGGCCCAGTGGTAACAGGGATTGAAGACACATGGAAACCCAGAGAACATCTAAAGTTTGTAGAAAATTTGGAATTCCCTTTGTAGCTGAAGGTTTAGGATTGGAAATTTCCCAAATTGAACCATTAAAGTAAAACAAAACAAAACAAAAAACACCATTGGCCATTAGAAATTAAGAATATAGAGAGAATAGGGTAGGAGTTAGGTGTCACAGCAGGATAACCCATAAAAATGCGCTCTAGGGGAAACCGAGTCCCTTTCTATCCCCCCAGCCTCTGTCCCGTTTAGGTGTGGGCAGCAGGAAAAGGTCCATGAGACCAGGATTTTTTTCTATCCCCACCTCTGTTCTTTCTCATTCAATGTAAACTGACCTTATTTTAAATTTAAGAATTAGCTTACTGTGGGGCATGGGGCCTCAATTTTTGTAGGGCTGGACAGCAGTGTAGAAGTTGAGGAAATCCAAAAGTGTTGATGTTGCAGGTCAAAGGCAAACAGGTTCCGATGCTGCATCGAACAGTGCTTTTCATTTCCTTAAGAGTGCTTTTTTTTTTAAGAGCAAAATTGTAATGAAGTCTAATTTATTGAATTTATGGTTCTGATTTAAGACATATTTGCATATCCCACAGTCTCCTTTGTTTTCTTCTAGAAGAAATGTAAGCACCAAAACTATAAACCTTCTAGAAGAAAACAGAGGAGACTGTAGGATACGCAAATTTGTCTTAAATCAGATCCATACATTCAATAAATTTAGGACATTTGAGAGGTGGTACACAGAGATAGAAGCCTGATAAAGAGCAGAAGCTTATTATAAACTTCACTGAACTAAAAATTGTGGTATATCTTTGGATTTATTTTTGTAATTTCCTAAAAGAATAGATGCTAGGAATTTAGGCTGGCCTGTGAAGGTGGGATGCATGTTGGATTCTGTTCAGTGTTGTTGAATTGAAATAAAGTGGTGATACAATGTCTTGGTGGCAAGATGTATGTTTGCAGTTTAGGAGAAAAGTCAGCATTAGAAATATGGATTAAGGAAGTGTCCAGAATATAGAGGCTTGCCTAACAGAGAAGGATAGACAAAATATTGAGCTAGAAATGTACAGAGCTGGACCCCACGGATACTCACATTGGGGCGTTTGAAGAACCATGAGGATGAGTTGGGGGGGGGGAGGCTGTGACAAGATGGTGGGGAGAACATCAGCATCACCTCAGTGGGACTCTTCTTGATTCCTTCTTTGGCTGCCAGCCTTTCTCATGCCCAGCTCTTAGGATAGTGGCTAGGATTGGTATGTTCAACAAGCTTTTGTTGAATGAGTGCAATCAAAGAGAGATTTTCTAGAAGCCCAGGATCAATAGTCTCTAATCTTGAAGCAAAGCTGGAAGGAATGAGGGAAGTTTTCACTGGAAAAAAAGGGTTTTGAGTTTGGGGATAAGAAAATTAGTGGCGACTTTTTAATACGCAGTTTACAAACTCATCGCCTCTAATTTAGATGGTGGGAAACTGTAAAATGCAGATTATAAAGATTTTCTGGGTTAGTGTAAAGATTCAGCTATGAGTTAAATACTGGGCTCAGCCCCAAGCACAGAGTAAAATGCTCATTCATTAATTCATACTTGAGTATTAATAAGCTCATTATTAATTCATACTTCTTCATACTTATTGAGTGTTGATTATAGGCCCAGTATAGTTCTAATATCTGCAAGACAAAGATGGTTTCTGCTTTCGTGGACTCAACATGGGAAGAGGACAGGTAAATGCAAACACAATCTGAGTGGCAGGTGCTGTGCAGAAATTAAAGGACGGTGATTTGATTGCATGTTGGGATGGCAGGTTGAACAGGTAAGGCCATGAATAACCAGAGGAGCTGATACTGACCATTGCTGTAGTCATTCTTTTCTTTCTAACTTTAGGTTCTCCCCCTTTCCTCTTCAGCCGTTCACCTTCCTCACACACCATCTCTTCCCATCACTTCACATTCCGGGTGAAAACACTTCCTTGCCTCCCCGAGTGACTTTGCAAACAGTTATCTCCACGCAGACAGTAGAAAAGTGTGGCTCCCTCTTTGAACGCAGGCTTGCACTGCGCGTGGTGCTGTAGAAAAGGCATCCTTGCCCGAGGCAAAGGCATTTACACCTTCCAGGGAGATACGTGATTAGAGAAGGCAGGCACCGGTGGAGGGGGTGGAGAGGAGGCTAACTAGAACTTAATCTATTAAAAGAGGAAAGGTCTTTGAAAAGTGAATTAATGATATTTATAGCTGCATCAGGTATGTAGCTGGTGAAATTTTGCTGATAATGAGGCCAAGGTTGAATTCCCATATGGACCAGAGAGTATTATGTGGAGAAACTACGCTGTGCTATTCAGTGACTAGCTATGAGACTAAGGCAAACATACAACCTCTGAACCTCAGTTCCAGAGTCTAAACTAGGGACATGCATCCAATCTACCTGCCTCATAGGATTGTTACAAGGGAAAAATGCAAATGAATACTGACATGCTTTATAAAATCATGCATTTTAAATATGATCTATTATTGCTTGACAATGTCATTATTATTTTTACAATGTTGTGGTGCTGGTGGTGATGAGTTTTGGTACCAGGGATTGAACCTGGAGGCATTTAATCACTGAGTTATGTCCCCAGCCCTTTATTAGATTTTATTTAGAGGCAGGGTCTCACTGAGTTGCTTAGGACCTCGCTAAGTTGCTGAGGCTGGCTTTGAACTCATGATCCTCCTGCCTCAGCCTCCAAGCTGCTGGGATTACAGGTGTGTGCCACCTTACCCAGCTACAATGTTATTTTAATGGTCAAAGCAATTCCACTCTTGTAGTATATCAACTGGCTGTCTTTCAAAATGAACCTCCACTCTCTTGCTTGGTCTGCAGTCTGTCAGTTGTCCATCTCTAGCAGTGGGGGGTTCAACCACACTCTGAATGATGCCTTCTAAGTCAGTAGCTTTTAAATAGGCCCATTATATTGATCCTGACTCAGGAAGATTATTTTCACAGCATGAGCACAACATATGTTCTCAAGTGCCCACTTAGGCCTATTTTATGAGTAGTTCTGACTAAATCTTTCCTTAATTATGTTAGGTATGTTTTACACTCAGTTGCCCCATTCTTAGCCACTACTAGCATTGATTTCCTGTCTCTTCTCCATGAAAGAGTCCTAGGCTGATCACCTCTGAACCTTGTCTTTTTGCCTGATCTCGAGAGAGCTTGAAATTAGGTAATTTAGTATCCACTATGGGGTGATGACAACTACATGTCACATCTACCTCCATTCCAGTGCCTTGCTCATCATAAGCACTGCTTGCTGGTGATTGTACTACCTTTGCTGTGTCTAATATGTCATTACTGCTGTGTAATGTAATCACAGGTCACATGAAATCATGGGTCACATGTGGAGCATCTGAATGGGGTTAGTTTGAATTCAGGTATACTGCTTAGGTAAAATACACACCAGATTATGAACTCGTAGAGAAGACAAGGATGGAAAGCATTTAATTAATGGTCTTTATATTGATTACAAGTTGAAATAATATTCTGGATATATTGGGCTAAAGAAAATGCTGTTAAAATTAATTTTTCCTGTTTAACTTTTTTTTTAAGTGACTACTAGAAAACGTAAAATTTTATATGTTCTAGGTAGTACCAACAAAGGAGAAAGAAAAACGGAAGTAGGAGGGGATGTACACATTTTTACTTATCTCAGGATGAGAAAAACAAAACAAAAACCTTAGTTAATCTAGTTTAGTGGTTTTCAAACAAATCTGTACTTTCAAAAGTCCTGAGATCTTAAATGATGATAAATTTCCAGGATCTATCCCTGAAGATGCTGCAGCATTCCATAGGTTTGGGATGGGGCCTTGGATTGTGTTTTTCATAAGCAGCCCAGGGGTGGCCAGGGTTGAGAGAGCTACTGAGCTGGGACTCTTTTGCATTTCAATGAAGGGACATTTCTGGGGTGACAAGTTGTTACTGGCAGAGCAAAAAGCAGAGCACATGTTCCTCCTGGATTATATTTTGTAGTACAGATCCCTGGAGTATTTTGTACTACTTCCACCCAAGAGACTTAGCAAAGCTTGGGGTGGAATGTTCTCTAGCCGCATCTCAGCAGGCGCGCGTGTGCTTCCTTATTTGGAGAAAGCTGGGGTTCGGCTCAGCAGCCCCCTCTGCTGTCAACAATCCATAGCTCAGCCTCGTAGAGCCTGCCGGGGAAAGGAGAGGAGAGGGAAGGGCGAAGCCAACACTGGAGGCCATGAGTGATGTAGGATGGGGAGCCCATTTGCTGTATGAAAGTGGTCACAGATGAAGACGACCCTTAGAGCCAGAGGAGCTAGGAGGTCACATGCCTGACTGCCTGCTGGTCCCAAGAAAGAAATTTGGACAAATCAGTTCACTTCTCTGGACCTCAAGTTTCCTGATCTGAACGAGAGGGATAATGACACTCTCTGCCTCCCCTTCTCACTGGAGGCTATTGCAGTTGTCTAATAGGATGTCCTTAACAATGTTTTGGCCTAAAGACACTGCTAGTTAGAAGCAGATGTTGAGCCCTGGTCTCCTAATTGAGATGTATCATACAATTTCAACTAACAAAGGATAGATGTGTTCAGCTGCTTCTAGAGGGGCAGAGGTCAAGAGAGCTTACAAGGGAGGTTGAAGCTGGTCTCATGCCTAGTTGAGCTTCTAATTCATTCACTTATTCAGCTTGCTTTTATCAAGAGCCTCTGACTTGATTGAAATTGTCCAAGTGGTGATAGGTTAGATGTAGTTCTCCTTATGTCTATGATTTTTGCTGTTTCTCTATTTCCTTTGCCGGAGATGTCTTTAGCTGTTTCAGTGCACAAGAATCATGTCTAGGTGAAATTACGTTAGTCTGTGTATTGGGACATAGCTATATGTCAGCAGTCCCATGCATATCCCATGTATTAAATCATCAGAGTGCAGATGTAGATGTAGGAGATTTAGTACATGTTCCTGAGTAGCAGCATAGGAAGTGATAGTGTTGGACACATGCTTTCCTTTTATTAAAAAAAAAGTCTTTATTTGTGCATTGTAGTTATGCATATTACTTGGGTTCATTTTGAGATAATCATACATGCATGGAATTTAATTTACTCCAAATCAGTCCCTGGTGCCCCCTCCTTTCCTTCCTCCTGCCCCTTCCTTATTTCCCTTCTACTGGTTTAATTCTACTCATTTATTTTTAATTGGTGTTTTATAGATACACATAAAGGTGGAATTCATTGTGATGAGTTTATACATGCACATAGCATGATTTTGTCATACTCATTCTGCATTTCCTCCCCTTTCCTGTCCCTCCTCCACAATCTCCTCCTACTCCGCTGACCTTACCTCTATGTTGTCAGAGGCTTCCCCCTTTTCTCCCTTACTTTGTTCTATCTTCATATGAGAGAAAACATTTGACCCTTGATTTTTGAAGTCTGGCTCATTTCACTTAGCATGATATTCTCCAGTTTCATCTGTTTACTAGCAAATGCCATAATTTTATTCTTTATGGCTGAATAAAACTCCATTGTGTACATAGACCACATTTGCTTAATCCATTCATCTGTTGACAGACACCTGGGCTGATTCTATTACTTGGCTATTGTGAGCTGTGAATGCTTTCCTTTTAAACCTCAATGGTATGCTGCCTAGAAAAGTACTTCCTCTTGGTAAAGGAATCAGGTGGCCATAAGACCCTGGGTCAAACATACTTACTTGTGTGTTTTTATCAGTGTTAGTTATAGCAGCAAAAAACAAAACAAAAACCTAAATAGCCAAAATGTTTACAAGATATTTAATAGGCTAGAAAATTGCCAATGATAAAATGTTAATTCACAGTGGGAAGACATAAAAGTTTGATCAAATTTTATAAAATAATCATGTCCATAAATATAGGAAAAAGGACAAAAGCAATTACTGCAGTGTTTTTATTGCTGGACAATTTTTATTGGGCTTTGAGATAGTCTTATTTTCCTTGTTTTCTACCTCTTTCATTGTTTAAAAAACTTACCCCACTGCCATTTTATTATAATTTTAAACATATAGAAAACTTGAAAGAATTTTATGAATACCCTTATGTTATCTAGATTCTGCAGTTAACATTTTATAACATTTGCTTTATCACTGTCTGCTCATTCTTCTTTTATTTTTTTGGTATTGGGGATGGAAAGTAGGAATGCTTTGCCACTGAGATACATCCCCAACCGCCCCCTCCAACACATTTTTTTTAAAAAATTTGAGAGGGGTTCTAAGTTGCCCAGGCTGGCCTTAAACTTGCAATCCTCCTGCCTCAGCCCCCTCTGAGTCTCTGGGATTACAGGTATGCACCATTTCGCCCAGCCCATTCATCTACTTATCCATCTTTTTTTTTTTTTTTTTTTGGTACTGGGATTAAATTTGGGTTCTTGACCGACCGCTGAGCCACATCCCCAGACCTATTTTGTGTTGTATTGAGAGATAGGATCTCACTGAGTTGCTTAGTGCCTTGCCATTGCTGAGGCTGGCTTTAAACTCACGATTCTCCTGTCTAACCCTCTCAAAGTGCTGGGATTACAGGCATACGCCACTGTGCCCAGCTTCCATCTTTATTTTGATGCATTTCAAAGTAAGTCACAGGCATCTGTACACTTTCCCCCCAAATATTTTATCATGCATATAGTTAAATTTCAATATTTGTGTATGGTATTCCTTTTTTATCCATGGTTTCACTTTCTATAGCTTCAGCTACCTGTGGTCAAATGTGGTTTGAAAATATTAAATGAAAATTCCAGAAAAAAATCTATTTGTTAATTTTAAATTACACATTATTCTGTAAGTGATGGAATCTTAAGCCATTCCCCCTCTGTCCTGCCCTGGATGTGAATCATCTTGTGTAGTGTATCCATACTGTATAACTTACCTTCATGTTAGTCATTTAGTGGACATCTTGGTTGTCAGGCCATCTATTGCGGTATCAGAGTGCTTGTGTTCAAGAAACCTTTATTTAATAATGGCCCCAAAGCACAAACTTTTATTACAGTATTGTTTGAGTCAGTTTTTTCATTGGTATGACTTAAAGACCTTCCAAGAACAACTTAGAGAAGAAAAAGGTTATTTTCGATCATAGTTTAAGAGGTACAGTTCATGGTTGGCTGACTCATAGCTCTGGGCCAGAAGTGAGGCAGAACATCATGGTGGAAGAATGTGGCAAAGGAAAGCAGCTCAGGATATGGCCACGAGGAAATAGAGTATAAGAGAGAGCTCCCCTCACCAGGGACAAAATATAAACCCTAAAGGCACGCTGCCAGTGACTCACCTCCTCTAGCCACTCTCCACCTGCCTGTTGTTACAACCTGGTTAATGCATATCAGTGGATTAATTTAGTGATTAGGTTAATGCTCTCATAACATAAGCATTTCACCTCTGAACTTTTTTTTGGTACCAGAGATTGAACACAGGAGTGATTAACTGCTGAACCACATCCCCAGACCCTTTTTTAAAATTATTTAATTTTGAGACAGGGTCTTGCTAAGTTGCTCAGGGCCTTGTCAAGTTGCTGAGGCTGACTCTAAACTTGAGTCTCCTGCCTCAGCCTCCCAAACCACTGGGATTACAGGTGTGTGCCACTGTGTCTGGCTAACTCTGAACATTCTTGCATTGTCTCATATGTGAGCTCGTATTTAAACCATAATAAGTATGTTTCATGTTTTTCTATTTTATTTTTAGTTATTAGTCTCTCATGCCTAATTTATAATTTAAAACTTATTGTAGGTATGTATGTACGTATAAGAAAAAACAGTACAGATGGTCTCTGACTTAACCATTTGACTTAGTTTTCAACTGTATGGTGGTGCAAAAGCTACATGGATTCAGTAGAGATGGGACTTTGAATTTTAATCTTGAAGGACTAGCAATATGCCATGTCATACCTTCCTATGATGCTAGACAGTGGCAGTAAGTTGTAGCTCTGTTGGCTACACGGTTAGGAGGGAAAATGACTGATTATCAACAGTGTACTGTGTTGCCTCTTGTGGATATTGGGTTTTGTGTTTTTGCATCCTATCCTATACAAAATGTCCATCTCTGTAAATGATATATTCAAAACTATTAGAAAGTAGGTTTTACAATAAAATACAACTCTAGATTCAGTGCTCTGAGTATGTGTGTATGTATGCATTTATTATGTATTACTTTAGAGTTGGGGTCTTGCTATATTGCTCAGGCTGGCCTTGATCCCCTGGGTTCAAGCAATCCTCCTACTTCAGTTTTCTGAATAGCTGAGACAATAGGTATGCATCATCAGTCCCAACTTCAGCATGTTTAAGGAAGGAAAATTATTATTTTTTTTTTTGAGGTAAGATCTACTTACAATGAGATGCTCAAACCCTAGGCACCATTCTGTAGGCTCTGAAAATTGCTTCTACTGGTGCAACCCAAACATCTATCAAGATATAAAATGTTGTCATCACCTCAGAAAACTCCTTCAATCCCTGTCCCTGCGGCATCCTCTATTCTCATTTATTTCTAGCATAGGTTAGATTTGCCTGTTATAGGATGTCTTGGAAATGGAACCAAGTAGTTTGTGGTCTTTGGTGGAAGACTTTTACTCAGCATAGTGTTTTGGAGATTTTCTCAGGCTGTTGCATATAAGTAGTTTTCTCCTGCTGTTGCTGGTGAGTAATATACCACTATCTGTGTTACCTTCTGCTATTGGTGTCCATCTGTGCTATTTCCAGTTTTGGGCTATTGTAAATAAAGCTCTTATAAACATTCTTTTATCAGTCTTTTTTGTGGACATGTATTCTTATTGGGTAAATGCCTAAGAGTCAAATGTCTGGGTCATGGGGTAGGAGCATGTTTAGTTTTGTAAGAAACTGCTAGACCTTTTCCCAAAGGGGCTCTACCCTTTTATATTGTCACCAACAATGCGAATTCCAGTGGCTCCACATCCACACTGAGATTTAGTGGTGTTAATTTATTTTTACTGGGGATTGAACCCGGGGGCACTTTATCACTGAGATTTATATCCCCAGCCTTTTTTATTTCTTATTTTTATTTAAAAAAAAAATTTTTTTTTAGTTGTTGATGGACACAATGTCTTTATTTTATTGCTTTGTATGTGGTGCTGAGGATCGAACCCAGGGCCTCATGCATGCGAGGCAAGCGCTGCACCGCTGAGCTACAATCCCAGCCCTTTTTTTTTTTTAAATTAAATTTTTGAGATAGAGTCTGGCCAAGTTGCTGAGGCTGATCTTGAACTTGAGATCCTCCTGCCTTGGTCTCCCAAATTACTGGGATTATAGAAATGCAGCACCACATCAGGCTTAATGATATATTTAAAAAACAAAACCAAAAAATTTTAGCCATTCTGATGGGTGTGTAGTGATACATCATTGTGGATGCCTATTATTTTTGTAATCAGAAAAGTTTTATAAAAAGTAAAACTGAAGTGATGTTAAGGAAAAGAGGAAGAAAATGAAATAAAATTAATACCACTCTTCTTGGTAAGTTCTGATTTTCTTTTATGTCCTCTTTTGCTTTAGTTTTCAAGCTGTTCAAACTAAATTTGGACTTTTATTGTTCAAAAACTCCATATCTTATTTTAAAAAGCTGTGAGATTTAATACATTATTCTAAGAAAATTGTTAATCTATCTATCTATCTATCTATCTATCTATCTATCTATCTATCTATCTTGGTGCCAGGGGTTAAACTCAGGTGTTCTCAAACACTGAGCCACATCCCCAGCCCTATTTTGTATTTTATTCAGAGACAGGGTCTCACTGAGTTGCTTAGTGCCTCACCATTGCTGAGGCTGGCTTTGAACCCATGATCCTCCTGTTTCAGCCTCCCAAAGTGCTGGGATTACAGATGTGCACCACTACACCTGGCTTGAGTGACAGTTTATTTTTATTTATTTATTTTTAAATGTTTATTTTTTAGTTGTAGGTGACAGAATATCTTTATTTTATTTTTATGTGGTGCTGAGGATCGAACCCAGTGCCTTATGCGTGCTAGGTGAGCACGCTACCACTGTGCCATAATCCCAGCCCCTTGAGTGACAGTTTAAACAGTGCTGGGTTTTAAGCCCACAGATGAGCTGTACTTGTGCATTACTTACAACTATTACATAAGGTTGAATAATTATTTCCTTTGCATGGGTTTTGGTTTCTTTTTTTGTTTTTCTTTTAATAAATGAATTGAAATAGGTACTGAGTCCTCTACCAACTATAATAAAGTATGCAAAATGAGTAGGCATTTAAGGACATGGAGAAGGGACAAGTAAACTGTTATGGGGAACACCTGGCCACTGCCTCAGGGTTTCAAGCTGAGTAAGAGCCACTTGCCATGGGGCCCAAGGAAGAAGCTAGAGCTTGAGGAAGACTGCCAGGTGTGATGAGTGTGTGAGCTTCAGAGTCAAGCGGGCCTAAACTCAGAGACAGATAAGACCACCTTCTTGCCTCTTTGTCATATCCCCTACCCCTTTGCTAGGGATGAAACCCAGGCCCATACACCAGGCAAGTGCTCTACTGAGGTCTATCACCAGCCCTTTGACCTTGAACAAGAGTTTTAATCCAAGTTTCTGCATTTACTAAATGAAGACAACTTCTTTGTGTTCTTGACTTTGTGTATTTTAAGTCAGGAATGTGTACAGACATCACTTGTATAAGTGTCTGGGACAGACTTTTACCTTGAGGCAAGTGACAAAACTGGGGAGAGGAACTTAAAATACAAGGGGAATTAAATGAGACAAGAGATAACTTTAGAATTCTAAATTATAAAGCCTTAAACAGCCTTAGAGATGATCAAACCCAAACCTATCTATTACAGAAGAGAAAAATAAGACGTAGGATCAATTACTCATGGGGTGGGTGACGGTGACCACGCAGAAACCTAGGTTTTAATTTTCTAGTCATCATTAGCCTTGGCTTGACTTCACAATTTAGCCTTAGCCTGCTTTCACTTAGATGAAGTGGAGTTTTTCTTGTGTATCCCACTAGGACCACTTGGCTCCTGGGTTTTCAAATGCTATAATCAGCAGTAGAACAGAAACAAGCTCACCAGGAAACTTGTCAGTGGAAGATTTAACTCTTCAATTCTTTAAATTTTACAAGCTCAAGCAGTAGGCATTAAAAAGATGTTGTTGATCTGCTTATCTTTTCTTCTAGAGCTGCTTTTTTGTGTTTGATTCTGATCCCTAAGCTCAGGTACCCACTTCCCTGAAATGTACATGCTGTTCACGGAGAGATTATCTGTATATTGTTTATCCATGAGAAATTTCCTCCATTTTCCTGGGCTGCAAACCAGATACCTACTGTCAAACAATTGTATGATGATCCGTCACTTTCAAAAAAGAACCAATATCTTTGCCACACTAATTTGCAGTAATCAATTTCTTTTAATATTATTCAGCACTAGTTGGGTGATGGTAGCTTGCTTTTCCTTTTATACTTAATTTCAGAGAGATTTTTTCCCCAAAGCTAAAAATTAAGTTTAGATTTTCTCTCTTTAAACCTTGGTGTGTTTTGCTTTGTTTTATTTTTTTGTTCTGTACAAGGATTCCAGCAATCTCCTGGGTGGTTTTACTGACTAAGGATAAAACAAAGTCACAACTCAGCTTGTATTTCTATTGCTCCTGACCTGAATCTCTATAAAAAGTGTTCTCTTCCTGCACTCCACACTTCTCCTAGATTTTGCAAAGGGCTGCTTATGAGTTGGCACCCTCTGCCTGAAATCATGAGAAAGGAAGTAAGAGCATTAAATATTCTAGGGGAGTGTGTTTTCACAGGAGGGTTTTTACTACAAACTCATTCAAAAAATTATGAACCCCTTGTGAGCAAATCTCTTAGGCATCTCCTAAGTTTTCTAACAAGATTGGCGGGATAGAAAAATCAGACTTTAGGATGCTATGAAGACAGACTGTCAGGATCTATCTTTCCTTTTACATCTCGTAGGGCTAGAGTTAGTTTCCCTCTTGGAAGGAACAATTTCTAAGCTCCTTTAACACAGAACATAGAACACAAGAGAAATGTTGATGAATTTGTATGCTTTCCAACACAAATTTGTTTCATAGAGTCTTTGCTGCTATAAAGAAATTCTTTGAAAGCAAAATATAAGAGAGCTTTGTTTATAGAAAAGTCCTTTTGTCTGTTGGCTAAAGGCTTCTTGTGCTTTAGCCCTCTTTACTCCCTCCCTGGCTTGTTTTGTTTATATGACAAAGTCAATATTGTACTCCACTTAAGGAAGATGGAGTTGTTAAACTGTGGCCCCAAAGACATTGTAGCAGAAGAGCCAGGCCTGGAACTCGATCTGATGTCATGAATTTGGGCTTGAGTTTTGCTAACATCTTCTCAGGCTTCAGCTTCACCAGCTGTATCTACAAAACAAGATTTTACATATCCTAATGCAAATGAGACACTGAACACAGGCTAGATTAGTAAGCACCCAGCAAATTCTAGCTGTAGCTGGCATGAAGGTTGGTTTTACCAAATGTTTATGTATTTAAAAGGTGTGTGGAAAGGGGTACCTAGACTCCTAGGAATATGAGAGATGGCTATTGAAAGGAACAGAGGATACAGAACAGCGCAATATTGAAGACAAGTACTGGCTAGTTCTTTTCCTATAGGCTGATTTTTTTTTCTTTAGCTATGGGTTAATGCATGATGTCATAGAACTATAGTGTAGTGAATTTTTTTTAAAATATTTTTTTAGTTGTAGATGGACACAATGTTTTTATTTTATTGCTTTATATGTGGTGCTGAGGGTTGAACCCAGGGCCTCACACATGCGAGGCAAGCACTCTACCGCTGAGCTACAATCCCAGCCCCTAGTGTAGTGAATTTTGAGTAAGACAGATTTGGACTGTAGGTTCTATTCTATTGATTTTTGTGTGAAATATTGTGTAAGTTACTTAATACTTCTCTTATAAAATTGTTGTGAGGATCAAATGAGATGATGTAGGAACAGATTAAATACACCAAAGTTTTCTGTGCTGCTCCTGGTCTTCCACACCTGAAGCTGACAGAACCTGGCTAGAGCATTGAAAGTGACTCTATTCTCCCCATGACACCACTCTACAGAAGCAATTGAGGCAGCAGAAGGTGCTGACAGAAACTTAATAAAATTTGTGGGTTGAAGGATGGGAAGTCGCTGGCTATCCTTTCTCACAATTGGGCTGGTCTGTGAAGATTAGCACCAGTAAGAAGCCCCATTAAAGACAATGGCTTTAACTGCTTTCTGTTGTTGATTTGGGATAAAAGTTGATCTATCTATTCTGAGAATGGTCTCTTTGAGGCTGTGTCTACAGTTTGCTCAAATGAACTGACAAATGAATGGAACATTCACTCCACTTTTGAGTCGTTGGGCTTGGTGACAGCATAGCCAAGGCATCTAGCTGATTTTCACCTACAAGCCCAGAGCGTGTTTTGGCACCATGTGGACACCCACTTTGTACATATACGTGTGTGCATTTATATGTGTGTTGCAGAGAGGGAGAGAATGTATATGTGAGTTTAAAACCATTATGTAGACAAATGAGGATGAACATGTAGGAAAAGAAACCAACCAAAAGGCTTAAGCAGAAATCTGCTAACTTAACAGATCTCACCTATATTCCCATAAATTAAAAAGCACAATGAAAACATTTTGGCTTAATGAACATAACTTGTCACAGATTTGAATTATTTAGGCATAAAACAAAGTGATGAGGAGAAACTATTTCTACCCTAAGACTAAGGATTGACACATTTTTCTCTTCAGGGAATTGATAGAAGGAATTTTATTCAAGTAAGATGTTATTGTTTTGGTCAAGGGCCCTTCTAGAACATTTTTCTGGGCTTACAGAATCTTTCAATTAGCCTTTGTGTTTTTATTATGGTAAAACATGCATAATGTAACATTCACCATTTTAACGTGTCTAGGTCAGTGGCATAAGTGTTGACTACATTTGCATTGTTACATAACCATTGCTATTATCCATTTCCTCATCTTCTCAAACGTGAACTTGGTACCATTCATCCTTCATTTCTTTTTTCTTTTTTTTTTTTTTGGAGACAGGGTCATGCTATATTTCCCAGGCTGTCCTTAAATTTCTGGGCTTAAAGGATCCTTTTGCCTTAGCCTCCTCGATACTGGGACAATAGGCATGTACCACAACACCTGGTTTTCATTTTTTTAAATATGAAAAATAGCATATTTCAGGTTTTGGAACTCTTGGCACTTGGCTCACATGAGGAATTACCATGAACAGTGGCGTACCCTTTATATTTGCTTATTATTCAATTATTCAACAGGTGTTCACTGAGTACTGGGTTGGGGATGATATTGAACAAATCAGTTGCCCTCAGTGTAGTTCCAAGGTGGTTCTTAAAAAAAGGCAGGAAAGTCAGAATAGAAGGTTAGACAAAGAAGCAGAGGGATGGGAAGGGCTTTGCATGGAAGACTGTGGATAGCCTCTAGAAGCTGGGAGAGGCGGGAGTGGCTCTCCTGGAGCCTCCAGAAGGAGCATAGCCCCATTGCACCTTGAGTTCAGTCCTACAAAACTCATTTTGGATTTCTGATTTCCAGAACTATACAAAAATGGCAAGTTTGAAGCCTCTAAGTTTGTGGTGATTTGTTATAGCAGCTGTAAGAAACATATACTTGTCTTTTTGTTAGTTTTACATTAGGGGCTTTCTTTGAGTTTCAGATGGTTGGTTTGGGAAGCAAGAAGTTTTTCCAGATATAATTGTGTGTGCTGCAGAAGCTCTGCCGGGCTCCATGTCATCAGGCCTCTGACTTGACTTTGACTGGACTGCAGGATGTGTTTAAATGCATTAATGTACATTGGCACCATGCTGGGTAAACTCAATGTCTAGTGCTCAAGCTAGGAGACCTCATTATTTTAGTCAGCATTTTTGCTGCTGTGACTAAAAGACCCTGCCAAAGCAATTGTAGGGGAGGAAAAGTTTGAGGGCTCACAGTTTCAGAGGTTTCAGTCCATAGGAGGCTGGCTCCATTTCTTGGGGCTCGAGGTGAAGCAGAACATCATGGTGGAAGAGTGTGGCAGAGGGAAGCAGCTCACATGATGATCAGAAAGCAGAGACTCCATTTGCCAGATAAAAGTAGGTACCCAAAGACATACCCCAATGCCCACCTTCTCCAGCCACACCCTACCAGCCTTCAGTTACTACTGAGTTGATCCCATCAGATGATTAATTCATTGATTGGGTTAAGGCTCTCATAACCTCATCATTTCTTCCCTGAACTTTCTTGTTTCATATGTGAGCGTTTGGGGGACACCTCACATCCAAACCATAACACTCATATGTACTTGGCTCAGGCCTGTTTTGCAAACAGGGTGATTTTCATGAGAGATGGCCATTCTATTACTTAGTAAACTTATAAGTGCTTAACCAATTTGTCTGCAGTAAAAATGTGACTGAGTGCCAGTATTTTCACACATACTTGGCACTAAACCATAAATAACATAATTTTTCTGAGACTTAGATAAAAGGCATAAATGTTCTGCCCAGGAATCTTATATTAAAAAGAAAATCTAACCATTCTAAACTCAGTATTTACCTCCCCTTATGCTGGTCCAAAATAGTAATCCTTATCCTTCATAATGGAAAGTTCCTTCTTGAGAATAGAGAATATTTTTCAAGCTTTCAGACTTCATTCTCTGGCCTCTGTCTCCAATCTGCTGAGTAGAGAGAGAGAGGGGTCATGGCTGAGTGCAGAGAGGAGCAAACAGCTACCGGTCTTCAGAAGAAGCAACTTGAACGTGAGAATAGGAACTCCCTGTTCTCTGCCTTTTTGACCTAAGACCGGAGAAGAACTGATTTTCCATTGACTTAACATTTAGAGATCCTCATGAAAGAGAATCTTTAAAAAAAATCTGAGGAGCCAGTTGAACAGTCTGTTTTGTGCTGGAAATAAAATATAAGGAATAGAGAGTTGAACCTCTATAAAATGCCATAAAAGGCCCTTCAGGTCCTGGCTGACGCTTTCCCCAAACTGTCCAATCTTATTTTTCATTAATCTGTCTCTCAATCTTCCAACTCAACTGGATTTTTTCCACTTCCTCTAATTTTGAGTGTCTCTAGCATTTTGGCCATATGTGAACCCTGCATGTTCTTCCTTTTCCCTTAATTTTATTTTGTGACTCCTCCGCATCCCTCAGCTTAAGGGTCACATTGTTGGGTTAGTTCTTCTTGAGGCCCATTCTGGATTTTCCCCTGCACACAGCTCTTACACACTGTATTACTGATGCCTACCTCCTGTGTGTCTCCCTCACTGGGCTCTAAGCTCCAGAGAAGTATTACATGGTCTCTTTTGTTTTTTTGTTCCTTTTTTCCTAACTATGCCTGGTGCCTCCTTTTAACAGGCTGGCACTCTGCCCGTAGATCAAATTTACCTCAGTCAGCCTTTTGTACACCACCATTTGTTTTAATTGCACAGTCATACATGACCGAGCAAATGGCATCCAGGTACCTGTAATCAAACAGTCCGCAGATCTTAAGCACTTTCGTTCATTCCTGAAGCAGTCACTGGGCTTCGGCAATAGGTAATTTAAATTCTGGACAACGAGTTTTCATGCCGCTTCAATGGCTACATTTTGAGAACAGTGGGAAAAAACCCCAACCCTTTGATAATTAGACTGAATCAGTTTTCATAATTCTACTTTATGCACTAGACTGCGTAGCAAACTTCATTATCAGCAGCTTGATGAGAAAGCTTTATGGATCTCATATAGATCTCGAGAGCAATTTCGATTTGCAACCAAACTAAGGCCACTCTGAACAGCAGTGTTTCGGAGACACGATGATCTTAGAGTTTCATCATTATAAATAATTTCAAAGTAGGCACAGAAAAAGCATACGATTAGCATCTTGTCTATGTACGATTGATCCAGAGAAAGGATGGCTGACTGTAACAGTTGAAAGCAGCCCTGATAAACCCCTACAACTCAGCAAGCCTGCATTTGTTGAAATTGTAAATTGATATCTTTTCTTTAGCTCTGTATATCTGGAACATTGCCAGTAACCAAATGACGCTTTGTAATTAAGGGAAACCTGTCTTTAAGAAATTTCCAGGAAAGACATGTGGTGAATTTTCTGACAGGAACTCAAAGCATCCTGGGCTTCCCCTTTTGTAACACTCATAAATTACTCCTTCAATGTCTCTTTAACCCACAGTAGCCTGTAAGCTCCATCAAAGCAGAGATCATTTTTTGTCTTTGCCACCCAACCCTCAGCACACTAAAGAAGCACTTCATAAATATTTGTTGGGTGGCTAGATGAATGACACAGATGAATAAAATTCCATGGTGATATATTGGTAGATATGCAGTTATATCTTTGGAAGCTCCATCTAACTCTTTTCTGAGTTAGAACTCTGTAGTTTATTTGGAAAATTGCTTTACATCCTGCTTCAGTTACTATGTAATAAACCATCTCAAAACTTACACAATGAAATATTACTCAGCAATAAAAGAGAATAAAAGTATGGCATTTGCAGGTAAATGAATGGAGTTGGAGAATATCATGCTAAGTGAAGTAAGCCAATCTCAGAAAACCAAATGCCAAATGTTCTCTTTGATACGTGGATGCTGATCCATAATGTGGGGGAGGACATGGGAAGAATGGAGGAACTTTGGTCACAGGGGTGGGCAGGGGGACAGTAAAGATGGTGGAATATGATGGACATCATAGCCCTAGCTTTATATATGACCGCATGTATGTTGTGATTCTACATCACATACAACCAGAGAAACGAAAAGTTGTGTTCCATCTGTGTACAATGAATCAAAATGCACTCTATCATATAAACCTAAATAGAATAAGTAAATAAATTTTAAAAAAACTTATGACTTAAAACTCAACAGCATTTATTTTTATTCTCGGATTTGCAACCTTAACCAGGCTCACTGGAAGCAGCTCATTTCTACTCTCCTTGGTGTTGGCTGGGGCAGGCTAGAGGAGACTTCTGAAAGCTGCTCCTAGCCTGAGGGCCACTGAGCAGCTATGAACTGGGATGACTGGGTCTGATCTCACACCTCTCCCTAGTTTTGCTAATCTCTCTACATAATCTTTTATGTAATCTCCTGAGCATGGTGGCTTCAGGGTAACTGAACTTTTACAAGACAATTAGAACTCTAGAAGTATGTGTTCTAAGGAAGGGGAAAAAATTGGACTTTGAGACTTTTTTTTTAAGGTGCTGGGGATGAAACTGAGGGGGCCTTGTGCATGCCAGGCAGGTGCTGTACCACAGAGCTATGTTCCCAGCGCATGAAAGTTGTATTGCTTTTTATAATCAAGCCGCACAGCATAGCTTCCCATAGCCTTCGAAGTCACTAAGGCCAGCACATAAGCAAGGAGACTCCATATTTTGCGGGAAAAATGTCAACAAAGTCACAAATATGTTTTAAAACCATCACTCTCTCTGTCATTATTTTGGAAGTTTTAAAAGATTTTGGTAAAAATCAAAATTGAGACTTGGATCCTTTTTCTGAACGAGGCAGAAACTCCTGCAGGTAAGAAACCTAAGCGTATCATTCATTGTCACTTTTTATGTACAAGGATGAAGATAGGGGTTTGAATGAGAACCCTTCTTATTCCATGTGAGGCAAAGCATCCTGCCTCCTCCAAAGGGTAGAATTTGGGGGTGCCTTTCTGTGTTTTGTGGGGGTACAGTGGGAATCTTTCAAAGGGGAGGAGGTGTAGCTGACAGGTCAATACAGGTGTTACCAGGTGTACACCTTTCTGATCCTTGTTCCTTCCCACTCTGTTCTGTTTTTTTCAGGGCAGCCTTCAGGAAGCCTTGTAGTGACCTTCCCTGGTCCTTCAGTTGCCTTTATCAGAGCTTCACTTTCCTAGCTTCTCCCACAGTTGTATAAAGTATTATTTCTGTAATAAGTGAACATTTTTCACTAGTCCAGTCCTCCTCAAACTTTACTTTTTAAGCCTTTTTAGTTACACCTGACAGTAGAATCTATTTTTATATGTTCATTCAAGCATGAAATATAGCCTGTTCTAATTAGGATCCCAGTCTTGTGCATGTACACATGGTGGGGTTCACTGTGGTATGTTCATATATGCTCATTGGAAAGTTACGTCCAATTCATTCCACTGTCTTCCCTGTTCCTATCCCCCTCTTCCCTTCATTCCTTTGTCTAATCCAGTGAACTTCTGTTCTTCTCCCTACCTTGTTGTGGGTTAGTATCCACGTATCAGAATATTTGATCTTTGGTTTTTTGGGATTGGCTTATTTCACTTAGCATGATAGTCTGCATATCCATCCATTTACCAGCAAGAGTCATAAAGCCATTCTTCTTTATGGTGAGTAATATTCCATTGTGTATATATACCACATTTTCTTTGTCCATCCATCTGTTGAAGGGCACCTAGGTTGGTTCCATAGCTTTGCTTTTGTGAATTGTGCTGCTATAAATATTAATGTGGCTGCATCACTGTAGTAGGCTGATTTTAACTCCTTTGGGTATAAACCCAGGAATGGGTAACTGGGTCAAATGGTGGTACCATTCCAAGTTTTCTGAGGAATCTCCATATTGCTTTCCACAGTGGTTTTTGCCCTAATTTGCAGTCTCACCAACAATGTATGAGTGTACCCTTTTCCCCACATCCTCACCAACATTTATGGTTACTTGTATTCTTGGTGATTGCTGTTCTGGTTGGAATGAGATGAAATGTAGTTTTAATATACATTTCTCTAATGGTTAGAGATGTTCAACATTTTTTTATGCATTTGTTGACTGTTTATATTTCTTTTGAGAAGTGTCTGTTTAGTTCCTTTGCCCATTTGTTGATTAGTTTTTTCTTGTGTGTGTGTTGAGCTTTTTTTTTTTTAAACATTTTTTAGTTGTAGGTGGACACAATATCTTTATTTATTTTTATGTGGTGCTGAGGATCGAACCCAGTGCCTCATGCATGCGAGGCAAGCACTCTACCACTGAGCCACAATCCCAGCCCCTGTGTGTTGAGCTTTTTGAGTTCTTTGTATATGCTGGAAATTAATGCTTTATCTGAGGTTCAGGTGGCAAAGATTTTCTCACATTCTGTAGTCTCTCTTGATTGTTTCCTTTGCTCTGAAGAAGCTTTGAAGTTTGATACCATCCCTTTATTGATTTTTTATTTTACTTCTTAAACTTTAGGAGTCTTGTTGGGAAGGTCAGTTCCTAAGCTGACATGATGGAGATTTGGGCCTACATTTTCTTTTGGTAGGTACAGGGTTTCTGGTCTAATACCTATCTTTGATCCCCTTTGTGTTGAGTTTTGTGCAGGGTGAGAGATAAATTAAATTTCATTCTGCTACATATGAATTTCCAGCTTCCCAGCATCATTTGTTGAAGAGGCTATCTTTTCTCCAATGTATGCTTTGGCACCTATGTCTAGTATGAAATAATTGTATGTATGTAGGTTTGTCTCAGTATCTTCTATTCCATTGGTCTCCATGCCTGTTTTGGTGCCAAAACTGTGCTGTTTTTGTTACTTACAGCTCTGTAGTATAATTTAAGGTCTGGTACTGTGATGCCTCCTGTTTGTTTTTCTTGCTAAGGATTGCTTTATCTATTATAGGCTTCTTATTTTTCCAAATGAATTTCATTGTAATTTTAATGGGAATTGTATTAAACATGTATAGCATATTTGGTAGTATGGCCATTTTGACCATATTAATTCTGCTTATCTAAGAATGTTGGAAATCTTTCTATCTTCTAAGGTGCTCTTCAATTTCTTTTAGCATTCTGTAGTTTTCATTGTAGAGGTCTTTCACCTCTTTTGTTAGACTCATTCTCAAGTATTTATTATTTTATGAGGCTATTTTGAATGAGATAGTTTTCTTTTTCTGATTTCTCTTTCAGCTGATTCATCATTGGAGTATAGGAATGCAATTGATTTATGGGTGTTAATTTTGTATCCTACTTTGCTGAAATCATCTAGGAGATTAATTTCTTATTCCATGTTACTAAGAGTGTTTGTTTTCTGATAGAATTATGCCTGGTAGAGAAGAAGAGTGTCACATTATTTTCTTAAATTGTTTTTGACTTACTATAGCTTAAATGATTTTTTGTTATTTGCAGTATGGATATGATGATTTTCAATATTTGCTACTAAGATGGCAACTATGAACCATATATATGGGACTTTTTAGAATCTAGTAGTGTTCCTGAAATACTTTGTATTACCCTCTGTTAAAACATCCAAAGGTAGATGTTGCCTAGATTAATAATATATACTGATCCATCAATCAATCTATCATTTTTCTGCTAGCAAATGGCTAGCAAGCTTTTCCTCAAATAGGCCAGATAGTAAGCATTTTAGGCTTTGAAAGTCTATTGCAAAGACTCATGTGCTATTGTAGCCATAGACGAAACATGATTAATGGGTGAATCTGTGTTCCAGTGAAAGTCTATTTACAAACACAGGCCGTGGGCGGGATTGGACCCTTGGGTGTAGTTTTGCCTACTTGTGCTCAGAAATTAGCAGTCATCCTTTAAATATGAACCTGAGAGAGGAAAAGTGTCGTCTAATGGAAATAATGACTAATGCTCTTCCAGAGAATGTAAAACAAGCAAAGGTATAAAAGAAATAAGAGATGATGTGCCTGAAGGGTAACGTGTGCAATAGGAAAGATATCAGAGAAACGAGAGCAGGAAAGATGTGAGGAAGTTTGGGGAAATGCCCCTGTAAAATTCGACACTTAACTTCATGCTGAAGACACTTGAGAGAAACAAAGGCAGGCTTTCTCTGACGACCCTTATCTACCTAAAAACAATCCTCCAAAAGGTCTCAGCTGTCACACATCCCCTCTCAGGAATGTCACCAACCAGGGAGGACAGACTATCATAGGAAGGGAAATTGGAGGCTAACCCATACCCAGACATACTTTCTTCACAGATATACCACTTTTTTTTTTTTTGAGGGCCTATTTATCTTTTCCAGAAATCATTTCTGTTGCTGTGACAGAACACCTGAAATAAACAACTGAAAATGAGAAAAGATTTATTTTGGCTCACAGTTTGGGACATTTCAGCCCATGATTGCTTGGTGCTGTTTTTGCCTGTGGCTGTGGTGAGGCAGAATATCATGCTAGAGAGCAATTTACCTCAAGGCTGCTGGAAAGCAGAGAAAGTGAGGGAGGTAGGTGTGTGTCAGGGTCCCCGTATTCCCTTCAAGGTCACACTCCCCTCTTATGACCTAACTTCCTTCCACTAGGCTGCACCTCTGAAAGGTTCCGCTGCCTCTCAATAGTGCCCCAGGCTGGTGACCAAGCCTTTAGTGTAAGGGCCATTGGAGAACATTTAACATCCAAACCACAGAGTTTAACTATTTTGTCTATTGTTTCCCCTACCCTGTGTTCTATGAATAGGGCCATCAAGCTTCTAGATTTCACTGACTTCTGGGATATTCACTTTTCTTTCATGTTATGCATGTAATTAATTTGTATACCTTTTCTTCTGTTAATCTGTCTGCCATCTGTTGAATTAATTAACTCATTTATTGAACCCTCAAAAATTTCCCTTTACAAAGGAGAAAACACTAATATTTCAGAAGTTGAGATAAAAATAAAATCGTGACTTATTTTGTGTAGCAGGGGAAAATATGTGCTGCAGAATGTATGAAAAAATATGTGCAAGTAGTGCCATGTTATTCTAAAAAAATACTAAATCTAGCTCAGGCCCCCATTTGCCAAGATTGATGAGTCTAATGATGGCAGTCATTTGTGTGTCTGTGGGTGTGGGGGAGTGGGGCTCTTTCCTCCCCTAGGTCAGTTTAAGGTCCCGTGGCTTATGCAGTTTCTGGCACTCAAGACGATCACCCTGGTTTTGAGATCTACAGCATGATTGTTGTTAAAGTCCCTGGGGCCACAGTACTGGGACTGAGGCTTCAGCTACTCCTTCCAGGTGTGAGAAAGTACCTGCTCTCTCCCAGCCTTCAGCCCTGACCTGAGGAACTTGCCTCAGATCACTCTTCCAACACCAAGTAGCCACTTTGTGCCACTCTGAAACTAGCTAGCTATAGAGTAGTTGCCTATAAAATATTTTGCTCAAATGCTTTCTGGGGAGCTAGCTGAGTATTTATGGTTCTATCTAGAAAGAGCTTATCTCCTCTACAGGACTGACCTAGTGAAATTTTTTCAGAACTGCCAAGAATAATTTGGGGATGTAGTCAGAGTACTCCCTTGTTCCTAGCCTGACTGGTAGCTTTCCTTTTTTGGCCCTGGAACAAAGGCTCTTAGGGTGGGAATAAATAGCATTCATTCCTTCCTGATAGACAAGAAGAAATAACACAGAAACATAGATCAGGATATTATCCTGTGACACTAAATTCTCAATAATCCTTTATGTAATACACAGAAAATACATTTTGCTGTTAAGCCTGTGAGAAGCGAACATAATGGTGTGTGAGAAATTTCATTTCATTTTTTGTCTATAGGACATGGATTTGAAAATAAATTTCCTTCATGGAGGTGGTGTTCACAGTTACAATGATGAGAGAGAAAAATGGGTTGTCCCTTATTGGTTTTAGGGTGGGAGGAGGCAGAGAGGAAAATTTGCTCTCTAGCAGATCTGTGCGTTTATTGGCTTAGTGTTTCTTCTTCTTTTTATTTTTTATTTTTTTAGTTGTAGGTGGACAGAATATCTTTATTTTATTTTTATGTGGTGCTGGGGATTGAACCCAGTGCCTCACGCATGCTAGGCGAGCATGCTACCACTGTGCCATAACCCCAGCCCCTCTTCTTCTTCTTCTTCTTTTTTTTTTTTTTTAACTTTGAATATGATTTTCTTCTGAATCCCTGAAAATGGGCCAGCTATTGTAAAGACATCAAGTTGAGTATTCTGAGGATCTCCAAATAGGCAAAGAAGACTAGGAGTTGCTGAGGGGATATGACAATATGATTCTTTGACTCTTGTCTGGATAACGTGTCTAGACAAGACCCTGCTGCAATCCACATGTTCTCCAAATATGGGGATGCAGAATAGGGTTGTGTTTAAGAACATAGGTGTTGGGGGAAGTTTTCTATCTCTTTCCTTAATTAATCGTGTGAACATTGTGCTGGGGCTCATGGTCTTTAAGTCTGGGGTTTCTCCTTCCTAAACTAAGGGTAATAATAGTGCTAACCTTGTAGGATTGAGGATAGTATGGAGTAGTGGTTAAGAGTGTGTTTGTGGAGTTGGTTTGAGTAGATGTGAGCTCAGTCAAGTTCTTGACCTCTTCAGGCCTCAGTTTCCCATTATGGAGAATGGAGTTAATAGCTGAATCTAGCTCTTAGGGTTGCTATAATAATTTAACTAATGAACAGTGGTAAACTACTGTACTTACAGTGCTGGGTGCTTAGTGGGTCTCTGTAAATGTTAGTCCTTTGTGTTGTTATTAAAAGTGAAAACGTGGGGCTGGGGTTATGGCGCAGTGGTAGCGTGCTTGCCTAGCACGCGTGAGACACTGGGTTCGATCCTCAGCACCACATAAAAATAAAATAAAGATATTCTGTCCACCTACAACTAAAAAATAAATATTTAAAAAAAAAAAAGTGAAAACGCAATTGGGAGAGCCAATGTCAGAAAGCCTTAGTGAGTCTCTAGTGATACCCAGCATGACAGTGGAGGCAAAAGAAATGCCATGTGCAAGACTACCTTATGTAGCATGAGTTCTTTGCCCAGAAGGCTTCCTTGGACAGGAATCTACACATCACTTAGAGACGGATGCTCAGAATCCAGTCATTAGATAATAAATTCACTAGCTTAAGATAGTGTGTTTTGTTTATTTGACTACCTAAAAACTACCCCCAAATTTAGTGACTTAAATAACAACAGGCATTTATTATTTTTTTCACAATTCTTTGGGTTAACAGGGTAGTTTGACTTCATAGGATGTTGGCAGAGGTGCAGCCATCTGGGGGCTCTCTCACATGGCAGACAGATACTCCTAGCCATTGGCTGGGCACTCACATGGAGCTGCTGAATTGGCACCTCACCTCTCTTCTATGCATTTTCTTTAGGTAGCTTTAGTTGCTCACAGCATGTGTCCAGGTTCTAAGATGTAGGGAGTAGAAGTTGCTAGTTTTCTTAAGAAAACTCAGAGGTTTCACAATGTCACTTCTCAAACCAGTCACAGAGCCAGTCTAGACTTAAAGGGAGGGGAATAAACTCTACCTCTTGATGCAAAGAGCAAGCAGAGAGCAAGACAGGAAGAGGTTGTCTTTACAGAGACTGGCTACCTGTGTTACTTATCTACTGCTGTGTAATAAATTACCCCAAAACAAAGCACCTTAAAGCCACGAGCCTTTATTATATCCAGAGAGTCAGTGGAGTGGCTCTGATTTCAGAACCTCTTAAGATGTTACAGTCAAGCTGTCAGTGCGACAGTTTCCGAAGGACTTGGAGAACCTGCATCTAAGGCCACTCGTGGCTGTTAGCTGGCTTCAGTTGCTCACCACATGACTCTCAGAAGCCATGAACGTTTTATAATCTGATCTTGGAAGTGACCCACTATCACATCTGCTATTTGCTGTTGGTCAAGACCAAACCTATTACAGTGCAGGAGGGAACTACAAAAGGTGCAGCTGGGAAGCATTGGACAGGCTGCCTGCCACAGTACTGCACAGAGGTCTTGTTATGAGAAGCTTCTCAGGAGCTTGATAATCATGCAAGTATCTTGGTTGAGATTCTGATGTGTTCATACTCTGAAAAACCTAGACCATACCAAGACTGTCTCTTATTGACAATCTGATGCCCTTTGGACACCTAATTGTCAGTGGTGAGTCACATTTACACTTCAGCCTGAGTAGATATGGGTTTCTCTTTTACCTTTCAGTAAGATTTGATGCACACCAAGCATGAGGCGTACATCCCCCACTATCAATGGATGCAGATGCCACTGACAAGTATAGGTTTTTGGTTTTAGGCTCTTCAGCAAAGTCTTTGCTATTGTTTTTTTGTTTTTCCTGATCTGCAAACCCCTGCTACAGATTGACGAACATGTTCTCAAATGTAAGAGTTCATATCATTGGCTGTCTACATGCAGATAGATGTTGTATGCCTATGAACACCTGTGGATATTGCTATCATTGCATTTCCTGAGCATTCCCAGTGAGAAAGACACCAAAGTTCCTAACCTTCTGGTTTGGCTCTTAGAACCATGGTGAAGCTCTCTAACATGCATCTGGATTATCCATCCCTTTGCATTTTCTCTCCCTCTCTTTTATCCAACTAAATTGCCAGTGTAGGAACCACCGTTTGGGTAATCTCCTCAGCCCACAATGATTTTTTCCTTTTTTTTTTTTAACCCCCTTTCCAGTGTTCCCACTAACAGTGCTTGAATACCTGACCACCTGAACTTAGTGAATTGGATCACTGTGGACACCTGACTTAGACTTTGCCATAAAATTCCTTCCCTGGAATTTGAAATTGGGACTTGTGGGGGTTACGGTCCGTCCCAAACCAGCGGGCTGAAGAGGCACCCCCACATTCACCTAGCAGTAGAAGTCAGGAAGAGTTGGAGCTGACTGGCCGCCCATTCCCAGCCCTCCGTGCAGGACAATCAGACGCACCAGGGAGACCAGTCAAAGCAGGCACTCGTTTATTTGCGGAACAAACATTCAACTTATAGGGCTGTTTGGCCAATCAGAGACAATGCATGTAGCCAGCAGCTGTCCATGTGACAAGGCACACAAGCTTCCTGAATTCTGTCCACGAGCTGATCACGTTTGTGGAACCAACAGTAAACCAATCACATCCCTCCTTCTGTGCCCTCCATACCTACATATTTTCTCAGTGGCTAGTCGCCATCTTAAGGGCGTAGCTTGAGTTAGCTCCCCACAGGGACTGAAAGGAAGACACTAAGAGATTCTTTATGCACAACTGGATTCCTGTGCTGCAGTGCAAAAATTGTGGAACTGAGTCTTTACACCATCGCCCTGTCCTTTTGTGTATAGGCAGATACAGAAAAAGTCTGTGGTGATAAAAGTCAAGTAGATGTTATGAAAAATTGGTGCTGAAATATGGGAAGAGTGATGTTTGGAGTCTAGATGGCTTTCCTTTCCTTCTGCTCTTTGAGACGTGGCTTAGAGTCTGTGAGATTCCCGAGAACACCTGTAATAATAAACTCCCCGACCTTCCAACTTTTAGTTGGTTCCCATAGGTTTTTGTCACTCAACTACTACAATTCCTACATGCAGGCATTGTGGTTAAGCTGGTGAGTTTACATATCAAGAGAGGAGATTCTCAAAAAAGCCTACATGTGGAAGAAAAGATGCCTGGACTCCAGGTGATGGGAGTACTGAGGAAGGAATTGCTCCTCCACCTGGGGTGCTGGCAAAGTTTCATGAAGCAGGTGATATTTCCATTGGGCTTTAAGGGATGCTATGAGTCTGCTAGATATGGGGGTTGGAGTCCTGTGTGGGTAGGCTGGTCTGCAGAAGTGTGAGGAGAGTAAGCATAAAAACTGGAGATGAAATCTGATTCCAGAGGTCCAGGGCTTCACAGGCCATGCTGCTAATAACAAGACATTTCTCCAAAGAGAAATGAAGATGATCTAACAGTATAATTTGGAAACAATTGGTCTAGAATATCTCCTCATTATGGATTCATTTTCTATGACTGTAATAGAGCTGATCTTTGTAAATGCATTTGGAATTCTAATGACTTTCGCATATACCTTCCATAGACTTTGGTCTGTAGCTATTGAAAACCATCAATAATCTTATATTCTGGTTATAATATTTCTGTGGCATATGAAAGGCATTAAAAAAGACTTCTGTCACATTTGGCTCAGGCATATGTTAATTAGAAACAAAAGCAATTTGTGTTTAATTTTATGGTGGTGAGAAATTCATTACATATTGCTCTTCAGTTATACATAGTGCAGTGAAGGTAGATTTCTATTTTTTCTTCATATTCTTTGTCTTCCAAAGTCATGGTTGAACATATTTCTGAGATTGACTGTTGTTTGCATTTTCTTTCATTTGATTTTTTTTTCTTGTATGGTCATGGTTGTATTTGAAATTTAACTGTTTTCTTCTCATGAGCTTGTTTGTTTTTGCATCTGGTAGCTACACATCTGCTCATTCTCTTTCTGGTGGGCCAAGTCAAGGGTACCTTATTCAGGGGTTAGCAGCCTGATTACTGGATCATGGTGACTCTTATTTTAAAAATTTTACTGTTTCTAATATTGTAACCTTTTCATCTTACTATAATTGCCTAGGAATGAAAGAAAAGGAACTTTTAAAAGTTGGTAAATTTTGAGAAGATTAGATGAAAGTTTAGTGGGGGAAGGATTTGAAACTCGTGGCTGTAAGCAAGAATTTTGATGGTAAGTAGAGCTGATTAATTTGGAACTACTAACTGCCAAAGGACAAAATGCCAACAGTGCAGATTAAAGATCTTAATTGGTTTTATTTTTGATTCTAGATTGGTCGGTATTTCATTCCATAGAATAAGTATTCTAATGAGTCAAATGGAGGTTGGTTCTGTAGACAGCCAAGGGCCAAAGAAAGCAGAATAAAAACCCAAAGGTGTTTCAAAGTTATTTTACCTGTATAGGGAGGATAGGGAGAGAGAACACTAGAAAAATAACTGATTGGTAGCCGGGCGCGGTGGCTCAAGCCTGTAATCCCAGCACTTAGGGAGGCTGAGACAGGAGAATCGCGAGTTCAAAGCCAGCCTCAGCAACGGCAAGGTGCTAAGCAACTCAGTGAGACCCTGTCTCTACATAAGAAAAGCACAAAATAGGGCTGGGAATGTGGCTCAGTGGTCGAGTGCCCCCGAGTTCAATCCCTGGTACCAAAAAAAAAAAAAAAGAAAAGAAAAAAAAAAAAGAAAAATAACTGATTGGTTACAGCATGTTACCTTTTTTGTATAGGATTAAGTCATAGGGACTACAATGTCATGCCAACAGAAACCGGACTGTTTGGTAAAGTAGACTGTTTTCTTTCTAATCCCAATTTCTCAGAAGGTCAGACAAAAAGCTTGGTTTCAGCTTCAGGATGTGGACCTTTAAGGTGAGTGACTCCATTTTTATTTTTGGACTTTTTTGCTGGTGCCTCCTATAGGAGTCTAGTCCAAAACAATTGCCTCCTGTAATTTTTATTTAACATGACTTACTTGGATTAGAATACTAGACAATTGAGGGAAAAGCTAATGAAGGCAAACTTAGTTTGGGGAAAATCCTGTGTTTTAGAAGTAACTAAAAGTCTAGGGTCCTGAACTTTTATGAAGTTTTAGCAAGTTGTAAGAGAAAGATTTTTTTTTTTGATAAATAAGAGGGCACTAATGGGGAACTCCCCACTTTACCTCTGCACCTCATGAGATGACTTCTCGTTTGGGAGTGTGAGGAGGCAGCACCCCACTCTTGAGAGATAGAGGTTGGTAGTACAATTTTCAGGTCTGTGGATGTGAGTCCTCTGCATCTATTTGCCTTCCCTGAGCTATTGAGGTAGGAATGAAAGATCTCCCATAGGCAGCCAGGATAAGTGCCTTGGAGAAGGACCGCAGGGGGAAGGGGGACATCATTGCCAATCTAAAAGTAGATGGCGGGTCTGAAAGACTTCCTGTGACTTGCTACTCCCTGACAGCCTTAACCACAGTACCGCCTTCTCACCTAGAATACCTGCTTCTGTTCCTCACAGCTGCAACCACAGCAGCCCTTCCTTAGTTACCCTTGCCTTCACCCCTAGCAACTGCCAACCACAGGCAGACGCCTACCCACAATACTTCCTCTTTCTAACAGACATGTCAAAAACCACCAGGTGAGACCTTAATTATGTAAATAAGGGATTGAAATTGTGCAGTTTGATTGGCTTATCAAGTTCAGAGCTTGAAGAACTTGATTGGTCCATGCTGCATCCCTCATCCCACCAATCGCCTGTGCTGGGCCAGCAGATACGCCTTTAAAATACTCTAGACAATAGACACCTGTCAGCAATCCTCTCTTGGGGCCCCTCCCCTTCTATTTCTATTATTCTAATAAATCCTGTTACTTTGTTCTTACCCTGTGTCTGTGGATTTCATTCCTTGAATTCGTGAGACAAAGAACCTGCCTACCTAGATCCATGTTATACTATGTTAGAACAACAAAAACAATGCAGATAATTAAACAACTTTGATTGACATAGGGAATCTGATTGACAAAGGAAACTGAGTCATATTATAGTTTGCCTAATATTACATGATTGGTCATGTGCAAGAGGCTAAATTTGGAGCCATTTTTTTGGTGGGGTGCTGATAATTGAACCCAGGGCCCTGTGCATGCTAAGCACCTGCTCTACCACTGAGTTACATCCCCAGACCCCAGCCACTTGTGTTATACTTTTTTCTCAATACTCAATTCATGGTCTCTTTAGGCCTATTTATTTTTACAAAAGAGAGACTAATGATTGTTTGTATACCCTCCTCCAATTTGAGAGGATCAAAAGAAATTATGAAAGGGAAAATGTTTTGGAGATGATAAAGTAGAGAAAAATAAAAGGACTTATTACGATGTTTATGCTGAAAGGAAGAGAGCAAGAGAGAAGACTCCCTGGAGTGAAGTTAGACTCTGACCTTTAGCAAAAGGGCTGCTATGCTTACACTGACAGCCCAAGCTGGGAACCTGGGTCCTTCTTCCACAGCTGTCAGAATGCCAGGGGCAGGGGACAGATGCCAGGCCTGGGCATCCAGGCGTGAGTGGTAAGGCTCCCTGCACTGGAGTCACTGGACAGAATCACTCAGATCTTGACCTTTTGAATGTAAAACAGTTGTCAGGTTGCCAAGTGCCAACCAGCCGGGGAATGGATCAGCCAGGAGGAGAATATTCCTCTGATTATCCCAGGATACCTGTTCTCTGACTGTTCTCACAGGTTCTCTTTTGAAGAGAAATGGCATCTTCTGTGCTCAAGGGGCATCTGAAAACTGGAATCTCTACACTATCTGGCTGGTGTTTCTCAGTTTTTAGAACCACATCTAAGGCTGGGGTATAGAGCTCTTGCCTAGCATGTCTGAAGCCCTGGCTTTGAAGCCTAGTGTTGAAGGGGCTGGGGAGGTAGAATCAATATGTGCAACTTTCTGTAATTTTATTATAGAAAATAGTTTCATACATTTTCATGTTCTAACTATAAAATTGTGTGTGGTTTAAGGGTTTTCAAATTATGTTCCTCTGCCCTTTTCCACCCCAAAAATCTCTCTGAGTAGAGTTGCAGGGAAGGGATTGCTTGTCTTCTTGAGAATCATTGTTACAAATAATATACTTATGAAAATGTCCTAGTCGTGTGGCCAAACTACCTGAGGTGATCTTCAGACTCAATGCATTCCCCATCAAAATACCAATAACTTTCTTCCCAGAACAACAAGAAAAAAATCCTGAATTTCACGAGGAAGCATGAAAGACTCTGAATAGACAATGATACTGAGCAAAAGAGCAATACTGGAGACACCACAGTACCTGATTTTAAAACATACTATAGAGTCTTGTAATAAGAACAGCATGATGTTGGCATAAAAGCAGGTCCATAGATCAGTGGAACAGAAACAAAACCACACATCTATAGCTAACTCCTCAAAGGGGCCAAAAACATGTTGGAGAAAAGATAGCCTCCTTAGCAAATGGTGCTGGGAAAACTGGAGAGCCACATATAAAAAGCTGAAGCTAGACTCCTGTCTCCCGACCTGCACATAAATCAACTCAAAATAGATCAAAGACCTTAATGTAAAACATGAAACTTTGAAACTACTAGAAGAAAAGCTAAGGGAAACATTGCAAGATATTGGCAGAGGCAACAATTTCCTGAATAGAACTCCAATAGCTCAGGAAACAAAAGCAAGGACTGACAAATGGGATTTCATCAAATTAAAAAGCTTCTGTACAGAAAAGGAAACAACTGAGAGCAGAGACACAACCTATAGAATGGGAGAAAATCTTTGCCAGCTATCCATTTGATGAGTTCATATCCAGAATACATAAAAAATGACTTAACAAAAGAACAAGTAATCCAACCAGAAAATGGGCAAATGATCTGAACAGACATTTTTTTCAAAAGAAATAAAAATGACCAATAAACATGTCAAAGAATGCTAAATATCTTTAGCCATTTGGGAAATACAAATGAAAACAACATGGAGATTCTGTCACATCCCAGTCAGAATGGCTATTATCAACAAAATGACAACACCGAAAAATAGCAAATGCTGGTGAGAATGTGGAGAAGGAAATCTTATACACTATTAGTAGGAATGTGAATGAATACAACCACTATAAAAAATAGTATGGCATTTCCTCAAAAAAGAACTACCATCTAATCCAGCTATCTCACTTCCGGGTATATACCCAAAGAGAACTAAATCGGCATACAAAAGAGAACTGCATACCCATGTTTGTTGCGACATTGTTCACCATAGCTATGAAACCAGTCTCGGTGTCAGTCAACAGATGATGGACAAAGAAAATATTGCATATATATACAATAGAGTTTTACTCGGCCATAGAGAAGAATGAAATTTTTTTTTTTAATTTGCAGGAACATGAACTGGAAGACAACACTTAATCAAAATAAACCAGACACAGGCAGATACTGCATTTTTCTCTTGTGTGGAAGCTATAAAAAAAAATGAAAGCAAAATAGGGACTATGGGACTATCAGGGAATGGGAGAGGGACTGGGGGAGAGGAGAATGCAAGACAGTAGAAGGGAGGGTGGATATGATCAAGGCGTGATATGGGCATGCATGGAAATAGCACAGTGAAACTCATTACCTTGTACACTTCATATGTGTTAATTAAAAAGATGTCTCAGTGGACCCCTTTGAACAAGAACTTTGTCAAAAATTGCAGACTGTTCTATAAACTTGGTAGAAAAACTTTCCTTTAGGAGTCAAATTGGAAGGTAATGTAAGGTCAGTCATTTTAAGACATATATTTACAGTTGCTAAATTACTACCTAGAATAGGAATTCACATTATCGGTGCTTAAATGTTTACAATTAGGTAGACTGAAAATGGCTGCAGATCTCTCATCCTGGATTACCTTCCCTTTTGCCATGTGTTATATATTGAACATGAGGTGTCCCCCTAGAAGTTCCTGTGTTAATGCAGGAATATTCAGAGGTGAAATGATTGCATTGTGAGAACTGTGACCTAATCAGTCCATCCTAGTTTGAATGGGCTAACTGGGTGATGGCTATGGGCAGGTGTAGTATGGCTTAAGGTGGTGGGTCACTAGAGCTGTGGGATGAAAAGGCTCATCATCCTTGTGATTCCTTCCCTCCCTCTCTCGGCTTTCTGGCTGCTGTGAATGGAGCAGCACTCCTCCATCACACCCTCCTCCATGATGTTCTGTCTCACCTTGGGCCTGGAGCAATGGAATTGGTCCACGATGGACTAAACCAAAATTAACCCTGAACCAAAATTAACTTTTCCTCCTCCAGGTTGTTCTAGTTGGTATTTTAGTCTTGGTGATGAAAAACTAACTGTCCATGTGACCTTGTTTCTTCTTCTGCTGTCAAGAGATGGAGCCTGTTCTCTGAATCTAGGTTTGGCCATATAACCTGCTTTGGTCAAAGATTAAAGTAATGAAAGCAGAAATTTGAAAAATACTTTTACATGGGATATTTCTTCTTTTCATGCTAGGATCTCTTTTGCTACCATGTGAAGAAGCCCAGACCAATTAAGTGCAAGGCACAACACCATGTGGAACTAAGGCAAGCTGGCCAGATAAGGACCCAGAGTGACTATTCCACCAAATCCCATGGAATGTAAATGAAGTCATCCTAAATTTCCATTCTCAGGCACTTGTCAAGCAGACAAAACCCAGAAATGTCCAGCAAATCCAGGGAACGTGAGAAATAAGTTAGCTGGCTTTAAGTTGTTGTGTTTTAGAGTATTTTATTATACAACAAAGTTAACTAGTTGAAACTCTAGCTCTGTTTTTGTCAATAAGTTTGTTGGGATACAGCTAATTTATTACATATTTTCTATGGCTGTTTTGAGCAATAGCTGAATAGTTTTGGCAGAGGTCATATGGACCTCAAAGACTAAAGTTTTTAGTATCTGACCCTTCAAAAAAAAAAGAATGCCAACCCCTACACGGAGCTGTTTGTTTTTCTAATTGCCGTATAGTGGTTCTTGATGCCAAATCTTTACTGATTCCATGTAAAGAGATTATTTACTCTAAATTTTTCATTTCAGTTTTTTAAAGGGATCCTTTGGTAAATAACAAGTTCTTAATTTTAAATAGCTAAATCAATCTTTTTTTTCCAGTTAATGCTTTTTATGATTTTTATTTTTAAAGAAATCATTTTTTACTCCAAGGTAAAAAAAAATCACTTAGATTTTCTATTTTAAAATAAGTTTTGTTTTGACATTTATGTCCTTAATGCATCTGTAGTTGATTTTTAGATATAGTATGAGGGAGGAATCCAATTTCTTCTTTTTTTCTAAAATGATAACTTTTTTATTGCTCCATTTATCCAACAGTTATTCATTTCTCCACTGAAATGACATGCTATCTCTATGGTTTCAATGTGCCTCCCAAAGTTGATATGTTGGAAACATAATCCCCAGTGCACAGAGTTGAGAAGTGAGACCTTTGAGAAGATTGGTCATCAGGGTTGTCCCTCATGAATAGATTAATGTCATTATGATAAGAGTAACTCTGTTATTGCAGGAGTGGATTTCTGATAAAAGAATAAGTTTGATGCTCTCCCCTGCTACCTTGTGCCCATGTGTGTGCATTCTTTTATCCTTCTGTCATTTGCCATGAAATGCTGCAGCAAAAGGTCCTAACAATATGTAGGTCACTCAACTTTGGACTTGCTAGCCTCTAGGATTGTGAGAAATTAATCTGTTCTTTAGAAATTAGCCAGTCTCAGGTATTCTGTTATAGTACCACAAAAGAGACTAAGGCATTCATCCATCAACATTATGAAATGAGAGGATTTGTTTACAAGTTCTCTGTTCTTCTCATCAATTTACCTGACTTTGCACCAATGTGACTGTTTCAATTTTCCTTATGGTTTATGGGGCAAATTCTTTGCCCACCCTCTTTTCTTTAGAGGTTACTAGCTATTTTTATTCCTCTTCACGTGCAAATTTTAGAATCATCTTAAGAAATTCTATCTATAACTCTGTGGAAATATTGAATTGAATTTGTAAATAAATTTGGAGAGAATGGATATCTCTACAATATCACCATTTTACCCCTGGACTTGGTATATTTCTTCCCTTATTTAGATCTTCTTAATATATTAATAAAGTTTTATACTTTCCTCCATAGTTCTGGTATATCTTTAGACATTTTTCCTATGATCTAAAAGTATTTTCTGAACTATCATAAATGAATTTTTAAAAATTGCTAATTATTGCTGATGTAAAGAAGTATAAGTTAAAAATATTAATCCTATAAGCAGCCTTGTCAAACTTTCATTTCTAATAATTAGATATGCCTTTGAGTTTTCTTAAGTAGTCATAGTATTCATAAAATTAACTATAGATTTATCTTCCAATTCGTAGGGCTCCGTTTTTTTAAATTTTATTGGCTCAGACCATCACAACATGAACAGAAGTGATACTGGTGGAATTCTTCATTTTATAAAGAATGATTATAGAATTTCTTCATTTAGAATGTTTGTTGTAGATTATTTGCAGATCTGTATTTTTAAAAAAATGTCCTCAAAATTCTATGAGCCCTTTCTTACCTTCTGGAATAAATGTTACCAGTTGATCTTGTCTTTTATGTATATAGCCCTGGAGTCAGCCATTTCTCTAGAATGCCTTGACATCTTTAAGGGTATATGAAAATGAAGTTCTGGATACAAGGGCACTCCCTGTTGCTGGTACGTCCTGCTTCTTGGCTCTTAGTGGATAGAGTGGACAGATGTACACATTTATTTTTCTCTATTAAAAATGATTCCATATTGATACTACCAATTCCAATACAATACTACAGATTTATTCTTGCCTTTTTCTTTCATGTTTGCAACTGTTTTTTCCAGCAATGAAACCTGGTTTCCATTATCCCCAATATATTTATTTTCCTAATTCTCCCAGTAGGTAATCAAATTCTTGTAGTCTAGGACAGAAGCACTGAGGAGGGAAGGAGAGGGAGCTGGTAGATGGAGGCAGTTGGCCCCTTCTTTTGTCTGTCAGGTGGCTCCTGGTAGTCTTTTAAACCTTAAGCTCCTTGGTTATTGTCAAAACCGGAGATGAACAGTAAAGTGTCACAAACAGATTTAACTCAAGACTACTGCAGTAAGGGAAAAGAGAACTCAATAAAAAATTGGGCTCACTTCCAAGTACTACACAGACAAGTGGGAATTCAGAGCCACTGAAAGAGAAGAGAGTATCAGAAGAAACATCAAGGGTAATAGAGACCCTGACTAATCTGACCTAACAGAATATTGCTGAAGGCAGGCCAGGATAATGAGAGATCACATTGGGAATGGTGGAAGATAAGGAGCCTGATTAGATATCAGTGGTGATCAGATAAGAAAGATGGGGGATTCTAGTTAAACCAACTCGCTAAAATTAAAGAGTACAGAATTGTTCACATGAATCTAAAAGTCAGGCCTTTGAATAAGAGTCTAGAGGAGCCCGAGTTGAGTTTGGTCGAGGAGAGAATCTTTACCTTGTCATAATTTTGGAGGCAGTGCTTGTGAAGGCCACAGAGGCATGCATTCACACTGAACCTCTTTGCGAGAGCAGTGCATGGATTTGTACAATTCCACCTGTGACATGGTGTAACATGCATACACAGCAGTACTGGCAGTTGTTTGTGTTGAGTACCTTGTTAAATCCCTGCATCATGTTGTTGGGTTCCATGGAGACTTAAATCTTTGTATGCCACATGAAAGTGTAGCAAGTATGGTTTGGCTTCTCCAGGTTTGCATGTCTTCAATTAAACTTTGTTTTCAGTCTTGTTTTCTTGCAATCCTGAATAAAGCTGCATCCATATAAACTTAGAGAACTTGCTGTTTGTGGAGTGGGTAGGGATGGTCCTCTTCCTCTCCTGGCTGCAAAGGGAGCTGGAAAGCTGCCTACCCTGTCTCCTGGTCTTCTCAGGATCTTCCTTGTTTCTGTGAGCATTTTTTTTTTTTTTTTTTTTGATACTAGAGATTGAACTCAGGGACACTCCACCGCTGAGCCACATCCCCAGCCCTATTTTGTGTTTTATGTAGAGACAGGGTCTCACAGAGTTGCTTAGCGCCTCGCCATTGCTGAGGCTGGCTTTGAACTCACGATTCTCCTGTCTCAGCCTCCCTAAGTGCTGGGATTACAGGCTTACACCACTCTGTGAGCATTTTTTAAATTAAACTTTACTTTTTTTTTTTTTTTGGTGGTACTAGGGATTAAACCCATGGCCTCACAAATGCTAAGTAAATGCTCTACCACTGAGCTATGTCCCCAGCCCTGGAGCATTCTTACAGTAGCAGTTATTTTGGACTTGTGTCCCTCCTGTCATATGTTGAAGTCTTAAACCCAAATGTGATTATTTGGATATATGGCCTTTAAAGAGGTAAATAAGGTTAAATGAGGTCATAGGGTGGGCTCTAGAGGAGAAAAAGACCCCTGGTGGTGTAGCTCAGTAGTAGAGTGTTTGCCTAGCATGAACAAGGCCCTGAGTGATGCCCAGTTTATGGGGAGGGCAGTGAAGGAGGAAGAAAAGGGGAAGAGACCAGGGATATATAGGCAGAGAGGAGGCCATGAGAGGACATGAGATCACTGTTTAGATTTCCAGCCTCCCAAACGGTGAGAAATTTATTGTTTAAGACACCAGTCTATGGCATTTTGTTATGGCAGCTTGTAGCAAACTAACACAAAAATTAAAAGTAGGGATTGCAGGCTCACATGCTTAGGGCTGGGTTGGCATAGACCCAATACTATCCTTGTGGAATGTGGAAGAAATGCTTATTTGTCAGATCAGCTGAGATTAGGGCTTTGATATGGTATAGATCTGAAATTTGGATCTCTTGTAGCCTGAGAGCACCTTGGTCGTCACTGTCTAGCAATACTTCTGGTCCATCAGTGAGCCCCTGAACTTTTCTCTTGTGTAAAGTTTGGACACCATCAATTGAATACTTCCGGAGGTGCAGGTGTTGAGGGAGGTTTACATAATCAGGGAGTAACACCACATAAGGCTTTAATTCTTCATCTTCATGAGGCATACAGAATACATTTGTCCATGGATTCTCCTTGATGTGTTCTAAAAGTGCCCCTATTGCTGGGATTGACAATGAGAAATACCTTGAGCAGGTTTTCATGTTCTATGAACAAGTAGAGGGGGACATGTACTTCAATTTGTACTGTCCCACAGCTCCTTGAAATTCTGTCCATTAAAAGTAGAGAGATGGGGCTGGGATTGTAGCTCAGTGGTAGAGCGCTTGCCTCACATGCGTGAGGCCCTGGGTTCAATCCTCAGCACCACATACAAAGCAATAAAATAAAGATATTGTGTCCATCTACAACTAAAAAAAATTTTAAAAAAAAGAAGTAGAGATACACTGACCAGTGTATAGCTAGTAACTCCCAGGCCTTACATGTCTATGACTGGTCCATTGTTATTCTGGACTTGAAAGAGCTCCAGGTCAGTAGAAGAGGGACTGCCCTAGAGGACATCCAGCTTGTTGCCAAAGATGAATCTGTTACTGAAGCCAGAGTCTGTAATCTTGATGCTCTTGTCAGCATCCAAGAGTATGTTTTCTGCCTTTGAGTCTCCATGGACAATAAAGTTCTGGTGAATATGACTCAGAACACTTTTTCATGTATACTTCTATGAGCCACTAGGTACTCTCCTCCACTGGCATGACACATGATAAGGAATACTGTACTCATTCTCAATCACTTCAAATAATTTCATTACGTAGAGATGATTCAAAGTCCTCGTGAGTTTTACTTCATAGAGGGTGTCTAGAAATTGGAGGAATTCTGTTAAATGGAATTGGATCCTCATGGATGCATTTTTCCCAGTCAGGACGTGCTAAGCTGACGTTGCCATGGTAAAATGTCTTCAATAATGGTATTAGGGAGCTGAGGTTTCCCAGTATGAGTCTCGGCAGATACAGCCAAGAAGTCCCGCCAGCATGGTGTTCTTACTACTGGGCTTGAAGTCAAAGTACCCCAAAGTCAGCTAAAAACTGGAGAAAGCTCTTAAGAAACTTGGTTTATATCACCTCAAAAGAGAATCACTTCCAAAACCACTCTACAACAAAACAAAAAATCCACTTTACAGATTTCTATCATAAATTCAAAACACAATGCCAGAATAAAAACAAAAATACTAAGAAACTAGATTTTTTAAAATGAGGGAAAGGAATAAAAATGAAAAATCTGAGAAAAAGGAAAAAAACCTCAAGAAACCCTACAATGTCAAGGAGAAAACAAGGTAACTTTGGTCACAACCCCATAGGTCATTCAGCAGCAGCTTCCTTAAATGGTAGGACTGAGAACTAGGGCTCAGCAGGGGACTTCTACAGGGGCTTGGGATGCCACAATGATGGCCCCACATGAAGTCATAGCAAGAAGGGACTTTCATGGCTGGTTTCTACACTGGTTTCATAACTTACACTGGTTTCTTTAAAAAAAAGAGAATCCAAAGAGCAACTTCTTACTGTTTCTTCGTAGGTTATAACTATTGACATTAACTTTACCAGAAATTAAAACATGCATGAGGCTTTCTAGTTTGAAAAGCTGTAATAATTTTTTAGTTCCTCCCACTTCTTGTGGTACTAGGGATTGAAACCAGGAGTGTCCACCTCTGGACTACATCTCCAGCCTTCTTTAAAAATCCTGATTTGAAATGGGTGGGGTCTTGCTAAGCTGCTGAGGCTGGACTTGATCTTGTGATCCTTCTACTTCAGCCTCCCAAGTGGCTGGGATTATAGGTGTACACCACCATGCCTAGCTCATTGTGTTTTTAAATGTCCAAATATGTGTCTGGGAGGTTATCACTTTGTTAACTTATTCTAAGAATCTTACATTTCAATTTGTATCTATAAAATGTTCCTAAATAAGCAATAATTAAAATACCATTATAAAAAGAATGATTCCTCAGTATCTTTTCAGTGTTAAACATTTCCATTGTCTTGCATGTTTTGAAAAATTTCCTGTCTACGTGAATTAGGAGCCAAATTGAGGTCCATCTATTATGATTGGTAAATATGTATTTTAGGCCTCTTTTAATCTACCAGTTTGTAGTTTTTCTCCCTTATTTTTGAGGAATTTGGATTGTTCAAGTCCTATTTGTATTTTGCTGATTATATTCCAGTTGGGTGGATTGAGTTGCTCTGTATTTCCTATAAATTAATAGCTTAATCTGAAAGTTTGATTTAGATGTAACTTGGTAGGAGTCCTTTGCAGTTGTAGGTGTTTTCTCAGGAGACACATGATGTCTGGTGGTCTGTCTTGTGATGTTATCAAGCTCCCATGCTCAATCCCCAGTTCTATTACATCACAGTGAGCAGTGTAATGGTTAGTAGTAGGTGTTGTCCTCACTGGTCTATGGCATGCTTGAGTAGCTATCAACTCACTGTTGATGGCTATATTTAGGTGTTTCTGGATAAGACTAGTATTTGAATCATAGATTAAGTGTTTTAGTCAGCTTTTTCACTGCTGTAACCAAAAGACCCGATAAGAACAATTACAGGAGGAAAAGTTTATTTTGGGGCCAGAGGTGTCAGAGTAGATGGCCAACTCCATTCCTTAGGGCCTGAGGAAGATAGGACATCATGGTGAAGGAGTGTGTCAGAGGAAGGCAGCTGGGGTCATGGTACCAGGAAGCAGACAGAGCCCACCCTTATCATGGACAAAATATAAACCCTAAACCCTGGAGCCACTTCCTCCAGCCAAGCCTACCTACCTTCAGTTTCTACCCAGTTAATCTGATTAGGGATTCGGTTAAGGTTCTCATATCCCAATCATTTCGCCTGTGAACCCTCACGCATTGTCTCACACAAGAGCTTTTGGGGAACACCTAATATCTAAACCATAACAGTGTCCTTGTCCATTTGTACTGCTACAACAAAATATCTGGCCACTAGGTAATTTATAAAAAACAGATATTTATCTTTCAGTACTTGAGGCCATCAAGTCCAAGTTCAAGGTGCTAGCAGATTGGGTGGTCTGGTGAAGCAGTATCCTCTTTAGGGGTGGATTGCTGTGCTCTTGCAGGGAAAAAGGGCTAATGAGCAAGTGAAAAAACCAGCATGAAGACCCTCTCACAAGGGCCTTGATCCCTTTCACCAGAGAGTAGCCCTCACGCCTTATTATCTATTATAGACTACACCTTTTAATACTATCATCTTGGTGATACTTGAATTTTGGAAGGAAAATCCCACTTAAACCATGGCACCGAGTAGTGAAGATCACATGTGGGTTGGTAGCATCCAAACTTGAGGGTCCGAAGATAAAAAAAGAGCAGAGGAAGGGCAATTTTCCCTCCTTGAGGTGGGACTTCCATCTCTTCCACCAGGATATCAATATCCTTATTCTCAAGCCTTTGGATGGAATTGGGGATGTTTAGCATCAACCCCTTCCATTCTGTTTTTGGACCTTGGGACTCAGACTGAGACTTACACCTCTGACTGACTGGGTCTCAGGAATCTGGTCTTGGACTGGAGTTACACCCTGGGTGTCATGGACCTCTACAGGTCATGGGGCTTCTCAGACTCCCTAATCAGGTGGGCTCATAGGAACCTTCATTGTATGCATCTCTATATATCCTTTTGGTTGGTTCTCTCGAGAACCCTGAGTAATAGAGGTAGCCAAATCGGAACTATCCAGCTATTAGCTGGAATACATCGACAAAGAGAAATGTCTGTCTCCCCTTCCACTGCCATAAACTTCTAACTCAATTTCCTAGGGGTTATGGATGATGGTCTTTAGGATTCCTGTTCTTATCATTTAGTGGGGGGCTTTTATATGGCCTAATGTATGATAATTTCCCTCTATTGTTTTCTTTGGCTTCCAGTGGAAATTTCACTTGAACGCATGTTTTTGCAGCAAAAGGTTATTTTGAAATATGTTCCAAATCAAGCCAAAGGAATGAATTGCTAAGAGAGGAATTTTGGCATCAGAAGCATCACTTCTAATATTTTTCTTTTATTTTTTTTAAAAGAGGCATCAATTGGGCTTGGGTTATGGCGCAGTGATAGCGTGCTTGCCTAGCACGCATGAGGCACTGGGTTCAATCCTCAGCACCACATAAAAATAAAATGAAGATATTCTGTCCATCTACAACTAAAAAATAAATATTTTTTAAAAAAGAGGCATCAATTTATTTATGTACAACAACATTTTAGGAAAAAAAGGCAAACACCTGTCCCCTTCCTCTGGAGAACCCAGCCCCAGCCCCAGCTCCCACCTACTGGTGCTACACAGGCCTCTACACCTTAGTGCACCAGCAGTAGGGTCCAGGGAGCTCCATGAGGCTGTTCTACAGGGAACACCAGCTCTTCTCAGAACACTCAGCATGTAGGTCAATTTCCAGAGAGTCCCAACGGGACCATGGCCAGACAATGCCTTGACCACCCCCATCCAGGACAACCAACACTATCCCTTCCCCCAACACCATCCACTGTAGGGATACCAGGGCTCCAAGTACCCAGGGCACAGAAAAAACCCAGGGCAGGGAGTCCTGGTCAGAGTTGCCATATCTCTGCACTGGAACTTGGATTTCTGAGTGGGCAACACTGGCCTTTGACGTCCATGCTGAGAACAGAGAAAACAAAATGGTAGGTATTGCCCAAAGCACTCTGGGCCTCCTAGCAAATCTCATGATTCACCTACAGTAATCCTTAAAGAGCCACCAGGCTGGCTGGAGCTGAAGGTGGCTGTCTCAGCTCTCTTTGCTAGTCACTCTGGCTTCCAAGCTGGGGAAGCAAGCAGGGCAATCACTTTGAATGTTTGATATTCTGAGAATGTTTGAGATCTCTTGGGGACTGAAAAAAAACATAATACATACTATTTATAGGGGTATCCACAGCTCTCAACAGTGTGCCTATCGTGCAATACACATTCAGTATGTGTTCATCATCATTAATATTGTGTAATCTAACCATTTCATGTCATCTGTGGGGAATTGGGGATCCCTCATTTGTTCAATGAATGTTCCTTGCTCCCTTATTAAATGCTCCGAGGTGGCCCAATTCTAGTGCTGGGAAACAGCAAAGCAAAGTCCGAGTTTGTTGACCTCTGTTGTTGGGTGGGGGAGACACAATGAGTCAATGGATAAATTGAGAGGGTGGTAAATAACAGGAGGGAAATAAGTAGGGTGTCGTGTTAGCACTATTGGGCGGGACACTATTTTCCATAGGGTGCTAAGAAATAAGTTTAGACCTTGATGGGAAGGGGCTGATGACCGTGCACAGGTGTAGGAAAGGGGCTTTCTAGGCAGAGGGTATCACAAGGGCAGAGGCTTTGAGGTGGGAATGAGCTTAGAATGTTTGAGGAATGGAGTGGTTGACTGTTAATGAGCTTGCAGAAATGTGGAAGGTTGGTCTAGAAGGCAGGTGGAGGCAGAGATGAAAATCTCGCTTTGATGGTAGATTTTGAAGTAGAGAAGTACCTTTTTAATGATTCTGCAGCGTTGGTAGCTATGTTCAGCAGAAGCTGGGTAGCAGCAGGATGTAGTGTTTTAAAAATCACTTTGCTCATCCTGCCTGCCCCTGCTCCAAAGTCCAGACCTATCCCTTTTGGAAAGCCAATCCTGAAGGAAGCATGGTTCCCTGTGCAGCCTGGGTTTGGCTTCTGGTGCTGCATCCCCTTGGATTTACGGCAATTACTTGCTGGTGAGAGATGCTGCTTTGGAGTCAGCCCAGATTTCTGCTTTGTGCTCTGCCCTGACCTCTGGTGGAATTGGCCTGTCAAAACATAGACCAACTGAGAATCTAGAAGCCTTTTCCTCCTTGCCCCTCTTGGCTGGCAGTACATGGCAAATTAATAAGACCTTCAGTTCCTTCAGATTTCTAGGACCTATGGAGGAAAAGAATTCCAGACACTGCCATGGGGTGGCTGGATGGTTTTCTATCATCCAATACCTTCTTACATTGGTACAAAGACCAATCTTTAGAGTGGGTAGAAGACAATTGGTGGGCATAATACCCAGCCTGACCAGGGGGAGTACTGCATACTTTGATCCTCAGGGATTGATTGAGAAAGGGTGCAAGACTCAGCCTGGGAAAATTGGTTTTCTAAGCATTGGTTTAAGGACATCAGGAGACAGAGCACCTCTCTTTGGGATCTCGTGTTCTAAGGTCCTTGTCTACCTGCACTATTAGTCTCTGTCTCTTAGCCACACAGAGAGGCTGCCTGGGAAATAAATCAACACTGAGGAGGAAGGTACGGTCTGGAGATGCCAAGGGAGCCATTAGTGAAGCTCCTGTTTCTGGTCCTACCTAGAGGGAGCCCATATATTTCTCTTTTCCTCTCCAGCTGTTTATGCTGGGTTTCTGTTACAACCATAAATCTGACAATCGCTGCTAGTCATCTTCATTATTAGTAGTAAAGAATCAAAAAGTAAGTATGAAGTACACACACTGGCACATTCCTTCTGACAGTAAGACCTGTGTGACTGTTTTTAAATGTCAGTTTCAGTCCATGAAGGCAGAAACTATCTTGGTTTCACTCATTATTCTCGCTCACTGTCTGGTTGATGGTTAAGTCCTCAAATATTTTGGAATGAATAAATAGTTGCAGGGCAGTGTTCACTGATATGAGAATGTGATTTCCATTATCTCATACTATTGAAGCTCTTTAGGAGAAAGTGCTTATTCTGAGTCATGCTGAAGGGATTAGGTGCAGAGTGAGATGATACAATTCGGTCTGGGGGGAAAATGTGCCTCTGGTATGTATGTGTGTGGTGAGAGAGAAGCAGATATGGCAGAATTTTAACTGTTGAGATTAAGAAGTGGCTATAGATGTGTTTATAGTACTATTTCATCCTTTTTATGTTTAAAAATAATCATAAATGAAAAGTTAGGAAAAGAAAAAAGATTAATCTGGACGGGTACTCGTATCTATCTACCCTTTAAGAATTTTCCATTTTCTAACTTTTAGAACAAATTTTCGGAACAAATTTTCCACACATTGTGAAACAAATGTTCATTTTCTGACAAAAATGTCCCCTCAAGTCGTCTTCAAATAATAGCAATCAAAAGGATTGAATGAAGACATGAAGTTCAGCTGTAGGGAAAACTGGAGTTTGCTTGAGAAAGCAAATCTTTCTTCTTTTTCCTTCTTCCCACCCTTCCTCTTTCTTTTGCTAAAATAAAGGGAGGGAGTTTCTGGTTATAAAATCACTGCTAATAAAAAGATCATTAGGATAGATGTACAGGAGACAGTAAAAACTGGTCATGATATTACTACCTAAAAATAATGATAATCCTGGTGCAAAGTTCTATTCTAAGCTCTGCGTGTATATTAACATGTTTAAACTTTACTAATCACCCTAGGAAGTAGTTTCTACCCTCATTCACATTTTATAGGTGGGAAAGTTAAAGCACAAAGTGGTCAGGCTTCCTAAGGTCAAGTCTCAGTTCTACCTGAGAGGCAGAGAGGCTTGAATTTAACTTGAGTAACCTATGAAGTTTCTTTTTATTACTCTCTTCCTTGGGATGGAGAGAAGGCATAATGAAGCTCATGTGCTCATCACTCAGAGCCAACAGAATGGACTCGGGGTCAGTCTTGCTTCACCTTTACCTCTTCTGCTTTCCCTTCTGGGATTGAGCCTGGGAGTGTTCTGCCTCTGAGCTGCACCCCCAGGCCTTTGTAAATTTTATTTTGAGACAGGATCTCACTAAGTGGTTCAGGCTGACCTCGAACTTAGGATTGTCCTACCTCGGTCTCCCAAGTAGCTGTAACTGCAAGGGTGTCCCACCATGCCTGGTTCTACAGATATTTTTTTTTTTAATTTTTTTTTTTAGTTGTTGATGGACACAATGTCTTTATTGCTTTTTGTATGTGGTGCTGAGGATCGAACCCAGGGCCTCACGCATGCGGGGCAAGCGCTCTACCGCTGAGCTACCATCCCAGCCCCACAGATATTTTTTTAATGATACTTCAAATAATTTCAAACTTATAGAAAAATAACAAGTATAATATAGAGAATATCCAAGTACCATTTATGTAAATTCACTACCTTTTGACATTTTGCCACATTTGCCTTGATCTATCTTTTGCATGTGTGCATGTACATGACAGATAAAATTAACGTTGTGGACATCTGACTATAGGCTGCATGGCTGAGGCCCCTTTTATTTCTTCATACACCAGTGCTCAATTCCTGAGAATACAGATGTTCTACTACATAGCCAAGGATATATAATAAATTTAGGAAAATAATTGGTACAATATTTTTTTTTTCCTGTAGTGCAGAATCTAGCTCAGGAGCATGAGGAACATTTACTTGTCTTTATGTTGTTGTTTAGTTTACTCTGGAATTGTCCCTTAGCTTCTGCCTTTTTATTTTCTTTGATATCACTAGCATTTTGCAGAAATAAAGGTAATTTATTTTGTAGGCTCTGTCTGTATTTGGGTTTGCCCAGTGTCTTCTCTTGACTATGTCTGGGTTATGTCTTCCTGGCCAGAACACTACTTGGGTGATGTTGTATCAGTATATCACATCTGGAGGTATATGATGTCTGTAAAGAATGCTGATTTTCACCCCTAAGTTAAAGTATTGTCCAGTTTCTCCACTGTCTGACCTGCTCCAGATGTTTAATAACATAATAGTTTTACTTATGAAGCAATAAAAGGTACACCCACAGAATTTTTTTCAGGGTGGTGCCATCACCATTACTGTTACCATCACCTTGGTACTTGGCAGGTGCTGTGCTAAATGCTTTACTTGCTTTAATGATGACTATGAGCCATGAATGAGCCACTGTGTGGCTGAGGATGATGAAGTCATTTGCCAAAGCTAGGTGGAGCCTCAAACCTAGCTGGCTGGTTGGCTGTGATTGTTTTTTATTCCTGTTCTCTAACTTTGTATGTTTTAGTTATTTCTCGGTGTTAATCCTTCATAAGAAGCAGGGCCTTGAATATCCCAGAATACACATTTATGAGTCTTTAGAATCTCAGCCCTTAGGCCCCTGGACTTCATGTCTTTCTGAAATATCACCAAAGCAGATATTCTTAAGTAAATGAAATACATACTCAGCAGTGAGTCTTCCTGTAAAGTCATGCTGGCTGAGAATCAGAAGAGTGTCATCTGGTTGATCTACTCTGAGCAAGAAGTTTCTCTAACAATGACTTAATAACAGATGACAATAGTAATAACACCTCCCTGAACATCTCCCTCCATGTGAAACCCTTGTTCAGACCTTTCCTTTGTGACTTTGTTAACCTTTACAGTAACCCTGTGAGGTAAGTGTCATCCCTGGAAGTTCCAATCATAGAGAACATCCTGGAGCACTCCTGTCAGCTGATCAGGGCCCTGCTTACACATGAATGTGAACTCTCCACTTTGCAAAGCTGACTAGGCCACCTGTGGATCCTCTAATTGCTCACTCTTCAAGGAATAATTCACTTAAAATCACTATGAAATTCACTATGGAATTTACTAACTCCATTTTCACCTAAGAGTTTGTAACGTTTAAGCAATAACAATGCAGACAGCTGCCGTTTGTTGAGCATTTCTGAGAGGCTAATATTTGTTCTTAGCATGGTTCTCATTTATGCACAACGACCTTGTGAGGGCGTGTATCATTTTCTCTACATAGAAGGTAACTGAGGCCTATAGCTCTGTGATGCCAGGATGGTCCATCTCACTTGTACTTACCTGGTGGCTTTAGGATCTGATCTCTCTAGAGAGATGGCAGAAGGCAGGAGAGTAAAGCAGGTCAGTGGGTCACCATAGAAAATGGTCACCTTAGAAAGTAGCTGACCAAATTCCTTTCCAAAGAGGCTGGAGCCCCAGAATAAGAGGGATCAATGGTGCTACCATAATCCAAGACTGAAGGCTTCTGGTGAATCACTGGCAGAGTCCGCTTTGGAAGAGTGAAGAAGTGAGAATTCGATAGCCTCAAGATTGCAGCAGCAATAAGATCCTGCTCAAGAAGAATCAAGCTTGCATCTGCTGCTGCTTCCTTGGTCTTCCAATTTTTATTCCATCCAAGCCATCATCCTATTGGCCTGTGCTGCTCACACTTAGGGAGGTCTCCATTTCAATTGGCTACTCCACATGCCAATCATTCCTAGACACACACTCATGGACACACCTATAAGGATCCTTGGCATCTCTTAATCCAATCAAGTCGACAATTCAAATTAAACATTACAGCTTGAAACAAGAAAAATTTAGATTGAAATCTAGCAAACATTAATTATCAACAAACCTATTAGCATCTATTGATATTATGGAGGCTTACTATTAAAATGCAAAAATAGAAGTTTATTCTGGAATCTATTCTACATACTCTTCCATTATGGGTTGACTTATGTGGCCCCAAAAGATATGTCAAATTCTTTATCCCCAGTACCTAATTCCCATCATATCTGGAAATAGGATCTTTGCTCATGTAAACAAGTGAAGATGAAGCTTTTTTGGGTAGGCCTTAATCTAGTACAACTGCTATTTTCTTACAATCTGTTTTTCTTCTCCAGCTTGTTGAAATAATCTTGGTTATGTGAAAGCAATTTCCCTGTAATGGATACTTTCTTCAGATACAATTATTAATTTTGCCTTTAAAAATATTCATGAGGAGCTTGGTCATCTTAACTTTATTCCTTCTTGGGCTGTGTTTGCATACAGGCCTGGCTTAGTGTCCCTCTCCCTGCTGTTTGACCAGAGGTGGAGATTTCTCCATTGTCAAATATGCTGTTTGCTTCTGATGCCACCTTCTGTTTCTGCTTCTTGAGAATCCATCATTTTTTAACCACAATGTTCTTAAAAACAGACTTAATGTTTTGGATTGCATCCTTTAGGAATAACAATGATAATATTATATGTATGTGGTGGGAGCTGATAATCAAATAATTGCTGGGTTTGTTTTCATGTATTAGTCATCGTCATTAAAAAATCTTACTGAGATGGAAGTCACATGTAAGATAAAATTAAGCATTTCAAAGTGAACAATTCTGTGGCATTAAGGAAATTTACAGTGTGCTACAACTGCCACATTTATCTAGTTTCCCATCATTCCAAAGGAAAATCTTTTACTCATTTAGCATTTTCTTTCCATTCCCCAACCCTTAGTCACAGATAACCACCAATCTGCATTCAGTCACTATGGATTTATCTGTTCTGGAGATTTTATATAATGAAATCATACAACATTTGACATTTTGTGTCTGGCTTTCTTCACTCAGCATGTTTTGTACGCTTATCCACGTCATGTCATGTATCGGTACTCCATTCCTTTCTATGGCTGTATACTTTTCCATTATATATTTGTTTATACATTCATCTATTGACAGTCATTTGTGCTGTTTCTAGTTTTTGTCTACTGTGAATAGTGCTACTATGAACATGTGTGTATACAATTGTTTCAATATTATAAACTGCAACTGTTAAAAATGGAAAATTTCATTTTTCTAGAAAACCTTTATTTGGGTAACTATGTAAACTATAAATGGAGTGGTATCTATGCAGAAGGCCCTACTCTGTCGTGGGTTACATTCCCATTTCTGGGACATTTTTGGGATGAGTACAACTCCATTGTCATTATCTTCTTGATGATGGTAGCTATCATTTTAGGGTCTATGATATGATAGATACTACTACCACTTTTTTTTTTTTTTTACAAATGGAGAAATTAATACTTACAAAACTTAAAGCATCTCCCTAGGTTATACACCAATAAAAACTGTGACTAAGCCCAAGTTTGTGATTGTTAAGCATGAGTTATATAATAATTACATGCTTGAGTTTTCCTCAGTTCATGAAATTTCTCCCCTCTAATTTCACTGGCTAGCTACTGCCTATCCATAAACCATCAGCAAGTTCTGAAATCAGTTTAGCTGGTCACAGACCTCATGGAAACCTGCAATGAAATGGATAGAAAATGTTCTACAGTGAAGGTATTTCATGAACTTTTTACCTGTGTCTGTGTGTACATATATGTGCATTTGCATTAAGTCATGATGTCAGATTTATTTCTTATTGGGGACTGAAGTCAAAGCTTGAAGAACCCTTCTCTGAGCTACTCATGTTTGTTTTCAAGTTTGAACTTCCATGTATCTCAGCAGTTCTGGCTAGTTTCTGCATTCTAAAGTATGTAAAAGTTCCTCTTATCCTGAGTTCACAAATCTTAAATTCCCTCAAGTAAAAATTTTTTCTTTTGCCTTTTCACAAATGACGACCCTCCAGGCTTTTTACAAAAACTTGGCTGGTGAGTGCTGGATGTCTTTGAAGTTCTGTTCACCACCCACAAGAACATAGTTTTCCTTAGTTAATAAGTGACAAGAAGTGCTGACTGTGGGTGCTTTGGTAGGTGATAGCCCACATTGGTCTCATTCAACACCAACAGACCCGTTGTGTTCAGTTTTCCATTTACTGACACCCACATCAGACGAGCAGCCCTAGGGAGGGGATGAGGAGAAAGACATCTTCCCTCTTAAACATCCTGAGTCCAGTCAGAGCTCTGGTCCCCAAGCAGCTCCTGAAAGGGGCCCTGTGGACTGCAGATGATTCCATGTGATGAAATGCTGGGTTTTCTTCACGTCAGTTTCTATCCACACCAGTTCTCTGGGGATGCTTTCAAAAGTCAGTTTGGAAATTTGTTCCTTAAAACAGATTTTGATTTAATAATGAAAGCATGTTAAAATTGCCAAGTTGTTGGTGGTAAAGCCCCAAAGTGGCCTTTTAAAAAACTAGAGTGAATTATAACCTAAATCTACAAAATAGAATTAGAGCTTTCAAGTTTTATGTATTTTGTACATAAGAATTGTCTTATTGAAACAATTAAAAAGGGGCAGAATGCTCGAGGGATTTTTTAAGTCTTCATATACATATCTTTATTTGTAATTGACGTATGTATTTTATATATTGAAGGTATACAATATGATATTTGTATCGTACAATTTGATATGCATATACAATGTGGATTAATTGCTACACCCATCAAATTAACACCTCCAACACCACCTATGTTCTACAGTAGATCTCCAGGATATGTTCATCTTATAACCTAAAATTAGTACCCCTTGACCAACATCCTTTTTCCTGCATCCCCAGTATGGCTAATCACCACCCCTTTTCTCTGCTTTTATGTTTGACTTTTTATAGATTGTACATATAAGGAGATCACACAGTATTTGTATTTTTGTGATTGGTTCATTTCACTTAGTGTAATGACCCCTAGGTTCTTCTGTGTCATTACAAATGGCAGAATTTCCTTCTGACTGAATAATATTTGTGTGTCTGTGTCTGTTTATATGCTTCACATTTTCTTCATTCATCTGTTGATGGACACTTAAGTTATTTCCATATCTCAGCTATTGTGAAAGTATTTCAATAAACATGGGGTGCAGAGGTCTCTCTGAGATAATTGATAGTATTTCCTTTGGATATACACCCAGAAGTGGATTGGTGGATCACATGGTATGTCTTTTAAATTATTTTTGAGGAACCTCCACACTGTGTTCCATAATGGCTGTACCAGTTTATATTCCAACCAACAGTGTGCAATGGTTACCTTTTCTAGGTGGCATTTTATTGGAGTTTTGATTTGCATTTCCCTGATGGTTAGTGAGGGGGAGCATCTTTCGTATAACTGTTGGCTCTTCATATGTCTTTTTTGGAAAAACATCTATTCAGATTCCTGGCCCAATTATTTTATCTAGATTGTACTTATTTGTGGAGTATAGTATGATAATTTGATACTTGTATACAACATATAATGAACAAATCAGGGTAATATTTCTATCTTAAACATTTATTATTTTGTGGGGCAAACTTCAAACTCCTTCTAGTTCTTCGTCTAGTTCCTAACTGTGTGGTAGTTAGCTCTGGTCATCCTATTGTGCTGTAGTCCACTAATTCTCATTCTTCCTGTCAAGCTCTATTTTGGTGCCCATTAACCAACTTCTTATTTCCCCCCTTCCATGTCCTAGCCCACAGTTACCACTATTATACACTCTACTTTTGTGAAATCAGTTTTTCTTAGCTTCCATATATAAATGAGACCATGGGATAATTGTTTTTCTTTTTCTTTTTTTGTGGTGCTGGGGATTAGAACACAGGACCTTGTGCATACAAGGCAAGTGTTCTACCATCTGAGCAATATCCCCAGCCCTGTTTTTCTATGCCTAGCTTATTGCATTTAACATAATGTTCCATCCATGTTGTTGCTAATGGCAGGATATCATTACTTTTTAGGGCTGAATAAGATTTCATTATGTAGATATAATACATTTTATTGACCCATTCATCCATTGATGGACACTTTGGTGGCTTCCATACCTTGGTTGCTATGAGCAGGGCTGCAAGACATGTGACAGGCAGTTATCTCTTCATTATGATGACTTTGCTTCCTTTGGATACAAGCCCAGTAATGTGGTAGCTGGATGGTAAGGGAGTTCTATTCTTAGTCTTTCGAGGAACCACCATAATGGCTGTACCAATTTATATTCCCTGATTTGGTAAAATTCAGCAGTGAATCCTTCTGGTTCAGGGATTTTCATTTTTGGGGACTTTCAATTACAAACTCAATCTTGTTCCTTTATTGGTATGTTTAGGTTTCCTATGTCTTCATGGTTCAATTCCAATATACTTGTCCAGAAATTTATCATTTCTTCTAGGTTTTCAAGTTTGTTGGTATATAGTTGTTCATAATCTTTCCTCCCACTGATTTTGAAGTTGGTTTGTTCTTGCTTTTCTAGTTCCTTGAGTTGCATCATTGAATGGTTTACTTGAGCTCTTTTTATTTTTGGGATGTAGGCACTTACTGTTATAAACTTCCCTTTTAGTATTGTTTTTGCTGTATTCCATAGGTTTTGGTATGTGGTGGTTTCATTTTCATTCAAGAAACTTTCAAATTTCTCTTTAATTTCTTTATTGACCATTGGTTGTTGAAGAGCCCATTATTTAATGTCCACATATTTGCACAATGTTTAAAGTTCCTCTTATTGATTCCTAGTTTGATTTCATTGTGGTCAGAGAAGATATCTAATAGGATTTTGTTTTTTAAAACTTTTGTTGATATTTATTTTGTGGCATAATGTGTGGTGGAAGTATACTGGGGAATATTCCTTGTGCCGATGAGCATTTGCATTCTATATCTCCTATATGAAATATTTTATAAATGTCTGTTAGGACTATTTGCTCTATAGTATAGGTTAAAACCAGTGTTTATTTGTCCAAAACAATTTTGGGGGGGGGGTCTGTGTGATCTGCCCATTGATGAAAGTTGGGTTTTGAAGTCCCCAGCTATTGCTGAAGTCTCTTTCCCTTTAGATCTAATAGTTTGCTTATATAATTGGGTGCTCTGAAATTGTATGCATATATAATTATAATTGTTATTTTCTCAGAAATGTGCATGGCTCATTTCTTCCTTTCCTCCAAGTCTTTGCTCAAATGAGACCATGTTGATTTTCTCCCTTAAAATTACAGAGTGTTTGATTTCTCTCCATTGTTCCTGTTATTTCCCGTAACACTCATCACCATCAACACCACCACACTATTTATTACTCTATTTATTGTTTACTGTCTGTTTTCTCTGAGTAGCATGTAAGCTCCTTGAAAAGAGACGATTTTGTCTGTTTTGTTTGCTGTTGTTTCTATGGTACCTAAAACCCTGCCTGCACATAGAAGTTGGTCAATAATGATTGTAGAGTGAATCAATAAATCAAAATTATCTAGGCTTCTCATTATTCTATTCTTCTCTGATGCTTTTACTAATATTATTTAGAGCTCTTTTTTTGTTGGGGTAGAAATACTCAAAGTGGGGATTTTTCTGCGTTCTTAAATAGTGCATAAAGAGAAATAGTTTGGACTCTTTCAGGTGTCTTTAGATCAGACCAGGAATGGGAGCACCTTCTGCGCTCACTCAGCGTTTTCATGAAAGGAATGTGGTCTTGCTTGTGCATGATGGAGAGAAAGGAAACTCTTTTACCCAGGATTTTGCATAACTGTGGTTCTCCACTGTCCTTGACATTCACGGGTCTATGGTACTAGTCAAATATAAGATGGGGTGATATTAGAAATATTTAACAACTTATTTTTAAAACTTTTTTAATTTTTTTTTTTAGTTGTAGATGGACACAATGTCTTTATTTCATTGCTTTGTATGTGGTTCTGAGGATTGAACCCAGGGCCTCACGCATGCGAGGCAAGTGCTCTACTGCTGAGCTACAATCCCAGCCCAATATTTAACAACTTTTACCATAGGCACTACTTCCTGAGATCAGCTGTAAACAGCTGGTAATGATCTGTTGGTGTGAATCACTGATTATCAGCCCTGAACATAAGTACTGAATAGGAACTGTTTTGCTTGCCATTTGACAATTTGTGTGCCGGTCAGCTGATAGAGGCAGCACATCTGAGCAGTACATTTTGGCCCTTAAAGGAATAAGAAGATCCCCAAATTTTGCATGCACTTTCGAGGTAATTTAAAGGTATATTTTCCATGAAAACTCTGTATTTTCATGATTTCAACTCTCAAGATTTAAATTTTAATCTTATTACAATCACTATTAAGGGGATACATTGAGAAATGTGTTATTAGGGAATTCTGTCAGGTGAACATCACAGAGTGCACTTACACAAACTGAGATTGTGATATCTCCAGGTGATGTACTCTTATGGGACTAAATTATCAGGTAGTCTCTTCATGCCAAAATCTGGCCTAATTTTCTGAATTATAAGAAAGAAACAATAGAACAAGGAAAGACAAAACAGAGGAGGTCAGTGGTTTCTTGAAATTAGAGGCAGCAGGTGGCAACCAGTTGCCAAGGGGCATAAGGGAAATTTTGGAATGATGGAAATGTCTTAGGTCTTGACTGTCATGGCAGAAACACTAGAGTATGCTTTTGTCAAAATTTATTGAAATGTAGCTTTGAAATGTACATATCTTATCGTAGATTAATTTTTACTTCAGTAATGTTTATTTTGAAAAAAAATTAACAGACCATCAAACCTGTAAACGGCCGGGGACATTAATAAAGCTCAGATCTTTGTGTCATGTAGCAACTTGTAAGTATTTCCACTGTTAGGTGTGGCATGCTCCAAGAAGAGGCGGAAAGCAACTAAAAAAAAAAAAAAAGTAACTTGTCAAACTCAATACCTTGTCCAGTTGACTCTCAAAACTCATGGGCAAGAAGCCCAGTAGAAAACACCTAAAACTACTTCGTTTCTTAATATTCTCTGTTAGGCTTATTCTATCCAAACTGTTAGAATTGGCTTCCTGAAATTGGGCGGATTTTATTTTCTCAAACTCCGGTGAATAAGAACAGGGCTTCTCAAACTTTGATGGACACTCCTGTTACCTGCATGTTTGTTAAAATGTAGATTCTGATTCAGTAGATGTGGGTGGGGTCTGGTATTCTGTATTTCTAACAAGCGCTCAGGCAATGCCATTGCTGCTGTTCTGTGGGCTACATTTTTTTTTTTTGGTACCAGGGATTGAACACAGGGGTGCTCAACCACAGAGCCACATCCCCAGCCCTATTTTGTGTTTTATGTAGAGACAGGGTCTCACTAAGTTGCTTAGCGCCTCGCCATTGCTGAGGCTGGCTTTGAACTCACGATTCTCCTGTCTCAGCCTCCCTGTGTGCTGGGATTACAGGCGTGTGCCACTGTGCCTGGCTTCTGTGGGCCACACTTTGAGGAGCAAAACGAAGGCTCTGTTTAGGCTCTGTCTTGGGGGCTTTTTTTGTTTGTTTGTTTCTTCTCCATTTTACTGGAAGCCAGGCTTGGTGGGGAGCTTCCACCACTAGCCATACATGTCCATTGCCTTAAACTTTGGTATAATTCTCTATTGTCTTTTCCTTTTCATTTTATGTATGACTTATGTTTTTGGTTCTTCTTTTCTTTTGGTCCTTGGGCTGTCATGAGCTGGGAATATGTCGCCAAAAAAAGGTGGCACATATAATTCATTGTGATAATGGAATCTTTCATTGTAATGCAGTTAGCAGTGGGCATGTCTGGTTTTACTCTGGGATAGCAGCAAAGAATTGTTCAAACCAGGGAAAAATATTAACACTGAAAAATATAATTAATACAGGGTTGCTGTTGAGCAAAATCCCATTGTGTGTGGCATATGGGCCATGTCAGACAATGACAACTATAGCCCCGATTTCCAGTGTTGATTTGCTGGCTGACACCCATGTTGATTTATGTCTGCTAGTGAGGTAGGAGTGGGAATAGTAATGAAACTATTATATTCCTGAAAGATCCATTTTTTCCATAGTGCCAAGAAAGGTCCTGTGAATGGTAGCTAAACATAGTAGCTAGGAACCTTGAGTTGATTTTCGCAGCTCCCATTAGTACAGGAGGTGAAACTTTTCCAAATAGAAATTACTGTAAATGGATATAGGAGTCATGGGGGTAATTGACGAAACAAGGCATGCGCATGCTGTGGTAAGGAAAAGCCACAAAACAGTATGACTTTGCCCATTAGTCCCTAAACGTAAGTGAGTGGCAATCGCTGGCAATCCATCTTGGACTAAGAATGGGAGCTCTTCAGAATGTCGAATTATTGTGGAAGCTGTAATGAGGATGCTAATGTTCATTGAATTGCTAGACTGTGTCTTGATGAGTGGGATAATTTTTCAGAAAGTTATATTAGACTTACTTGGACCTTCTGTGGTTGAACTACCTTAGTGATACACCCAGGTGGGAAGATATCTACTAGTGATCCTTTGAAAATGCTCTTCTCTTTTTTACTGCTGAGTTTGAATCTTGACTTGTCTTGATGGCCTGCAATTTAAAAATCAAAGCAAGAGTGCCACCCAATGGTGTCTCAACAGTGTTCTGATGGGAATGAAAATGGAGCTCCTTGATGGAAATCAACTGCATGAAACACTCTGCTCTATTAGAATGTGGCTTCCAGACTCCGTGGTTTGTGCCTGTTTCTCTGTGGAGAGCCAGATTCTGATTTTTGTCATTACTGGTACAGGTGACCTTGGTTGAATTCTCTAGTCTTGTCTCAGTCATGCTTGTCCTTAAAGTAGAGAAATGATACTTACTGTGTTCCCTTGACTTTGAGAATGAGATGTTTTCATTTTTGGTAAGCAAGGACTGACGCATATATACAGCACAATGATTTGTTATTGTCTCATGAAAACACGGCATTTGGAGCATCCACACCTTTTCACCACCATTTAAAAAATTCCATCTCCAACCAGCAACCTTGCATTAATCAGCAGGCTATATGAACAGGCGAGTTCTTTAAATACTTATAATTAGGACTCCGATGTGGCAGGCCTCCTGTGTATAGCAGGTGCTCAGACCATTCCCTGAGATCTTTGGGGGAACCCTCAGCTCCAGAACACACAGCTTTTTACTGAAGATTTCATGAGAAATTAGGGAATATGATGTGTATTATGGACCACACAGTAGAAAACCAAACAAAACCTCTCTTATCCCTGTTCTGTCTGCTGGCAGCCACCCCCCTATTACTCCAAACAGCCTTGAGTTTCCTTTATTGTCCAAACCATCGTCAGCTTGTGACTGTAACTCATATGTTCCATCCAGCTAATCCAAGCTCTGGACTTATCCCCAGAGTGATCAGCACCTGTTGGAGGTCTCCTCCACCATCAAAGCTTTAGATTTAGTTATTTACCCAATTAAAACCTTATTGAGGGCAGTGGGTTCTCCTGCTAAGTAAAGATTTTCTCTTGTTTTTTTTAATATACACACACAAACACACAAATACACACATATACACGTATATATGATTTTCTCTTATATAAAAGATATTCTTATATATATGTGCATATATATACATGCATACCCACATACCTACATGTTACATGTATGTTTTATCTATATTTTCTCTGTGCGTACATCAATATAGATATGATTTTTTTTTTCCAGTGACCTGGAAATGGGAGAAATGGGTTTGTTTTCACCTCACCTGTCTTTAACCTCTTTGCAGCCCTCTTCTTATAACCCTGCTAAGTTCACCAGCTAGTCTTATTCTTCCTGGAAGCAACTTCTTAGATTCTCTCTCTCTCTAGGATTTCTTTGCTCTATTACTGTTACAGGAGGAAGGTGTTAATGAATGACAGTGATTTCATGTGTCATGGCTGTAGGGCTGTTTGCATGTAAATGAAGACCATGCATTTGCAACGTCTGAACCCAAGGTAGTGACTCCTTGGGGAGAATGTCTCTAGTCAGGCCAGCCGGGCCAGCATTTGAAAATGTGGAACCACCAGAATTGTATAAGGACACTACTGATCCAGGGTGAGGTATATAAGATGGGTGGATGTGTGAGAACTAAGAAAACCACATTTGACATTACAGTATAATTCTATCTTAGTTGACTTGTACAAACTGCTCCACAGGCACAGGGTACAAATTGGAGTCACACATTTTTAACTACTTTGTTCACTGTTATATCCCCAGTACTTTAAATAGTGACTGGCACATAGTAAATGCTCAAATTATTATTTGTGAAGTAAATTAATAAATGAATAGACAGATGATTTCTTTTTCCAATTTTTGCTTGACTACTTCATGTTCCAAACATCTTTCTCTTGAGACTTCCATGACCTGCAAATGTCTATGAATGGTAAGAAATTTTTTAGTCCTAAAGGGCAGGTCTGGGCAGCTCATCTTCTTTTGACGTGAGGAAGAACAAGGTGTTGAGGGATGATAAATCCTTATAGCATCTCAGCTGTCTTTCTTGCTGCCGGAGAGTGTCGCTGGTGAAACTGAATTTTGCATAATCCCAAGAGGCTTGTTTATCTGGGCATCTTTCCCTGAGAGGAGTGATTTCTTTTCCTGCAAGGGCCACAGTGGTTTCAGGAAGGACATTCCATGTCTTCTGTGCTAAGCAAGGATGTGGATATGTGGAGCTTTGGCTGCTAAGACCTGCAGATTTGTCTCTCTCCCTGTGTTCCAGGGCACATGCCTATCCTAGAAAGATGGCACAAGACCTGTCCTAGCCCCCTACACTCACAGAGCCAGTATGCTTGACTCTCTCTCTCTTGAGATCACAGGTCCAAGGAAGGAGATTTCAGGGGTTGCATGGGTCATTTTCCAACCCTGCCTACTGTGTGACATGACTGGAGACTCCTCTGGCCAAATAGAAGCAGTAGTGATGCCAATGATATAATGTCAAGTATCATCAAAAATTGACTTCTTAAAGTAATCCTATGAAATAGATATGCCTACTGCCTCCATTATAGAGTTGAAAAAATATGATTGAGCACAGAGAGGTTAAATTACTTGCTTAAGGTTTATATTTTAGGAAAACTTTATATTTTAGTGAAGGTGATATAAGGATTAAAATTCAGGCTGTATGCCTTCAGAATATGTTGCTTAAACATCCCATAGTTAGTTATTCTTATAGTCATGTTACCAGATGGTTACTAGTATTGGTTCTGTTTAACAGATGAGGACACTAAGAGGTCCTCAGATGATTTTGAAGTACTCTACAGAATTGCACTCTGCTGCTGGTCAACATAGAAGAGAAATAGGTGTTTCAGGCCTTGATACCAACGAACTCAGAAGCTCTGTTCTCCAGGACTCCTGCCCCTCAGTCTCTAATGTGCACTCATTTATTTTACAGTAATGCCCTGCTTCAGAAGTACTGCTTAGGTAGAAACAATCCCTCTAAACCCCTATAAAAAACAAAAGCAAAGTAATGCAGAAATAGCCTTCCAGCCCTACTGAAGTCTGCCATGAATATATCAGACCTTAAAATCCCCTTAGAGAAAAGACTGTAAAAATATTCCCAGTCTAGCCTGATCCTTACATCAAAATCTAATTCTCCCTCCTGTGCCTGTAATTTGAAGTTAGTTTAAAACTGAGCCAAATCTTTAGGGGCAAAGTGAGATGATTTCTTTCTTCTAAAGAGAAGCAACATTAGGAAAGAAGTCTTGAAAAGTACATTCAAAGCTTTGCCTTTGAAGGGCCAGTGAGATAGCTCGAGCCAGCAGAAGTGTGTGGTACTTCTCAGCCTTTATACATAATATCCCTCTTTGGAAAGGATTAAAAAAAATCTACCATCAGTTCTGACCTAGTGATGCTATATGCCTCTGGGGAATCATGTCCCTTTTAAGAGTAGCTTCATTTTCCCTGTGTGCACCTACTGGAGAAAATTGGGCTGAACTTTACTGTCAGGAATTTATCTTAGAAAAGCAGCAGGTTTCCTTTTATTTTCTAGATGCAGTGTATTAACCTATCAGATTAATTTAATGCTAGTGATTAAACACTGATGTTTGTCAAAGTCCTAGTAAGGTTGTAAAGAATCATATTCAAAGAGTCTTGCTCAGGGCTTCATATGTTGTAAACATTCAATAAATATGGGCTAGTATTATTACTGTCCTTGCTGCCAAGACTACTACTATTAGTGGTGGTGGTTGCTGGCTGGGCTTCTAATTGTAGCTACAGATCTTTACTATGAGGAAGAAATGAGTTTGGTGACAGCTAATGCTTGAAAAGTACTTAGTATATTCTCTGGCACTCAGTGGGCATTTAGTAAATTTAAGCATATATTACGGTCTGGTAGGCTGCAGCAGTAGAGACCAAAATCTAATGATTCAAAGCAAAATGAATTTATTTCTCACTTATGTTATAGTACCAGGTCAGAGTTTCAAGGGTTAGAGAGATAATTTTGGCTAGGATCGTGTATCAAAATTTTATTATAATCATGCATCTGAAAGAAATGGACCTGAGAGAACCACTTCCCAAATTCATTTTTGGCAGGGACATTTATAGGATAGGACGAATATGGTTAAGTAATCATTGTTAGACACAGAAGTCTGGTTAAAGGTCACTGGGCCCTTGACTGACAGTTGGCAACTGAGTGTGCGGTAATTGGGCATGTAGGTAATTGGTTTCTCAGAGCAAACCTTAATCCTACTAAAGTTCACAGAAAATTGCTTAAGCATTTTATCAGGAATGCTAAATATTTCTTGGAGGGGTAAAGCAAAAAGATGATCTCCCTCAAGTCAAGTTTGGAATAATTCTTGTTTTCAGAACTAGGCCGTTCTGTCTTCCTCTGTCATTCAGGGACCCTGGTTGATGGTAGTAGAGTTTATGGCCTTTCAGTTGTTCTGGTCATTGTTAGCAGTGAGAAAGAGGAAAAAGTAGTCCAGCAATAGAGATTTTCTTCTTCAGCAAGTGAGCCAGTGATTGGACATGTATCTTCTACTCACATAACATGGAAAGCTCAGCTGTGTGGCTAAGAAGTTTCAGTGAGGGCTGAGAAATGAAGTTCCTGACTTTCAAGCCAGTCTCTGTCTTCAAATTCTAGCCGTAGAGATTTTACTATGTGAATAAATGAGTTTGGGGTCACCAATTTTCTATGTTGTGGAGAGGACGTGTCTAGCCTTTCTGTTTCTACTGCCTCCTAGAGCAGGAGTTGGCAAGGAGTTCAAAACCCATCCACTGCCCATTTTTGTAAATCAAGTTTTATGGGCACAGAGCTGTGCTCATTTATGTATGTATCTCTGGTGGCTGATTTCAAAATACAAAGAGTTGAATAGTTAGAGACCACGTGGTCCATGAAGCACAAAATATTTCATATTTAGCCCTCTATAGAAATGGTTGGTTAACCACTGTACTAGAAAGGGTTCTGAATTTCCCATAGAGGTGGCAAGGTTGGATCAAGGAGTATTTGCATGTGCAATTTCAGCAGATATTGACCCTAATATTTATGGTAGCCATATATGAGACTATTTGTTCCCTAGCATAGAATGATATCAAACTTGTGGCCAATTTGATAGATGAAAAATGCCATTTTATTGTAGTTACATTATTAAGACTAACACTTTTTAAAAAAATTTTTTTAGTTGAAGATGGATCCAATATCTTTATTTTTTATGTGGTGCTGAGGATCGAACTCAGTGCCTCATGCATGCAAAGCAAGTGCTCTACCACTGAGCCACAATCCCAGCCCCTAACATTTCTTATAAATAAAATTTATAATATATATATTCTTATAGAAAATAGTCTCAAATTTAGTGAAAAGCAAGGAGATTTGCAAAACATTAAAATAAGTAATTTATTGACAATCAAAGATGGTATTTAAATCATAGACCTCATTTTAAATAATGGTAAAGAAAACTTCTAGATGGAAGCTTTTTTCACTGTTAGTAATTCAATGCACACTCACGTTATTGAATAAAATTTCAGTGGAAGTGTTCATATTCTGAAGTTCCCCTACTAATATTCCAAAGTACACAAATTTTTTAAAAAGTGAGTTTACTGAAAATAACTTTATAAAGTTAATAATAGCTTCAGTGTATAGTTCGCTACTGGGAAAACAAATACCAAAAATAGAACAGAACTTGAAAAGGACCTAAATTTTCAGATATTTACATGAAAGTTGATAGGAGCTTACATATGATTAAAGTGAATGATGAATTAGATGGGAGACATGGCTTATTTAATAAATAGTATTAAAGTATGTGGGGATTTGGTTAAGGCATTAGAGGAACATTTCTATCTTTAATCTTATGGAAAAACTAATAAATACTTGATGTAAACATCATGTCAAATCTTTAGATAAAAATTTGCAGTGCATTTTTCCTAATTTTGCCTGAGTAAAGTATTACTAAACATATATCAAACCTGAGGTCTCAAAGCATTTTTGGCACATTTGTATTTATAAAATTTTTTTTTTAATTAAAAAGATTCCTGTCTCCCTCAACCCCTTGGTTGAACCCTTGCTTTGAACATGCAGTGACTGTTTCTCTAGGATCTGTGGGGATAATAATCTTGTACCTCTTCTTGTGTCCTGTCTTGTGTCTGCACTTGACAGATTATCTTGTGAAAAAACAAAACATCTGCAGATTTGCAGTTTTTTGGAAAATCATTAAGTCCCAAGACAAAAAATTTTGTGATTCCTAATCCTGTTTTCTAAAGAAATCATGCAATTTAACATTGAGTCATTTAAATCCTTTGCAAAAATAATGCAATCACATCTCAATAATTGGAATAAGGAGAACAATATATATGTGAGTGTTGGGGAGACCTCACTTTAAGTAAATGATCTGACTAATAACAGGCTGGGGGAGGCGAGGTTGGGGCTTAAGGGGGGCTAGAATGATCACCATTCATATGCCGTGGACATTGATTGGCATGTCTCATGGGTGAAGACAGAAAAGGAATTCAGCAGACAGCCAGGCAGATATGAACTGAGATGGAACATGTGGATGAGGATGAGATGGTGGGAAAGTCCCCCAGAGTGAAGCAGTGTCACCCCCCTAGAAGCTGGCAAGGGGGAAGGAGGTGGGGAGGGCTCTCAGGGTGAACAGTCCCTTGCATCTACACATAGGCTGGTCTCTCATGAATTTTACAGTAAAATTTATTGTTTTTTAGATTCAAATTCAAAATTTTATAATATTTAAAACTCCACTTAATTTTGAAAGAGAAAATTAAGGCATAAATTATGGAATGAAAAATAGATAACAGAACTGTGAAGTAAACTAACAAAATGAGAAAAGGAAAGATTTAGGAATCATGTGGCAGAGACATCATAAAACGAACGTAAACCTAAAATACTCGGGTAAGAATTCATGTTTTCCTGAGCTACAGAACCCAAGCCAGGAATCTGTAAATCTGTAAATCATGTGATTACTGAGCATCATAGCTCTTAAATATTTTTATAGATGAAGGCTCATGTTATTCCCCTTCTCATGGGATTTTTGTTAGTGCATTTTAATTATATAGAATAATGGGTTTAACTGTGCTGTGCTTGTACATGCAAATAACATATTTTGATTGTATCCAGCTCTAATTACCCTCTCTTATCCTTCCTTCCTTAACCACCTCCTTGATTCCTTTCCTTTTCTATAATAGCCTTCCTTCTTCTTTTTTTTTCCCTCTAGATTCCACCTATATAGGAGAATGTGATACTTGTCTGAGTCAGGTTTGTTTGGCTAAACATTATGATCCCCAGTTCCATTCACATTCCCTCAAGTGACATGATTTTGTTCTTTATGGCTGAATAAAACTCCATTGTATATATATACCACATTTTCTTTATCCATTTTTCTACTGATGGGCACCTAGGCTGATTCTATGACTTGGCTATTGTAAATTGTGTTGCGATTAAAACCAGAGTGGTACAGCTTCATCATTTGATAGTGCTATTTTTAGTTTAAGGAATGGCCATACCGATTTCCATAGTGACTGTACTAATTTACATTCCCATCAACAGTACAGAAGGGTTCAGTTTCCCCCTCCATCCACTCCAGCATTTATTTTTTATATTCTTTGATGATAACTATTCTGATTAGGGTGAGATAGAATTGAACTGTAGTGTTAATTTGCATTTCCCTCATGGCTAAAGGTGTTGAAAAACTTTTTATACAACTATTGGCCATTCATATTTCTTTTGAGATGTGTCTGTTCAGTTTATTTGCCCACTTATTGTTAGGGTGTTTTATTTTTTTTTAGTTTATATATATTCTGCATATTAATCTCTGTCAGAGGAGTTGCTGGCAAAGATTCGCTTCTATTTTGTAGACTTTATTGTTACAGATTGTTTCTAGAAGCTCTTCAGGTTTTTGATTTGACTCAGCCCCACTTGATGACTCTTGCTATTATTTCCTGAGCTTTGGAAGCCTAGGTTGTTACCTGTGTCTATCTTGAAGGGTTTTCCCTATATTTTCTTCTAGCACTGAAACTTGTATTTTAAAGATGGGACATGGGGGCAGGAAAGATGGTAGAATGCGATGGACCACAATGCCCTAGGTTCATGTCTGACGGTGTAACTCTATATTGTGTACAACCAGAGAAGTAAAAAGTTGTGCTCCATTTGTGTACAATGAATCAAAATGCATTCTGCTGTAAACCTAATTAGAATAAATAAAAAATAAAGATTAAAGAAAATGGAATGCAAAATACACTTGAAAATTTATAATATGGTACCTGGATTTAAGAAAACTTAGGATTATATACAGAAGTAGGTAAAATATTGTGTCCAATTTTGTACTGACTTAGGGTTAGGGTTAGAGAATTAACATGTATATGGAGATATAGGAATAGTTCTAAGAACGTACTTCTGAAAATACGTGGGAAAACATACATGAACTCATAAAATCCTACAGAGGGATTAGTCAAGTGAGAGTCATGAAAATATATTATGTAAATATGAGAAAGTCAGGATGAATCTCATATATGATATACAGTGATATATATGCAAATTTAACATTAAAAACTAAAAATAAAAGGTGAAATACATTTAAAATTAAAAAAGATATGTGGGTCCTTTTCTATGGACTATCTGCTTGCATCCTTTGTACATTTATTAGCAAATATTAAGTTGTTGCTATTACATAATAATCTCTAGGGGTCCTTCATATACTCATTTGTGATAAGAATTACACAAATCTATTTTATTTTTTTCCCTTATGTATTCTTTTGACTTTGCTTGTGAAGGTCTTTTACTTTTTTACTTTTGTATAGTTTTATTTAAACTTCTTTTTTTCTATGACTGCTGATTTAGACTTAGGTCTTTCCCACTCCAAGTTTATACAAAAATTTCTTCAATTTTTTTTTCCTAAAAATTTTGTGGTTTTCAGTTTTTACATTTAAATATTTGCTCCATCTGTAATTTATTTTGTTCTATGGTTACAGGAATGGATTTGATTTTTTTTTTCTCCAAATGGCTACCCATTGTATGAATACCATTTTAAAAATAGTACCTCTTTATCATATATTAAATTTCTGTATGTTTTAGGTCTATTCCTGGAATCTCCCATTGACATGTCTATTTATGGGCCAGTATTATGTAGCTTTAATTAATGTAGCTTTTTATTATATTTTCATATCTGTCAGGGCTAATTTGCCCTTATGATTTTTTTTTAAAGTAAAAATTTTCTGGCTACTTTTACTCACTTTTTTCCATAAGAAAATATTTTAAAAATGCATGCGATCATTTTTATTTGAATTGCATTAAATTTACGTGTTAATTGGACAGAACTGACATGATGCTGGATTCTTTATCATGGACATAGTATAGCTTTGCCTTTGGAGAACTTGTGCCATTTTAAAATTACCTTTTTAGTCATTGACTGCTTTTTTCTGGCTGCGACATATTTCTGAGCCTGGATCACTTGGTTCATTTCTTAAGCTGGCTTAAGTTACTGATTTGTTGCTGAGACTTAACATTTTCCCCAAATTCAGAACATCTAGGAATTGTCTGCTTGCTTTGCCAATGACATCCATGGAGCAAACACACCCTACAGTAGGAAATGGTAAGTTTGTGGATTTTGTCATTAAATTTTGCTGTCTTAAATTTTGAGGGGACTGCTTCATAGAACAGGAGTGAGGGAACCATGAGGAAGAGGGAGGAGAGAAACTCTGGAGGACAGATCTGGTTCATACGCTTACATCTGGAAAATTCTTTTTCAGATTGAGCTGTCTAGAAACCCATTCTGAGCTAGAATTTGTAAATCTCAGAGTTATAGACAGTAGAGTGAAGAAAAGAAGAAAGGGAAAAAGGGAATAGAGGTGCGTTCCAGAATAGCTTAACTCTGGAAAACCATGACTCACTTGGATCTTTGAGAGGAAGTATAGAATATGCCTCAGTTGTGCTGCCTGGGGGCTAAAGCCCCGGGGTGTTTAACAGTTCCGTTTGTCCTTGATTGAAGACTCTCCTTGGTGCCATGAACTGCCAGGCACCTCTGGCTCCTTGCCTATGATTAAAAACCACCCCAGGGAGAAAACTGAACATGCTTATGTTGCAAACGGTCAGCCTGTGCAGGGACAGTAAAAGAAAGGCTCTGTTACAACTGTCAACAAAACAAAACAACAACAACATAATTTCCAGCATCCTAAGCCACCAGCTACCAGCCCTTGTTGGGGCAGAATTGGGAGTTAACATTTTCTGCTCTTTTTACCATTTATATTCCTTTTTTAGGAAGTTTTGCCTTCACCTTCCTCTGAGCAGGAATGAATGCTTCCTTCTCATACTCATTCCCACCACATTGACCAGCCCAGGGTCGATATTTGTCTCAAAGTTAGCGTCGTCTATGGATTTTATCATCAATAACCTATAATTTGTTATTGGAGTTTGTTATTGTTATAGCTCAAATGAGCAGGCTAAGTCAGACTCCTCTTTTGTGAATATGGACTTGAAAAACAAAGAGTTCATTTTCAGTTAGCAGTAGGAGTTAGAATCAACTACTAATATATGAAGAGCACATGAGGAGGTTATTCAGTCAGAATCATGAAGGAGTTTGTTGATAGAGGAATATGGAGAGTGAAAGAGAGATGAAGAGAGAGAGAGAGAATGTCAAGGGGCCCAACTCAAGAGATGACTTATTTTTTTGCCTTTCCTAAATGTTTCAAATTTTCCTGCTTTGCTATGAGGCAATTATTTATCCTTACAATAACTGCCTCTACTCTTTACGTGAGCTTGAGCTAATGAGCGAGTTACTGTATTTGTCTTGAGAATTGCATCCCCCAAGAGTGACTCATGTCCCTCTGCATTTCCGCCCTCCCTTCCTTCTCCACGGTGTTTGAGAGCAGCTGCCTTGCTGATCTCCCTTGTGGCTGTTGCCTGCTGCTATAGAGTCTCCAAGAAAATAACAACCAGAGCATATGCTTGTCATGAAATGGGAGAGGCTTGTCCTGCCTGCAACAGGCAGTGTTAACAGCACATGGCTCGCTTGTGCAGGAAACTGAGTTTTCACTCTTCTCAAGATAAGAGGAAACCTGATTAAATCCTTTAGAATCCTAAAGCCTGTGCTTTATAAATGGGTCTGACAGTAAGGAGGTCAGAGGGAGAAAGCTTTAGCAAATTTTCCTTAATGAAACTTGATGGGATTCTCTCCCTTGGAGTTTTACTGATGTAAGCTGCTTTGAGGAGAATAGCATCACTGACCACCACAGAAGCAGTTCAGCTTAGCTCATCAAGCAAAAATGGGCAGAACCCAGCTAAGAAGGGTCACCCAATCCATTCACACTAAATACAATATGATCCATGACTAAGCTATGTTAAATACAGGCATCAATGGCACTTCTACAGAGAGTTCTTGAAAACCTCCCATGTCAGGCTGTGTTAGGTGCTGGCAATGTAGAAGAGAAGGAGATGGATATGTTTCTGCACTCAGAACAGAGTGCATGGGGGAAGGTGGACACTGAAGACATGTTTCTAAGGATCATGAATGTAACCAAATGGATGGGCAAGAGAGCAGGTGCTGGGAAGCCTCCTCAAGAAACCGCTGGAATTATTTGACAGAGGGTGGCCCTGAGCCAGCGTTCACACGTATTCCTAATACCAACTCTCCTCTAATTCCCTTCTATCTCTCACCACCTCTCTTCAGTGCTAGACCACAGTACTGACTTTTAAAAATGTAGTTGTGCATGGGAAATAAAGTGCAGGGAGGGGACAATATACTGGATTTTCTTTGCATTTTGACTAACTGTCCTCAAGTAACATTAAAACTTGGAATTCCAGATTTAGAGAGTAGAAGGAAAAAGATCTTCATTAGGATATAAGGATATGCATCAAGTTATTCTTCTCTGGAAGGCTTAGGTGAAAAGTAGGGAATACAGTAGCAAACCATGGAGCGAGGAGCTCTGACCTGGAGTCAAGTGTGGCCTGGGGTGGGAAACTTCTCTCTCTTCCTCAGTTTCCTCTCCTGTAAATTGGCCAAGTTTGATTAAGTGGTCCTGGGCATTTATGTTCCAGGGTACTCTGAATATATGTTATCAACTCTGTGGTATATAAGCACTGTTCCTAGGTCCCCCTTGTCAGGGGCAGAGAGCACAAAGGAGAAGTGGGACAGGCTCTCATTCATTCATAAGTAGTTTTTGAATCCTACTGTGTGCCAGGTGCTGTTCTAGGCATTGGAGATACAGCAGGGAACAAGAGAGGCTTAGCCACTCATTTTGATTTAACAAAAGAAGGGCTTGAATGAAGGGAGGGTTTGGAAAACAAGTCTCTTCTTACTTCCTTACTTACAAGTACTTATTGATACATGAGTAAGGTCTGTTTTTTAAATTAGATTAACCATGTGTTCTCTAGCAGGAAACAAAATCTATGGGAAATTAACACTCAGGGCCAGAATATTTTAATGGCAAAAACTCAGTACTATGGTTGTCGTCCTGAAGAATGACATGGGATGGGTCGCTACAGCAGGGGCTTGGGGCAGTGCAGGGATATGGATGCCTAGTGATGAGTGGGGAGAAGAGCGTGCTCAGAGCTGGAGAGGCCTTCCTGGTCTTGGACCTCCCAGTTTTGCCAATGGCTTTCCTTAGTTACAGGTCAGGTCACAAAGCTATTTCTATAAATGGGGGATGGAGATGGGGATGGAGATGGGGATGGGGTAAAAAACAAATGATTTATTTTCCTAAAGAAACAGATCTGGGCATAGGCCCAGTGCTACTGAAAGGATCTTTTTCATGATGCGTGGGCGACTCTCTTTGCTTTCTAAGTCATCAGAGAGGCAATTGGAATGACTTTTAAACATGGACCCTGTCAAGTGATGCGAAAGTCCCATGATTTACAACCCCCAAAAGTTTATCTTGCTCTGGGAAAAAAGACGACCTTGGAACTAAAGCTTCACATTTAGAAGCCAATGAAAACATCTTAAAATAACGCCCCCTCCTCCCTTCTGCTTCATAAGAAAAATGGAGAGATTTAGCAAGAGGTGGGGGCTGTGGGTAGGACTCTTGCAATCACCAGTGATTGAACTTCAAGGTCCAAGGACTTTGTTGTGGGCACTGGAACCCTAATGATTTATAATTAACTTCAACAACAACAAAAAAATCAAATGCTATGCACTTTCCTAACAGAGCTACAAAAATAACCACATTCACAGTGTTTGCAAAATTGGAAACAAATGTCCCAAGGAACATAAGGGTTCCATGCTGTCCTATCCAGGCTTTGGAGGAAGAAAAATATTGGCTTCCCATCACGACCACAAGAGATGAGCCAATATCGTTTGTCATGGGAAATTCATCCAGGCAAAATCAGATTGCACCATTAGCCCTCAATGACTCTGAGAAGTAACCATACTGAAATGCCTCCAATTAACAAGAGCCAAGGGCTGCGCTTCATATCCTCTGTCCTCTTAGCTGTTGGGTTTTGTTTCTTTATCCCTCCTTTATACATGGAAGAGTGGAAAGGAGAGGAATAAATGCCTAATTGTATCCTTGTTCCTGAAACAACTTAGACCCATGTGGTTCTTTTTAAAAAGTGGGTATGGAGAAAATTACTGGGGGGCTCTGAGGTGGTACAGAGGACATGGTGACATTAGTCAAAGAATCACGGTATGGGGTGGTGATTTGGCAACTAGATTAATAACCTTAGTTAAAAAAATGTTTTTTAGATATATGAATTCCATTCCATGAATAAAATAAGTTCTTGTGCTGATAAGGAACATGAAAGGTTTGATTATGGAAGTTAACCCAGGGAAAAATGACCCCTTGGACTCTCTTGATGCTATTGAACCTCAAAGTCATGCAGCAAAGGTCAGAGTTAATATTCTGAAACAGTGATGACCTAAGTCCAGGTAGTACAGTAAACACTTCACCGGCATCTCCTTTTTTTTTTTTTTTTTTAAATATTTTTTTAGTTGTGGATGGACACCATATCTTTATTTATGTATATGTGGTGCTGAGGATCGAACCCAGTGCCTCACACATGCGAGGTAAGCACTCTAGCACTGAGCTACAGCCCCAGCCCCTGGCATCTCCTTTCATTTGCACAACCCTAGGACACATTTTTAAATTCCCATTTTACAGATGAGAAAATAAAGCCTCTGATGAATTCAGTAAGTAACTTGCCAAACTTCAGTTAGTGAAAGTAGATCTGGGACAAGGACCTAGCTCTGAGGTCTGTAGAAAAGTTTCAGATGATTTTGCCATGATTTCCCTAATTCTGTTTGTCAAAAGGTGGAGAATGAAGCTCTTCCCAATGTCCCATCTCATAATCTTACCTGTGATTCTGTGAATTAAATATTGCACCTGTGCTCATGGCACCTAAGATGGTAATATTAGCTAAGAGGGAAGGAATATAGATGAATGATCTTTCAAACCAGCGAATTTAAAGGTAGCAGTAATGTGAACTTGAAAAGTGTGTAGGAATTAACTATATGGACCTTGCCAGTCTATGTAAACTTTGTGCAAGTAATATGTAAATTTCCTACACATTTTCATGCTTGTATACTTATTATAGACCTAGATATGTCCTTTTGGGAAAATGCTGCATAAGCCCTTCTGCTGAAGTCACCTATGAGACTGAGAATTTCTACTGTTTCTGCCTAGAACATGGGATTAATGGAAGAAATTCTCCTTGTTTTTCACTTGAGGGAAATTAATTCTTCCTATGGGAAATATTTTTAATGTCCTAAAGCTATCTGAACTTCAGGAACTTTACACTTGCCTTGTAGCTGTCTTCTGCCCCTAAGGAATATAATCCTTCTAAGCCATTAAATTGTGAATACGAATAATAGGGCATTTTTATGGTGTTCAGGATATGAAGCTATAGCACATTAGACTGCTGTGTGTATGTGTGTGTGCTCACATTTAAATGCTAGTTAAACATCTCAAACCTCTTCAGATTTATATAGGGATATTTATTTCAAAGCTCCTGAACTTTCTAGAAGCAGTCATCTTCCAGTAATCTTTATCAAGATGTTCCTTTTCATCTTCCTACATGTCCTTCCTCCCCCTCTACCCCCCATCTTCTCTCATTTGGCTTGAGCTTGTCCTTCATAGGGAAATAAAATGTCAAATACATTTGAAAAAAATCCAATGGTAAAATCTGCGAATGGGAATATAATTTGAAGGCAATGCCAAATTTAAGCAGCCAGGATTTATTTTTTATTCCTTTGCTAATTTGGCTGTGTGTTTTAAATCTTAAACATGTGCAGTGTTGTGAGGGATCTGGAATATAGAGAGAGGCTTAATTCCGGCAACTCCTGATAGTTGAGTGTTTGGTTTTCCAGTGGTCTCAAGAGATGCCATCAATAACTCATGTTTGTTTTTAAGTGTTTTCTACACTCAAGTGGCAGAGTGGAAGAAAGAGAGAAAGTTAGAGCTGGCCAGAACCCAAATATCATCCACAATAGGGGATTCTGATTTTTTTTTTTAAGCCAGGAAAAAACAATATTCAGAAGCCTGGTGTGAAAAAAAAAAAGCCTTAGGCCTCAGTGTAGGAGAGAGTGTGGGCACAGGAGTCCTTGCTCTGCTAAAATAGAGCACTTGTCTGCTGGGTGTGGTGGGTACCCAAGACTTTTACAACTATTGAGAAGTTCCTGATTTGGGGTGTTTCTCTCTCTCTCTCTCTCTCATGGATTTGAACTCAGGGGCACTCGACCACTGAGCCACATCCCCACCTTCTGTGGTTGACTGAAGGTAGCTAAATCTGGGGAAGGTGAAACTGGATAAGGGGAACTACTGTATGGTAGATTCTGTCTTCATGCAGCACAATGTACATTACTGCCATGTTGTTGGAACTTTGCATAACTTTTGTCATGAGGACACATTACATGGCTATAGGGATGGTTTTGCAGCTATCCTGGGTAGGCCATGAAGGAGATACCTGATGTTTGGGCAGGCTCAAATCTAGCAGGATTTGATCAGCTGGAATGATCAAAGAATTCAAGAAATCAAGTTGTTGGCCAGAGTAGCATAACAAAGATTTTTACTCTTTTCCCTTTGAAATTGTTTTTACTGAGGTGCTAGTGAGGTCCCAGGACCTAACTTCCTAAGAGGCAGAAGGGAATAAAGGGGAATTAGGCTGGGCAATGCCCTTTACCCCCCATGATTAAGCTAGATTTTCTCACTACTTCCAACCCAAGCCACCCTTTTCTACAGGCTGACCAATACTATAGAAAAAGCATTCATTAACAGAGGATTTGGTCCTTTCTATTCTAAATAGCTTTTTCTTGTGGACAGTTCATTTTCAGACAAACTAATCTTCACAGTTCTTCGGAGCTTGGGTGGTCTAATTACCAACTCTTTGTTGAAAGATCTGCAGCCTGCTGGCAATGGCCTTGAAGTTCCAGCCATCACTCAGACCTCCCCAGGCCTCAGAAGACATGTGGACTTCCTTGCGCATGCCCTTTTCCATTTCCACCGCTTCCCTTACAAAATGAGCGTGGAGGTTCACCTCAGCAAAATGAATGGATAGGGCATGGCCTTTGGGCATTTGATAAGTTCTGGGAAGCTGCCCCCTCCATCCTAATAGCTACCATCTCTCTTTCTTCCCTTGTCTCAGGCCTGTATTTCTATCATTAAAGATTCACCACCCCTCTGATTCTAAAAGGCATTTTTTTCTTCTTTAAAATATGGAGAAATTGGGGCTGGGGTTATGGCGCAGTGGTAGCGTGCTCACCTAGCATGCGTGAGGCACTGGGTTCGATCCTCAGCACCACATAAAAATAAAATAAAGATATTCTGTCCACTTACAACTAAAAAATATTAAAAAAATATATGGAGAAATCACCCTTTAATTGAATTACCATTTTCAGATGAATTAAAGTATTTCTTTGATTCTAAGACACATTTCCTCCCCTCACATTTTAATACTTATGAAATGCTCAATTAGAGGATAATGTACATGCTTAATAGGATGTTTCATGATTATTTTTTTGGAAAGCTGTTTTTGAAACTGATGATTCATTTCAAAAGGGATAACATCTTAGAATCAGAAAAATACCATAGCTGCTTCAATTTGACCCAGTGAAATTGTGTAGCCCCAGATCATGGTGGTGGTATTGGGAGAGGAGGAAGTTTGAGGAAAGTGGGCACAGATTGTTGAAATGGGAGTAGGACTGTGCTAGAGAAAAATTTTGCCTACTTCTTTTCATTTGGGATTAGGTTTTGGACCTCTATTCATTTCCTTTAACTGGGCATCCCTCGCTACTATGTAAAATTACCAAGAGGTATAAAGCATAACCTTTGTGCTTTGGGACATGTTGCTTCCTAGAAATCAAGAGCTTTTTGTGACTTCATTTGGATAGCAAGTTGGTGGAAGTCTTTACTGTTTTTTGGTACAACAGTTTTACTGTGAAATAATTTGCATGTCCTACAGTTTACCCACTTAAGGCATTTAGTATATTCTTGGAGCTCAGCAACCAGCACTGCAATCAATTTTAGAACATTTTCATCACCCTCTCTTCAAAGAAATCTCCCACTGCTTAACAGCCACCCCTCCTTCCTCCTGTCTTCTCCATCTCTATCCATCACGCTCCTGTTTAAATTTGAAAACCCAGAATGTAGCATGGTGCTCTTCTAGGAGTGGAAAGTTTTAGGATGATTCCAACCTTAACACGGTTCCTTAGAGATTAATTTCTTTGAGTCACATTTTCTTCATCTGTAAAATTGGTGTAATGATACATCACAGATCATTATTGTGGTAGTTGTGAGGATTAAATAAAGTAATGTATCAGCAGGGGTCTGTCACATAGTAGGTTTAGAATGTTCTTTCTTTTAACTCATTCATCACTTCATATGGTTATCTTTTTTCATTGGTGTATTATAGTTATACATAATATTGGAGTTCTTTTTGACATTTATAAATGGCATATAACAGTTTTCTTCATTGCAATCCCAATACTTCCTCTTTCCCACTCAACCTCTATTCTATTGGTTTTCCTTCTATTTACTTATTTTTTAACTTGGTGCATTATAGTCATATATAAAATTGGAATGAATTGTGATGTATTTGTATGTGCATGTAGCATAATTTGGTCCACTTTATTTTCCAATTCTTCCCCTTTCCCTTCCCTCTTCCTTTTCCCTTGGTCCCTTCTGCTCTACTCATCTGTCTTATATTTTCACATGATCCCTCTTTCAATAGAATGCTATTTTCTTTATCCATCATCTCTCTTCAAAAAGGAGCCCTGAGTAGCTGAATTGCTGAGAGATGAGTGTTTCCTAGTTGCGCCCTCCTCTTTATGTGAAGACCAAGTTCTTTGTAGGTGCCAACTTGGTCTTCCTTTGCACAAAGCCCCTTCGGGGGATGCAAAAAGCCCAGGACTGTTGCTGGTGACACCTCAACTCTGTAGTTGAACTGATGATACAAAACAGGGTCTGCTCTCAGTTTTCTTGAAAAAGAAAAAAAAAAAAACCTATGTCATCCACTTTATTCAGTTTAGAGGGTCAGTCTATACTGAATTTTGACCAACTGGGTGATTTTCAGAGAGACAGAGTCTAGGGAACCAAAGTGGTCAGCAAGAGTAAGGGATGTGGTACCCAAACTATGATCCTCAGAGCACCCCTGTGGCCCTCCAAGCAGTGTAGGGACAAGGATAAGGTCACTGGTCTCCAAAATCAGAATCCCATTAACGTTGGACCCTGGAAAATGTCACTGAGGTGTGCCAGCACCTTTCTTGGCAGTCTAAGAGAGGCTTGACTTATTTGCCAATACTCGAGCAGTGGCAAGGTGAGGTGTGTTTTTGTCTTAATGTGACAGATGGTTAAATGGAATAGATGGTAAGTTTTTTTCATAATCTGAGGTCCCAAGTCTTCCAAGAACATTTATGATGATCTTCTCATAAACTCTTTTGTTTCTGCTTCTGCTAGAATCGGTATCCCTCTGAGAAGGCTTTATGTCTTCACTGACTTCTGCCAACACCAGCTTTAGGTTGTTCCACTGGAAAAAAAAATTAGTAAAAAACAAAACAAAACTGGTCAATATAATTATTTGGCAAAAGAAAACAAAATGAATATTTCCAGACATTAATTCCAAGACCTTGATAATTTTGGCCTATGATTACAATTGCTTTGTACTCCTTAATTTTCTTAATAGATTTTTGCCCATTTAAAATATAACTTTTCAATCATCTTTTTAATTACTATTATAATTCAAATTCATTTTTTAGCCCATTACTGCTATTCTTTGGTAGTTATTGAAGTTAAATATTGGAGCAAGAGGATTTTGTTTAAACCTTCAAAATATGTAATAATTTATGGTATATTAAACCCACAGGTTTCCAACATGTATGATATAAGCCTATATTTATAACTATAACCTATGGGAAATATTTGGACAAATATACATCAGTTTATGTTAGTGCTGGAGAGGATAGGTAGAGAGCCATAGACCTGGCTCTCTCACCACCTTTTCTACCCACCCTGTGTTCTTCTCCCTCTTTAGGGGAGCCATATCCCAAGGAGCTTCACAGGCCATGGTGAAGACTTAGATTTTACTTGGAGTCCAGTGGAAAGCTACCAGAAGCTTTGGTGCAGAAATGCAACATTCTGTATATGTTGCTGTGACTTACCCTTTAGGAATAATCTGTGGCAGGGATAATAGTGGAAGTAGGAGACCAGTGATGAAAGGGGACGATGGCTCAGGCCAAGGTGTCAGTAATGGAAGTGGGGAGCAGTGGTTGGATTACTGATGTATTTTGAAGTCAGAGTCTACAAGACTTTCTTTTATGTATAGGATGTGGGGTATAAGATAGAGCATCCAGGAAAGAATTCAAGATTTTGGCTTGAAGAGCAGGAACAATAGAATTGTGTTGAGATGGGGGAGTCTGTTAGAAAATGAGGCTTGGGAGGCAAGATCAGAAGCTCAGTTTTGGATATGGTAAGTTTTGATATGCTCACTAGTCATCCAAGATTTTTTTCTATGAGAATCTATTGTTTTTCAAATTAGGCAAAAACAATGAACAGACATATTAAAAGGCATTCTATTGTGTGATTGGGTTGTTCTAAAGAATCCTCTATTGTTGGCCTGAATTGTTCCATTTCTGTGGTCAAATTGTTTTCAGGCAAACCATCTGGAGCTGGTGCATGCTGGAGGCAGCTCTGGGGAACCACAAAGCACACTTGCTCCTAGGACCACCCTGCTTAGAAGAAACTCAAAAGCAAGACTCAGTATTGCATGGCCATCTTGACTTTGAGTCAACCATTCAATGACCACTGACCTTTTTTTGGTCCTTTGTGATTTCAGATGACTCCTTGAAGTTTCAAGGCTCCAGAGTACATGGACCCTCAGATCTTACCATCTCCTGATGATCCCTGTATAATCACAGTAATTCTGTACCACTGGGATGTCATAAACCAATTCACAATATAGATCTTGGATACCTGTTTTGTGCAAAGTACTGTGCTAAACATTTTCGGGACATTAAAGAAGTTGAGACATGGCACTGACCTTCTAGAAGGTTACAATATTGTGGGAGACACATATAACTGGAGGTTATCACAAACATTTAATAGTGTGGAAGGAAATCCAGGGCTCTAATGTTTGTAGCAGGTATCTCCTTGATCTTACCAGTTCTAACACTATAGTTTTTTTTTTTTTGCAGAGGCTTAGCGTTTGTTACTTGTTTCCTGATTATAAAGTCTCAGATAGTCATTGCAGAAAACATGGAAAAAACCAGGTAAACATGAGGAAAAAATTTACAACTATGCATAATCTTATCATCCAGAGACAGAATGTTACTATTAATGCTTGAGTTTTTCTTCTCAATATTGAAAAGAAGTCATATTGCTGGCATTTTTCCATGTCAGCTGTAATCTTTGGAAGAATGCTTTTAAAGCTGAATGGAATTGATGCTCCAACATTGATTTAGAGGCTTCCTTTGGCAAACATTTTTGTGGTTTCATAACTAAGTTCTTATTTGTCTGTGCTACATGGGCCTGATATTGAGGTTTTCCTAGGATACCTGGGGGGTAGGGAGTAGAGTCTCATGAGCATGAGGGTGTATCCACATTTAGTGCATTTGGGAGAGAAGGGTGCAACTTGGTTTATGAATGACAGTACTTAACCCATGGCCCTTCCCAAGCTTGTCTACAGAGACCACAGCTATACATTCAAAGCAGGCCCATGTTTGAACAAGTGCATCACATTGGTCGATCTCACATTTGTAGACCAAGGAACTCTGATACCATGTGATTTTAAAATAGTACATCTTTTCCATGGTAAACATCAGTAGTTGTAATTGTTTGTAGGTCCAAAAAGGAAATACCATGGGGCTTTTACAAGCATAGAATGATCAAAGGAAGGGAGAAGAAAGTGGTTTGACAGTCCCTCAAATAATGTACAGAAGATTCCTCAATGAGATTCCTGCAGAAGAGAGGGCTTAGGAGCTGAGATAGGAAAAAATTAGATAATATTATATTGTCTTATAATTTGAAAACTAATACTGCGTTCCAAGGCTGGTATGGGAAACTTGCCCTTCTCCTCTGGCTATCGCTGCCACAGATGCATGTTCCCTTGCCAGTGAGATCATTCTTGAGGTATTTCTTTTTCCTCCATGTGATGTTGATTTTAATCTTATGCTCATCATTTATGAATTAACTTCTGGTGTTGTAATAAGTATTAGGAACACCAATAAAACCACAACATGCAGTTAAATCCTTCTGTTTTTTTATTCTGTTTGTTTTCTTTGAGATGGGAACAGCTTTTTTCCCCTTGTAAGAAAGACAAAATAAAAAACAAAACGCCAAAAAAACCCATACACACATACACAAGAAGCCAGCCATGTTCCCAGGAGTAGATGAGTGCTTTGTAGAGAATGTGTCTAACTTCCATTAGTCTTTTCAATTGCTATGAGTGTGTCCTTCCATTTGCTTAATGCTTCTTGATCACCTTTCTTGATAAGAATAATCAAAGAAATCAGGAGCAAGTGGGTTGGTGGACAGGATCTTTTACTTTTGGCAAGAAATGCCAAAGATGATATACTTTCTCAAGTTTCCCCAAACCAGGAAATCAAAAGAGTTGGGGATACAAGTAAAATAGTAATGTATAAAAGATCTATTGGGATGACATGAAGTTGTCAGAGACTCCCCACTCTGTGAACTTCACTTTCAGACTTTTCTGAGAAAGATCTTGTAAGGAATGTTGGAGGTAGTAGTTATGAATGCTATAGATCTCCCAACCTACAGAAGGTTTAAGAGTAGGGTGCACATCTGATATTGGTGCCGGCCTTCAGCCATTTCCATCTTCTGATAGTAATATCTTCATTTGACTTTGATAAACTACCTCTTCTCACTGATGGCTCATTTGGCTTGGGTGTGACTTTGTCTATAGACTCCAGAGGTAGGCACATGGGCCAGGACTGTGCAACTATTTTATTCCCTTTCACTAGTCTCAGAAGTAATTGATGTAGGGATGACCAAGGACAATCCATGGAGATGGTTCCTGGGCCCTTTCTGGAGTGTTTGTATATAGGGAATTTTTCAGTGGGGCTCCTGAAAAGACAGCATATAAACTGAATACTGAGGGTCATCTTTCTGCTTTGTGGAAGGAGCCTATTTGAATGAAGCCAACACAAAGGAATGTAGAGCCCAGGAATGGAGACAGAACAATTTATCAATCATAACATTGTCTAAGACCCTGAGTCCTGCCAGACCTAAAAGCAACTGTATCCTAGGTTTAAATATTTTCTGTTTTTGCTAGTTTGTTTTGGACTTCTCATTTGCCACCAAAAGTGTTTTGGCTAATTGGAAAAATGTTATGTGAAGAATGGGGATCGTCAAACATGTGGGGATGCTGGGCATGTTAGTTTAGGTTTTCCCAGATGTAGACCCTGAAGTGGGATGTGGACAAGTCATGTATTACTGGGGAAGTATGAAAAGGAAGCAAAGGCATCCAGTAAAGGAGATCTTGTTGAATTAGCATCCACTGTGTGTGACTAGATCTTAACTGCATGGGTAAACCATGGAGGACAGTGAAACACACATACCCAGAGTTATTCCAACCAAGTAGCAAGGGTGCTGGGGTATTTATATCCCAAATCCCATTGGTTATTGGCGGAGGACCACTCTCAAATATGTGTTAACTTCATGGTTCTTCAGGTCTGCTTTGCAAGCAGGGAAAACAGTCTTCTAGGAAGAGAGAGAGGGAGGGTCAGAGGGAGAGCCAGTAGGCATGACCTTGGGTATGCTAGCCAGCACCTGCAAGCTTAGACAAAGAAGTGCCATGGTGGCATCTGGAAGCCGGAAGGATTCTAGGAAGTCAGAACAAAGGAAGTTTATTTCAGAATTTCTTAGAATCATTAATATGTTAATGTAAATATTGAATACCCCAAAGTGAAGTTATTGTCTGTAGTTTTTGCTCCAAAATCTATTTCACTATGGAAACTTCTTTATGGATTATCTACACACATGCTTTGAAACTGGATTCTACAGCACATGCTTTGAAAAACCCTATGTTCAAATGTCCTAGATTTAAAAGATAAAAGATAAATTTGCTGTAAAAACGTGAAGAATTCAATAATATCTGACTCTAAAATCTGAAGGAATCACTGGTTAAAACTGTCAGATTTGGCCAATAATTATAATATTTAAAAAATTCTAACAGATGAGTACTCTAGATGAGTCTTCAGTCTTACCATTGTTTAAACAGCGAGACAACAAAAACCCAGAGAGTTTCAGTCACTTGCTTAAAACTGTTAATGAGTTTGTGTGAAGTCAGGCCTAGAATCTAAACTCAGACTCTGTTCCCCCAAATAAACCACTGACTCTCTGTGGATCAAGCATTTTAAATTAAATTCAAGGATATGCTGGAAACACATTCTGCCTTATAATCTTCCAAAAGCATTACGATCTTTTCCAACCACTTTTCTTTGTTGATAACTACTTGTTTTTATAGGTAGTAGAAAAATTTTTTTTCTAGCCTATTTTTGCAAATAAAGGTTGTGGGCACTGTGTACTCTTTCCCTGGGGCTGGCTGCCAGGCAGCCTTTATTCTTTAGGATTTGTTGTGGCTTTGACAAGAAGTTAATGTCTCCTCCCACTTGCATTTCTAGATCAGGGTAATAAATATACTGAAGCTCATGGGTTCCAATAACTCAGACTAGTTAGATCAAGAAATGATTTCGTGGGCTGGGGTTGTGGCTCAGTGGCAGAGCACTTGCCTAGCATGTGTGAGGCACTGGGTTCAATTCTCAGCACCACATATAAATAAATGAATAAAATAAAGGCCCATCAATGTCTAAAAAAAAATTAAAAAAAAAAAAAAAAAAGAAAGAAATGATTTCGTGGACTAGCTGTTGGATGATTACTTGGGCTACTGAGCATGATTAGAAGCAATAGCTTTGTTGTGTAACCATGGCTATTAGGTGGTTATAGGCATCTCAGGGTCTTGGCAAACGTGTGTACAAAAGGAGTATGCCCACACAGAGGCTTAGTGTGCTGACTTCTGACTAACCAGGACACAGTTGTCCAAGTAAGTGGGCTTTTATATCCAAGGACATGGCTTTGGTTCTCAGCCTGAGATAATGGGCAAGTATTTTTGCAGATGATAAAGAACAGGGAGTTATGGTTTTTATCCTTTGTTCTTGGGGTGATAAATGGCAGTGAATTTTGTTTTGTTTTTGTTTGTTTGGTGGTGTTTTGGCATTAACAGTTTTAAGCAAGTGACTGAAACTCTCTGGGTTTTTGTTGTCTCGCTGTTTAAACCACCACCATTTTTATGCTGTCAACTACTTTGTATGCTCTTATCTATTGATTCTCACAAACTTGAGTTGTGAATCACTGGAGACCTGTATGATAAAGGCAGTAACAAAAGACCTTCTAGTAGTCAGTAACATTATTGTAAGTAGGGCTTTTCCCATCCATTTCTGTTTAACTTCTAAGACAAAGAGCTAGAAATGTTCATTAAGTAACTGAGTTAGGAAGATGGTTCCATTTTTCTTGATACAGTAATGCAGACTTAGAGGTTTTTGTTAAAATTGCTGGGTGGAAAGGTCTACAATGTACCTTTATTATGATTTACTTATGTACTATGTATAAATACTCATCATTTAACCAACCATCTCCCTCTCTTGTTTGGGATTTTAAAATTTAGTACTAGATTTCAGATGATATTTTCTACCCAATGTAAAGAAATTGTCTTAAATTTGCCCCTTCATTAGGTAGCTCTAGCTCAATCATGAGTCTGATTAGGTACACTAAAACACAACTCCATAAAATAAAATCTGTTATGTTATTAACAGACTATGTTATGCTAATAACATATATAATGTTATTAGCTCATGTATGGTGAGTTTTATCATAAAATGTTAGTATTTTAATGGAATGGTTATGTTAGAAATATCCTTCAAGTTTGGACAATTACTCATGGTCTCAGAAGGATGCACATTTTTTTTTTATTTGTTCTATTTAGGCTTACATGTTAACAGAGTGCAATTTGATTCACTGGATGTTCATTTTTTGGTGGAGGCAAACGTGAAGGAGAGACTTGGTCTTTACTAAGAGTCAACAATCAGTCTGACTAGACAGCTATTTGTGATACATAGAATTCAATAAAACTCAGATATCACCAGGCACTAAATTGTGTAAAGTAGACTTTGGGACAAAGACATCCACAGGAAGGAAGCAAGCTGTTGCTGAGAAGGCTAGAAAGGACTTTTTGGTGGAGGAGATGGGGACTTTGTTCAGTATTTCATACCTCTGAAATCCATTGCCAAATTTACTATTTGCTGGATTCTTGTAGATCAACATCCTATCCAATTTATGTGTTCTCATAGTTAGATGCATGAGGGCTGACTCCATCACAAATGTCTTCTTTTTTTTTTTTTTTTTTTGAGAGGAGGCGTCTACTGGGGATTGAACTCAGGGGCACTCAACCACTGAGCCACATCCCCAGCCCTATTTTGTGTTTTATGTAGAGACAGGGTCTCACTGAGTTGCTTAGTGCTTTGCTTTTGTTGGGGCTGGCTTTGGACTCTTGATCCTCCTGCCTCAGCCTCTTGAGCCGCTAAGATTACAGGTGTGTGCCAGTGTGCCCAGCAAATGTCGTCTTTTCTTTACTTAACCAAGGACTTTCAAGATAACTGACTTTTCATGTCACTTTTGGGTTAGACACTGCTAAGGAAAGTGTGTGAAGACATTCTTCACATACATGTGTTTTGTTTTGTTCACTCTTTTGGAACAAAATGACTTTTCTTAAAAGAGTAATGGCTCTGTGTATGCTTTTCTTAGAAGAGTAGTGTCTTAATAGGAAGACCAAGGAGGCTGGGAGTTAGATCTGGAGTTGAGTCCTAGCCCAATATTTCCTGATGGATGTTGGTCAAGTAAACACTCTTAGTTACCTAAGAAATGAAAAAATAAAACATTATGCCTACCTCCTATGTTGTTGTAAGGATCAAATGAGATAATTCAAGTAAAAATATGTTTATAACTTTATAGCCGATACAAATACGAGATATTAATGAAATCTTAAACAATTCATCATTTTTATCTGTAGAATGGAGACAAGAATTCTATCTCATTGGATCCTTTTGAGAAATAAAATGAAACACGTAAAGCCTTCTGGAATGGCAAATATTTAAATACTCAAATCTAGGATAAATTAACAAGGGTAAATAACTTATACAAAGAATTTTTGATCTTAAAACTCCCCCTTCCCAAAGTTTTTGCTCATAGTATTTTCACTAGTCAAAATTTTTATTTTCAGTGTTAAAAATGTCATCTTTGGGTGAGGTTGATCAGTCTCAAATCAGTAGTTTCCTTTTTGTCCTGTCAGATCAGGAAGGTGACCTAGCCATGCCGTTCCACCCAAATAGGGGCCAGTTGAGAGTGCAAATCAATCATATCAGAAATTCTCAAAGTGTGGTCCCAGGGTCTCCTCTATTATTCATGCTGTGACAGCATTCATATTTCTGGCATAAATTAATAATTTGATATTGAATTAATAATTATTTTATTGAATACAAACCAGACATCACCTCATTGGTGTCTCACTGAAAGCAATGAATTTTCCCCCAGGCACTTTGGGGAAAGTTTTCTGAGGATGAAGTGAATGGATTTGGACAATCAGTGGTGACAGCCTTGATTGAGTGATCTCTGGATCGAAGAGTCTTTGCCTTTCCTTGGATTGATCCTCCTTTGGCTGTAACTTTCTGCCAACCAAGAATATACACTGTAGATATTCACTAGATAAATCTACTCAGGCTCAAACAGCGAGGGCAGGGGCCAGTTTCTGTAGAGACCTGTATATCTTTTACTCGTGTGCTTGTATCTCAGATATTATGTATGTACATTTTTTTGGCAGGGAAGGAGGAAAAAATTCCTAAAGAAGAAAACCAGTTTTTCTGGAAAGGCAAAGAGTTCTGGAAGGTGTATCAAGTTTCTCAAACTGAAGATAACTTTTACCAGAAAAATCCATCATGATGGATAGTATCCAAGTCTTCATCTTTCATGTCCCCAAGGGTTATCCTTTTAGCCTTACAATCGAAATCCACACAGGAAGCTGCTAGAAATGACTCAAAGCTGGTCAGATGTGGGCTGCTTTAGTGGAGTCAGTAATGTGCCTGTTTGCAAATGAGTGCATAGTTACCAGCCCTCTGGCTTTCAGGGGGTGGCAGAGACTGCTCACTATACAATCACTCTTTGATGTCCATAGAAGATTGATTGCAGGACTCCCCACACATGTCAAAATTCATAGATGCTCAAATCCCTTATACAAGAAGGTGTAATATTTGCATGTAACAAACACAAATACTCCTTTATACTTTAAATCATCTTTAGATTACTTTTAACACCTAATATAAATGCTATGTAAGTAGTTATACTGTATTATTTATGGAATAATAAAAATGTACATATTCACCAAAGGTACACTTTTGCTTTCCAAATAGTTTTGATTAGGGAGTGGTGGAATCTTCTTTTATGGAAGCTGAGGACATGCAAAGTGACTGCATCCTGTCATTTTTTTGCCAAGTGCATAGTAAAACTACATTTCCCAGCATCCTCTGCACAAAGGTGGGCATGTGACTGAGTTCTGGCCACTACCCTGCAGGCCACATCCACACCGGGCCTCTGAGGTCTCTGACTTCCTTTTCCACCATCTCTGCACAGCTGGCCTTAGAGATGAAGCCCAGGGAACTTTGTAAACTATGGACTGTAGACATCAGAATCCTTTATAGAAGGGACCTGGGTTCTGAATCATCCATTGGAAGAGAGTTCCTTTAACTTCATAAGACAGATTTTTGTTTTAAGCCTCTGGGATTTTGGTGGTGGTACGTGGTTAGTGTGGCTGTCTAACGTGCAGAGGAAGGTGACCATTGTTACATAGAGCATCATTTCTAAAGGGAAAGGAATGTCTAGACCCAATTTAACAGAGCATTCTACCAATGACACAATCTCAGGCTTGTAGCCATTGCCAGGTAAACAGCCGTGCTCTGGAGCAAGACTGTTAAGATGTGAGTTGTTTGCCAGGAAAAGAAGCTAATGTAAACCACAGAACCCATTTGGATGAACTCAGGAGATGATTAGCCTTGCACTACACATAAGTGAATAAGCTTTTGTAGATGTGCTTTTAGTAGTATGTCTCCACCTTCACAATTTTGGGGGATACTTAAAAAATTTCTCATTAATAGACTCTTAACCAGAGCACTGGAAAAATCTCTTAAGAGGTTCCTGTAGAAGTGTATCTGTTACCCAAGAGGGGTGCCAGATTACCAGATTCATACTCACTGGTAACATCTAGCTTTTTCGATTCTGAGCCAAGCATACAATACCAAAGATAAGTTTTTGATGGGGACAGTAGGTGAGGAGGTGTGGAAATACTTGGAATGAGGGGGGTCTCACCCTGGGGATTGGGGAATTATAATTCACAGACTCCTGAGTACCTGAGAGAATGACTAAAAGAGGAAATGAGGACTTGGGAGACTGAAAGGTGGGGAGTAGGGAGGTGAAAGGAGTCAGGCAGGCAAACTTTGCCCATTATGAAGTTTGGCTCATTAAAATAAATTTCAGGGCTGGGATTGTGGCTCAGCGGTAGAGCGCTTAACTTGCATGCGTGAGGCCCTGGGTTCGATCCTCAGCACCATGTACAAAGCAATAAAATAAAGATATTGTGTCCATCTACAACTAAAAAAATATTTAAAAAATAAATAAATAAATAAATTTCAGAATGCTTCTCATGAAATATCTTTTGGGCTTTATTTCAGAGTAGGGTGAAACCCTCACTTCCCTGAAACAACCTAGCAGGGAAGAGTTCCTTTTTCTTTCTAAATAGATGGCACAAATAATGTATATTTTCTCTGCGGAGTATGCCTTTAAGCAGTTTATTCTATATCTCTCAAGGAATTCAGAGTTTTTTTTTTTTAATTTTTTTAATTTTTTTTTTTAGTTGTTGATGGACACAATGTCTTTATTTTATTGCTTTGTATGTGGTGCCGAGGATCGAACCCAGGGCCTCACGCATGCGAGGCAAGCGCTCTACTGCTGAGCTACAATCCCAGCCCCAGAGTTTTTTTTTTTTTTAGTTGTTGATGGATCTTTATTATTCATTTATTATTTATATGTGGTGCTGAGGATCGAACCCAGTGCCTCACGCATGCTAGGCAAGCGCTCTACCACTGAGCTACAGCCCCAGCCCCGAATTCAGAGATTTTTAACGTTTGGTTTGGGTCAAGGTCTAGAACTGACTTATGTTGATGTTAGTTGGCTAATCTCAGCTCAGTCAGAAATGTATTAGAAAACAAAATGACTAATTTAAAAAAAAATCTATGTTGTAGTCAAATATTCCTCTATACCATCTTCTTCATTTGACTCTTCAAATCTTCCATGGTAGTTCTTAAAAATTAAACTTCAGGGGCTGGGACTGTAGCTCAGTGGTAGAGTGCTTGCCTAGCATGCATGAGGCACTGGGTTCGAGCCTCAGCACCACATATAAATAATAAATGAATAAAAGATCCATCAACAACTAAAAAAAATTAAAAAAAAAAAATTAAACTTCAGAAAACCACAGCCTTAGCAAAATGAAAAAAGGTTTAGGAGAAAAAGTAACTATTTGCTCCTTTAATACACCACTGATTTCATGCACATATGTTGGTTGATAGTGAGTCACTGGTATGTTTGTGGTTTTGAAGTCTATGACTGTGTATTTGTCTCACTTAACTAATAATGGAAACTTCTGTTTTTATAGGATCCCCCTTATCACCTTTCATTAACTGTCTACAGATTGTGAGCTCTTTCAAGGCAGAGACATCTTCAACTCTAAAATTGTCTTGACACACTACTTACACATGATAGGCAGTGAGTAGATGCTTATTTAGTGAGCCAATTAGTAATGAATCTTCACCTTTTATTTGTGTTTCATCATGAGAGACTTAGGCAACTACCTTCACTAAATTCCATTTCCCCACCAAAAGATTCCTCTGAAAGACTAATCAGTGAAGCCAAGAATTGAGATTGATCGTAACCCATTCCCACTGACTTGGTTTTTCTCTGGGTACTCTAACTGATTTCCATCAGTTGTAGTCTGATATTTTTGAGGGCTTTGGCACAAATCAATGTTTATTTTTATGGTTAATGTACATATTCATTATGTATTTTCCATGGGAAAAAAAGAATCCACCAAATCTTTAGGGTGTGACGAATCATTCAGTTATATGGAATTCATGAAAATATTCTCTGGATTTTCTAAATCCTGCATCCTCAGCTTCTGTCACAACCCCATCCTCCCTTTTCTGTGGGCCTTCCCTCATACCTTCAAGGCAGGCTAGTGGAGAGAGTCAGCCAGGCTGTTGTCAGTTCTAAGGGAAAAGAACTCCAATGAGAAGTGGTGCAAACAATTTGCACATTTTTATTATGTCAAGTACTAAATTCGTAAGTTAGCATAATTGAAGAGTTGATCCATTCAAAGGCTCAACCAAGTGAAGCACATAGGTTATTTCCATATTTCTCCTTTGCCTTCCTCAGTACATTTCTTAGACTCAAATCTTTTTGTGATTTCTACGAAATTATAGCAGCTTCAGGCCTCACCTCCTCATCAGATGTAAGAGCAGAAAAATGCTTTTTTCTTGCACCTTTGACTTTAAGAATGAGAAATTCTTTCCCAGAAATCCTTTTGCAGATTTCCTTTTAATATTATTGGTTGAAATTGGGTCACATGCCCAAACTTAAACCAATCATGGGGGAGAATTCAAATAACCATGACTGGCTTAGAGTCATTAAGATTTTCTCTTAGGAATATGGAAAGACCTTGCTTTGAAGCATAAAATTAGAGTTGTGTTGTCAAGGATTAGAAGGAAAATGGCTGTCTCAAGAAGTAAAGGGGATATGATTGCAGGCTCTGTTGGAAAACTTTGGTTTTAGGAATCGAATTGATGATCATCTTGAGGGCTGTCTGAGCAGCTCCCAGTGGGACCCCTACCCAAACATTGAAACACTCCGCTTCCTGAACAGTCCCGCTGTTGTTTGGGGGATGACTTGTCTCAGTGTAGGAGTTAATGTCCATATTAACTTAGACTTAGGATGTTCTAGTGGGCAGTTATAGGATTTTTCTTTAACCTAAGTATTGTTAAAATTTCAGAAAAGAAGTAGACATCCTAACATAAGGAGTCTTGCTGGTCCCCCTACAAATCCTACTCTCCAGAGGTGCCATTGATAGAATCTTTGTTTGTTCTTCTAGCCTTTATAGTGGATGGTTTGAAAAAATACATAATCAAGACATGCTTAGGAAAAGAGGTGATGTGTTGTAAGTAAAGCTCACACCGTTCATAGTGACTTTCCCTGGCTTTTCTAATTCCACCTATACAAACCACCTAGGGCCAGCCTAGATCATGGTGATGCCGGGAATCAGACCAGAGGTGTCTCTCTTGGACATGGCATAGAGACTATTCAACTTCAAAGCACCAGACAATGATGAATTTTTCCAGGACATTGCACCCACTTTTTAAAGAAGTAAAATATATTAGTGTTGTTATAAATCAATGAACATGGCTCATAATAGCAATAATGTCCTTGAAATCTATTAATCCTGCCTTCCAAGAATGGTATGCTAAAGCACTTGCTGTCCTTGGCTTCACCTTGGGCTATTAACTAACAAATCAGTTATTAGCTGGTGGTAATGACCAATTTTCAAGAGATGATTGCTTAAATATCGCCCACCTTGAAAAGAGAATTATTACTCAACCGAGAACTGAACCCTTATTTTTGACTCGGTAGAGCTAATGATCGATCTTACTCCACCGTGTCTCCCACCCCTAGCGCCTCCTACCTGACCCCCTCGCATCGCTGGCTCTGCTCTTGCCCATGAGGTGCGTGGGGAATCACCTGGTTACCTAACTGCTTCCCTTTCGGCCTCAGCGACTTGAGTCCAGGAAAAGTTCCATATTTAATATTTATTCACCTAGCAGTGGTGGATGAAGACAGATGGTAATGAAATCAGTCTTGCTGAGAGTGACCACAATGATAATAGATTCTTTACGATGTCCAGGAATTCTGGACTCTTTGTCTCTGCTTAAATGCATGTTGGCGCCAACTCTGTCGTAGGCTTTAGTATTCTTGTCATCCTCCTGACCTCTCCTTAGACCAGAGCAGGCAGGCTGTGCTCAAGGCATCAATCTGTCTTTGTCCTCACATAAATGCTTTAAACACCTATAGCCACAAATGACTCACCAGCAGAGGCTTTTTTTTTTTTTTTTTTTTTTCCAGGAAAGGAAAAACAAGAAGATAAAATAAGGAGCCCCTTTAGGGCTAGAGGAATGGCTGGCCCGTATGCACGGATTTTGCTCGTGTAGCCCACTGCCTATAACTGGCTTGTCTGACAGCTCTGGTTACTCAGCTGGGCTTGTTAGCCTTTTCAGAATTCCTCCTCTCCAACATCACTTTATTGGCCTGGAATGAAACCGGGAGAGAGACGACTGGTTCCCTCTCCAATGATGACAAAGGGGAAAAGGGGAGATGTAAAATGAAGCCGCCTTGGCAAAGAATCATGCCCTGTCAAACGAGTAAGCTCAGAGAGCTGATTGCACTGCAGATAGCCGTATCCTGGGTCAGGCGGAGCTTTTTTAAGCAATCTGGCAGCCCTTTTTAGTAATAAGAGGTAAATCATTCTGACATTCCTTGCTATTCAAAGCATTAATCATGTTGAATTCCTTTGTTATTCTGGGGTCTGGATCAAGTGCAATTCTATAGGAATTCCATTGTAATCTAGTATTAATTAATCTCTGTGTTACATAGAGCGGTGCCAAATACCTTCCTCTGCAATTTGTTTGCATGTACATCAGTTATTAGCTTTCTTAGTACCTAACTAGTCAGGAACTGTTACCTCCCCACCTTTTCCAGCTCACACTTGGAATTGGCTGTTTTCCTCAGGGGGTGGGGGGTAAAGGAGAGACAGTTCACATGTTAAGGACTACCTTGTTGTGCTACAGTGTTAGGAGAAACAAGGGCAGGGATGATGCTTAGTTTTCTCAAGAAGCCAGAAAAACTGGGGTTCAGACTCCAGTTCTGCTATTTACTAGCTGTGCCACTTTGGGCCAAATTGTCATCCATAAAATGGACATTGTAAGGATTCTTACTACCTGGGATTTTGTGAAGGTTGAACACCAACCAACTATCTCTCCAGGATGACAAAGATTGCCCAGGGAGGGAATGAATTTGATGAGCTGGTCCGTCCTTGGCCCACCAACACCAGCAGAAGCCTTTCTTCCAGGACACAGAGTGTCGGGATAGATCATTGTTAGTGTCATTTCTGACTTGAAGATTTGGTGTGTTTGCAGAAGAAATCATGTCTTGTTGGCTCCAGCAAACACCTACCTGCCTCCTGGTTCTTCCCAGAATATTCCTAAGTAATAATAGTGGCTGAGATTCTTGGCTTTTCAGTGGTAAATAATGAATGTTACACCAGCTGCTGGCACACTCTGAAACCTTCTGTTTTGAAATGCAGAAGGAAAAAAATTATAAACATATCCAATATGTATTTATCTGGTTCATCATCTTTAAATAGCTCCCTTAAGTTTTTAAAAAGGTAACTCTCTCCTCTTTCCTGGCTGGCTCTGTGCATCCTGCCACAAAACAGGACAGCTGGCCCTAGATTTTGACCTGGTATAAAAAGTAGTATATTTTTATGACCCGGTAACAGTCACATTTCTACACCATAAAATATTAAAGAAGGCATGACAGCGCCTTTAAGATCTTTGAGGCAGGTGCTATCAAAATGTGCCCCTTTATTATTTATTTATTTGACTCTTTCTGTACAGTGAGGCTTAAATGCTTTTCAGGCCAAATAATTAAATTCCATTATGGAAAGTGGAGATTGTTGGCAAAATGTACTCACTCTTGCTATTAGACCCTTGTGTCCCAGGGGACTCCATGGAGGGAATAAAAAAATCTTGGCTTGTGTTTATATGTAAGATATGCAGCATGACATATATTAGACCCATAGGAGTAATGCTACACAAAGAACCAAATGGGAAGGGGCTGTTAGTTAGCAATCTCCTAGAGTAGGGGTCTATATTCTATGGCCCATGGGCCATATCTAGCACACTAAGTCTGTTTTTGTGTATCCTGGGAGCCAAGTTTTTACATTTTACATGGTTAAATAAAAAATCAAAAGAAAGAATAATTATTTGTGGCATGAGAAAACTATATGAAGTTAATATTTCATTGTCTATAAAAAAAAAAAGTTTCCTGGGAATATAGCCACACCCAGCCATTTACATAGGGTCTGTGGCTGCATTTGCCTTACTACAAGTTGAGTGTTTGTGACAGAGACCATATGGCTGCAAAGCCAAAGCCAAAAATATTTTTGGTCTGGCTTTTCACAGGAAACGTTTGCCAATGCTGTTCTAAAGGACTTTGAACTTGGGCTCTGGAATGCACGTCACATAGGGGCTAGAAGACTTCAAGGTTCTTGGTGCTGTGCATGCCTTTGATACCGACTCTTGATGTTGATGGTCTTGCTTATTTTCTGAAATGGACACAGAGGCAGGTTAAGGGAAGAGGACAGGCACACCCTAGAGTAATTTTTTGGACCCCAACATTTGCTCTCCCAAATCCAGTCCCTGGCTTATACTCTGGATGCTGTTCTTTCCTTCCTCCAGTGTTTCCTGTCTCTTCTACCTCGTCACCTTCATTTCTAACACTCAACTCTAAGGCATGGCCATCTCTTGTTTTTGGGAAAAGTCTTCTAGCTGGTCTGTTCTCATACTCCTCCAGTACATAATTCATCCTCTACATGACAACCACAGTGATGCTTTAAACAAAACGGATTTTGCATTTCCTCTTCGAGTCTCATGTGACAGTCCCTAGGAAAGGCTTATTTCTTTCCTCCATCTAGATTAGCCCACTCCATCTCTGTTTTGTTTCTCCTTTTTCTTTTGGTCTTGCATTTGATATTTTTTTATGTTTTCCAGGTTGGTTTACTGGGTTACACTTGGTTTCCTCCACCAGCAAGGCGGCCTCTTAAAAGTACATCCCTCAACTGTCTTACTCGTATATCCAGCACTTCACATGAGCACTCAAGAAGTTTGTTGAGTCGATGAATAAATGGATCAATCTTTTGGGCTCAAGGCTTTGCAATGGCATCACTTTCTGCCTGCCTCCTTTCCCAGGGGGATGGAGGCTTTCTTGTTTCCATGCCCTTGTTCTCAAGGAAACCTATGGCTAGTAGGTCATGTAGACATTAAACCCTCCTTGGCACTCAGCTTTCCTCCTCTGTACCCTTCCTCCAGGCTCCTGCTGGTAAAGCTAACCTGGTCACTTTGCACAGGCCTACTTCAAATTGGGAAAAATTCTCGTAGTAGCAGACACTGTCAGGTTCCACTCAGATCCCATGCTCTTTCTCACTCTCCTTTTCCTGCTTGTGTTTGCTTCTCTGACCTGACCCTGTCACTCTCTTTGAAGGATGCCCTTTGGCAACTGGAGTGGCTTTGCCAATCCTCTCATGCCTGGGGTTTACCCATCGGAGACTGCTATGAGTGAATCACTCCCTGGCTTGTGCAGCACTTGAAAGGCCTGCTTCCTTCTCCTTGCTTGACACAGACTTGGAGGCACACAGCTTACACTCCAGGACTCCCTAAGACATCAGCTGAAACTACTAGCCATGGAAATTTGCCAGAAATCAAGCCCTTCTCCTTTTCCCTGCATCTCCCTCACTGATTTCTCTTGGGAGCATTTCCTGAACAAATCACTTGCCTAAGAATCTTTCTCCCTGGGTCTGCTTGTGAGGAATCCTACCTAACACCCTGTGTCCACTCCTTAGAGAGGTACATACTCATTCAACTTGAAGAAAGAATACAATAGGAACAGCAGTCTCTGTGGCAAGGCCAGTGGTTAATATAGTTTTTTGATGGGTTTGGTGGATATGACGGGAGGACTTTAAAGGGCACTGCATGTTGAACCATGTAGGTGATTTATTATTTTGATAATGTTAGCCTTGTTCTTCGTAAAGGAATCATATAAATAGAAGAAACTAGGAATGTCCTTGTGTGGGCAGTAGGTGTGAAAGAGTGTAAGCATACATTTGGTTTTATAGCTTGTCTGAGCAAGGGTCATGGAGGAAAAAGAATGATGTACATTTAGAAGTTCTGTTTTGAGGTCCTTTCTGGCAGATGTGCTGAGATCCCCACAGTCATCGGCCACATGCACATCCCTGGCAGCTTGTCTAAGGTCATGATGCCCCAAAGTGACATGGTTTTTGCCCTTCACCAGATGGTTCAATTAGTCAAGATTCTGAAAAAGCCAACTGGAGCATTCTTTTAGCCCCATCTATTCAAGTCAGCCAACCCATCAAAGCTGGGTGGGAATTCTAAGAGCAACAGATTTACCCAGCCCTCAGGCATTAGGGTTATTACTTTTTGATGGGCTCCTGGTGGCATGGAGGAGGCTGCCAATGTGATTTATACCCTGGACATTGCCAACACCAGGAGAACACGGGGAGAAGAACTTGCTTTCATGGGACTGTTTGGAATGAGGGATGTGTAACGAAGGTGTTATGGAAAAACCCTTTCCACTGCCGCCCTGCCACAACCCTCTCAAAGTCACACAATCATGTTGCTTTCTGTTCTCTAGGATCTTGGTGCTATCTGGATGCCTTCACTTAAGTGATACATGGAATTAGTTCCACGTTCCTACCTTCGCAATTAGCATATTAATGTGGCAGATTGATGGGGCTGGCAGGATGGATGCTGCAGCACGCAGCCTGCCTTCTTGAGGGCCCCCGTGAGCAGCCTCTCTTTTCTGAGTGACCCTCAGCACGTTGGCACACGTGTCTTGGGATTGAAAATGAAAAAGGCACCATTGAGTTTAATTTCCTCATTGCACCTGGAGGAACGCTGGGGTTAAATTAATGCCATGATCTGATTCATGACACAGATCATGGCATTTTGGGACGCTTTTTGGGTCCATAAACTGGACGCTTTTTGGGTCCATAAACTGGAGACACAAAACAGATTTTTATTACAATCTCATATTTTAAGGAAGGAAGATAGTGGTGGTAAGAAAAATGAAAAAATCTATGCTTTCTCATCACCAGAACTGAGCTGAAGTCTCGACTTTCCTCGTAGGTATAATTTGGGTCAAATGCTCAAACTCCCTGAGCATTAGTTCCTTTGGTTTTAAAAACTGGAATAGAAATAACTTCTTGGCAGAGGAATTAAATTCTAAAACAATCTAGTTGGTCCATAGCAAGGAGTATATGAATGTTCTCACTTTTTTCTCTCTGATTAAATCTGGTTAAATACTTGGGTAATGGTTAATTCTGATGAATGGCAAATCTGGTCTCCAACTCTTTTGACTTTTGGTTTGGTATTCTTTATACCCTACCTTCACTGATTCTTTGATTCCTGTTTAATCTTAATAATTTTCTTCCTGTGATTGGTGAATAGCATTGTCTTAACTGCAAACTCGAAAATTAGGACAAGATGATGAAAAATTATTACAGATTAGCTGGGTATGGTACACATGCTTGCAATTCCAGCTATTCAGGAGGCTGGGACAAGAGGATCACAAGTTCAAGGCTAGCCTGGGTAATGAAGTCAGATCTTCTCTTAAAATAAAAGTAAAGACTAGGGATGTAGCCCAGTGGTACAGAGCCCTTGGATTTAATTCCCACTACGAGAAACAAAAATACTTGGGTAACAGGGATGTCTTAGAGGTGAATGAAACAAATACAGTCTGTGCTCATCAAATAACTCAGGGTTGGAGTCGAGGAGCTGTGCTTTAAGCAAATCTTAATTTGCTTGTACTCCCAGTATAACTTGGAAAGGAAACAGCTAAATATCAATTGAATAAAAGCCCTACTAGACACAGCTCATAAGCTTTTAATCAGAATATAGAACTCACAAGAGATAGTAAAGGTTGAAAATGTAGGTTTTAAAAATATTTAGGAAAAAACTTGGATGATAGATGGAAAGTCAGTTATCTAAGGGGAAAGAAGAGTGTTTGGGGGAATAGTCCCAGTCTTTGAGGTTGATGTTAAAGGAGACACCTCTTTCCACACCAAAGCTTTAGCAATAGAATGAAGTAATGCTAGTTCCCACCAGTGAAACATCCCCAGCACCGGTTCCTGTGCTGAGTGTTTTAAATGCATTATCTCAATCTTCACAAAATGGGAAGCTAGGTTTTAATATCATCCTCATTTTTAGAGATGAGGAATTAGGTTGCAGGTTGATTAAAAAGATGCAGAGTCAGCCTCAGGGTCCTGATTCAGGCATTCTGACTTTCAGAGTCTAGGGCATTAGATCACTTCCCAGCCCCAAAGTAGAGTGGGACACAGTTGGTAAGCTCAGCCCTGTGGCTCAAAGCCCACCTGGGCAGCTAGTAAATACCCCTGTGATTCAATTTCCTCATCTATAAAATGGCTTCTGTCTCAGGGTTGTGCTTAGGATCAAATGAGATAATATTAATAAAAGTGTGTGGTTGACCTGCCCAACAGGTAGGGCAATCAACTCTCTGTTTTCCAGGGACTTTCTCATATTTAGCACTCTAAATCTTGCAGCCTCGGACACCCTTCAGTTCCATGCAAGTCCTACTCCAACCTGTAGAAAGTTTGGCAAAATGCTAATAGATTTCAGAGAACAGGGAGCAGCTCCAGGAGGCAAATGAATTTCAGCTGGTGTTAGAAGCCCCTCTGTCAATTTTTTTGGGCTGAAAGGCTTCAGGAAAATCTCCCTGATAATGACTGTGAGAAAAGTGGGGGAGTTAGAGCAGCTGCTGGGAAACAGGATGCTTTCCAGAGCGCGATGCTGATGTGTTTGTGAGCCTCCACGTCCAGCCTCTTGAGGAGGGCTCCAAGCCTGAGGATCTGTTACCAAGTTCAAAGGCAGGAAGAGGGAGGGTTCAAGTGGCATCTTGAGATCTATTTTTCTCCCTTTATGCTTATGCTTTTTACAGACTTGATGCTGGTGGATTTGAATCTGCCTCTGCCATCAGCAAACTATAGGATTTTGTGCAATCTATTTCATCTCTTTAATCCTTAATCACTGCATTCATAAAGAGGAAATGGTGATATTCCTAACCTCCTGGGATATGGTTAGGACTGAATAAGAGATTGTGCTTGGTATGAAGGAAACATTCAATAATTGTTAGCTATGCCATTGCTAGTATTGCTGTTCCTCCTCCTATTATTAACTGTTGAATTAGCGTAAGGTTGCCAGAAATAACATTTCAGATAAATAATAATATTACTCAGGACATACTTAGTAAAAATTCATTGTTTATCTGAAACTCAGATTTACCCTTGCATTCTGCATATTATCTGGAAATCCTATGTTAGGGCCACCAATTCTTTCTGATCATCCCAGATCTGAGGGTTTCTCAGACACAGGAATTTCAGTCTAAAATCAGGATTGTCACAAGCAAATGGGCACGATTGGTCACCTGTTAAAGCAGCAGTCTGACATTTTAGAAGGTCACATTTGAAACTGTGGTTATGGTTACAGGCACTTCCCCCTAAACACAACACATTCTCTCACAGACAATGCTTTGCATACAATTTAAGGAATTTTTTGGATCCCTTGTATAAGAGTTGTAGAAGTCTATACCTGAATTCCTGGTTGAGAATATAGGGCCTGAGAAATCATCCAGGACTTTTAGTTGTGAGTTTTTAAGTTTAGGAGAAGCCTTCTAATCTGATGTAAAAGGAACAGTTGAACAGTTAAAGGAAAAATGATTAAATCAGGACATCATAAAAAATACATTTCTACATTTTATTGTAACTTAAGATACATAAAGTATGTGTTCATATACTCATCATTTGATGTCTTGCCAAGGATTATTTTCTGGCCAATTGTCTGTGATTGGAATACCTGGTTTTTCTTGGACCAGTCATTCCATTATACTTTTTCTGTGAATTCTAGTTTTTAGTTTTTTCACATTGTAGCTCCAGTTTAAAGCAAACTTGGGAAGTAATCTCAGCATAGGATCTGTCCAGAAGCTTACTACTCTTCCCTTTTATATTGGCCTTTTTTCCCAAACATTGAACCTGACAGTAATTTCTCTGTAAGTGCATCTTTATCAAGTCTGTAAAAAGCATTCAACTTAGTTTTGGTGGAAAAGAGAACTGTATTTTTTCAGATTTTTTTTTGGTACTAGGAATTGAATTTAGGGGTACTCGAACACTGAGCCACATCCCCAGCCCTATTTTGTGTTTTATGTAGAGACAGGGTCTCACTGAGTTGCTTAGTGCCTCGCCATTGCTGAGGCTGGCTTTGAACTCTAGATTCTCCTGTCTCAGCCTCCCAAAGTGCTGGGATTATAGGAGTGCACCACTGCGCCCGGCTAAGAGCTGTATTTTTAAAAAAAAAATTTTTTTTTTAGTTGTAGATGGGTACATACAACATCTTTATTTATTTTTATGTGGTGCTGAGGATCGAACCCAGTGCCTCATGCACGCAATGCAAGCGCTCTACCACTGAGCCGCAATCCCAGCCCAAGAGCTGTATTTTTTAATATCTATTTTTTCCATTTGTTTACAGTGGATTAAATTACATAATCATAATAACAGTACAACCGTCATAAATAAGGTTGGTGATAACTAATGTTAGGGCATTGGTTTCATGTTGTATAAGGCCATGAGTAGAATGGATTTCTCCAGTGGGTCAATCTTAGAGGTCACTGAATGTGTTCTAATGTCACTTGCTGCAGGGCACTTATGGTCTTCTCTCTGAAATCCTCAATGAAATCCTCATTCTTCACTATTAGCTCTCTGAGTGGATTCTTTGGGATCAGCCTGAGGAGGGATTGAATTTTACATCTGGATTCATTCTGGAGAGCGGAAATGATCCTCTGGACTTGGGAACCAGGAAAGAGGGGGTGACAGAGTGAAATTATAGAAATCTTAGAGAGATGTAGGGTTTCCCCACACCATAAGAATTGGGATTTTGAAACAATCCTAATTAGAGAAATAAATGCATTCAAGGAGCCGACATATTAATTTAGAGGAAATTTTCTTCTTTTTCTTTCTTTCTTTCTTTTTTTTGGCACTGATGATTGAACCCAGGGGTGCTTAACCACTGAGCCACACCTCAACCCTTTTTATTTTTTTTTAAAATATTTATTTTTTTAGTTGTAGGTGGACAGAATATCTTTGTTTTTATGTGGTGCTGAGGATTGAACCCAGTGCCTCATGCGTGCTAGGCGAGCACACTACCACTGCGTCACAATCCCAGCCCCCCTTTTTATTTTTTATTTAGAGACAGGGTCTCACTAAGTTGCTGGTGGCCTTGCTAAGTTGTTGAGGCTGCTTTTGAACTTGTGGTCCTCTTGCCTCTCAGCATCTGGTGCTGTTGGGATTACAGGTAGCATCATTGTGTTGAGCTCTCTTCTTTTTATAGATGTTTGCATGTTATGGGATAGACCAAAGAGAGATGACTTTCTCAGTGTTTTTCTGTAGGGACACAGATGCTCTCCCCAGATATGTGGCTGTCGGGCTATCTTTGCCTTCTTTGCAGTTTGTATGCCTGGGGCTCAGTCCTGCTGATGGGATGGAACAGAGCTGTGGGACACGTGGCATTGGAGTCCCTCTCAGTGAAGCTCACATATTGTTTGTTACACCTTATAGTCTGTAACGGAACCATAATTCCAGGTCTGTTCACTTTATGCCAAATCTCTGTCACTATTGAGGCTTGCCTAATGCTCACTCTTGGGAGCATTAAAAGTCTGGCAAAAATGCTGATTTGCTTGATGTGGTAATGGAGGTAACTTTCTTCCACCCACAATACTTTAGAAGAAATGAAATTTTGAGATTAGTGAGAAGAAAGCAGGGTTTCATGTGAAGGGATCACTTGGCAGGTTTAGACTGGGGGGCAGGGATCTTATGTGAAGGTTCAGAGTGCATGAGGTTACCTGAGGCAGACCACAGCTAACTGTGAGACCCCGGGCCTCAAAAGGGCAGCCTAGTCAGGAGAGTATATCCCAACATATAAAAAAACAGATGAACACAATGCTGAATAGCACTTGGGTCATCTCAGTTTTGTCCCATGCTCTGGCCCAATCACTTATCTTCACCATCTGGCCTCATTTGGGTGATCATCTTTTTCCTCCTTGATTTCTTCCTGTTGTTGGGAACAGCTGGCAACAGGCCTTTTGAAATTCCTTTCTTATACATCTTACGTGTATTGCCTTTCATTGGGTAGAGCAGAGTCTGGAATGGCCATGTGCTGGCCATTGTTTTGGCCATTGTCCTATGTTTTCTTTAATGTGTGTTCTATAGATGAAATCACAGGGCAGATGTTGGTTTAGCTGGGTTCATTATTCAGAATCTGAATTCCCAGGGTGCCTGGGCTGTTCTCCATTAATAATAAGACTTATTTATTTAATAGTGAACCCCTACTCAAGTCCTTACTATGAGTAGGAAATGAACCGTAAACTTTCTATGCATCATCTCATTGAATCTTCCCAACAAAACTGTAAGGTGGGTACTATTATGAGGAAATAGAGATTTCTAAAGGTTTTTTTTTTTTTTTTTTTTTTAAGCTAATAAGGGGCTGAGCCAGGATTTGAACTTGACTTGTTTGACATTGAAGCTGATGCTCTTGATGGTCACATAGAAACTGTGCCCTGTGCACTCAGGGAAGGCTAGAGAGATTGCAGGGAATATCTTGTCACCTCACTCTGCAGACTTGCCTGAGCTGAACTCTCAGTCTGCTAAGACGTTATCAGCTGGGCCTCATCCAGTATGTGAGGAATGTGGCAATTGCTGCTGCATCTCAGGATCACAGTGTCCAGGTCACAGCAAGAGAGAAACCTCCAAATATCCTGAAACTAAAGACAGTATAAAACCTAGACCTATCTAGGCCAAGGCCATAGCAAGCATAGCAACAGTGCAAATAGGAATGGCTATGGGAGAAAACCCACCCAGAAATATGAAACACATACACACAGCAAAACTGAGAGATAAAGGATTATTTTAGGGGGAAGGGTATGTCTGTGACTTATGGCAGCACTCTGAAATTAGAGCAGTTTACAATCTCATGTCCTCAAGAAAAGGGTGCTTTTTCCTTTAAAACAATCCAAGACCCTACTTTCCTGTTAGGCTAGAAATTCAATTTTAGTCCTTGGGACCATCTCTTTCTCTATCCCTGGAAGGGCTAAGGGATCTGAAACAGAGTCAAAGGAGTCAGGAAAGCCCCAGGGCAGAGGCCATTAGTGTGCCCTGGTTACAGTGATACCCATTAACCCAGTCCATGGGGTATAGTTTCTGCCCTGATGATTTTGTGTCACAACTGGAACAAGAAAATCCTCATCCAAGCTGAGAACTATGTAGCCATTCCTTGCTGAACTCTTTCCATGTCTGTGCAACACTCTCGGCACCCCTTGGGCCCAAGGTACTCGGAATCGAACACGGTGTTTTACCACTGAGCTACATCCCCAGTGCCTTTTACTTTTTATTTTGACTCAAGTTCTTGCTAAATTGCTGAGACCCTTGCTAAGTTGCTGAGGCTGGCTTTGAACTTGCAATAATCCTCTTGCTTCAGCCTCCTGAGTTGTTGGAATCACAGACATATACCACCACCCCGGGCTTTGTGTTATTTTTTTGTTTGCTGTGCTGGGGATCGAGCTCAGGTCTTCCACAAACTAGGCAAATGCTCTACTGCTGAGCTACAACTTTATACTATCATTTTTAATGATGAACATCTTTTCTGTTACCGTATTTTATTCTTCCAATAGATCTATAAGGAAAATAACTACTTTTATCTTCATTTTACTAAAAAAGCAGACTCAAAGTTTAAGCCACTCAGTCAGGGTAATATGTAAGTAAGGAGTTAGAATTTGAGCTATTTTTCCTGCGTCCAAATTCCATGGGTCTAATTGCTATTCTATTCTGTCTTCCTATCCTTTAATATATTGAGAAGAGCCAAGTTCACCCAAGCTGTGAATTCCTGTTTGTGTGTGTGGGTGAGGCAAACCACTGGGAATGTGGGAAGAAACCAAAGAACCCCTTGCCTTGTGCAATGTATTTTTTTCCCCACACACAGCAGTTCTGCAGAGTTACCAAAGTGAGTGTGCAACATTAGTCCATATTTTTTTGTAAGATCTGTCCCTGATAAATGCTCAGGCCTCAGCCATCTAGATGGAAACCTGTGCATGGTTCTTCTGAAAGCTGTGACTGCCCAGGTCAATGATGGTGGTGTTACCAAACCTCCTCCTCCTTGGTCACCAGCAGCCAGAAGAGATTTCATTCAATAGTTAAAGAGACATACATGGTTCCAGATGCTATTCTACAAATCTCATCTCATGTTCTCAAGACTCTTGAGATAGGCCACCGGAGTGCTTACTCTCTTCCCATCCCTAGTGCCTTGCATACCTTGGGATACCTTGTTACAATCCCACAAGGTAGATGCTACTGTTATTATCCTTGTTTTGCAGGAAAGGAATCTGAAGTATAGCAAGATTAAGAAACTTGCCTCAATATCATACACATGGTAACTGGTGCTCTGGGATTTGAATCCAAGCAGTTGGGCCTCAGAAAGTACACCTAAAACTAACAACCACCCCAGCTGCCACTGCCCATTCCTATACTGCTTGGCAATAGACAACTCTTATTCTGTCTGTGAAGCTTTAAGAAAATATGATAGCTCTGCCTAGTGTGAACTTGAACCTCACCCTAAACTCAATGACTGAATTTTCTAAACATATTGACTTAGATAACTAGAAAACTAGGAAGCACTGAAGGGTGTTGACTTTGGACTTCAACAGATATAAGCTGCTTATGCTTCTCCCACATGTTTATACTTGGTGTTCCTCTGTGTCTGGGGCACCTCTGCTGCAGCACCCACCTGAAAAATCCTCCCCAGGAAAGGTACAAGCTCTTGTTTCATCAAAAATTATCTGAATTTACAAGACCCATTTAAGTGTCATTGAGTTTTTCTCTAAAAGTATAAAGTGTTTATCATAGAGCTTGGAACAGTTTTTATTTTAAAAAAGAGGAGAAACTTTAAAGAAATAGCTAAATTCCTCCATTGGACTGAGTAGACGGCTGCTTCTATTCTTGCCCTCATAAACATTAAACAATTTTCTATGGTGACATGTTGAGCCCATTCTGTAACTATTGATTTGTTTCCTGTGAGTCATTGTCCATTTCTTCTATGTTACAAAAACACATTAAATATCAATGTGATGATATAAATATATATGTGTGTGTGGGGGCGGTCAGGCCAGAGTGAGGGTGAAAGGAATTTTCTTTCAAACTCTAAGCAGGGAAATAGCTTTCTCATAGGTTCCCACATCATCAGTGAACTCATCACATCCTGCGTCTACTGCATTTTTCAATCTTGAAACTGAATAATCACTTCTGGTTGCAAAACTTGAGGAAACACAAGTTTCAGAAAGTTCTGGAGAAGGCTCCTCGTTTGGAATCAGAGACGACTTACTGCAGGGATTGTAGGCCGAGGGGAAGTCCGGCTGCTATTTCCGATTTGGGCAGTAGAGGGCAGGCGTCTCCATTCCTGCCGACCCAGGTTCACCCCTGCAACATTATGTTTATGCAAACAGCCTTTGACATAATAGCTTTGAAACAGCTGAAAATTGAATTGTGCCTCCAGGCCAAACATCGAGACCACCACCTTGGTTATATTCATCTGCCACAGTAAATTGGGTTCACCATTGGCCCTGGGAGCTGCATTTTCCTAGATTTTAGCCCCACAATAACTTTGCGTAGGGGAAAGACAAATGAGACCTCTTCTCGGAATGGTTGGCAGGGTTGCATTTCAAACTAGGATCTGAGGGGCTGGAGATGGCTGCGTGGATTTCTCCAACCAGCTGAAGAAAAGAAAATAAAATCGGAGACCTAAACCAAATCCATCTAATTCTGGAACCTCTCTGTGGGTTTCCATAGCTTTTTAGCTCCTCCGCTTAATCTAATTAGGACCTCGCCTCCCGAAATAAATACCTAATAAAGAATGAACCTATTAAAAGACTAAATTTACTACACACCCGTTTGTGCGAACCCTCTGCTTGTTTTCTCCAAGCAGCGATGCCGATGAAATTGAACGTTGTTTGACTGGATAATGGTCTCCCGCTGTAAGACGGATTATAGAAAATAAACGTTGAGGGGGGGAAAGGCAGCCGCTATATTGAATTCCATCGATGATAATGACATCACCTGAAATAGCTGCCTGAAAAGAGTGTAAAGGGGGGGGGAGAAACGGCATCCAGAGGTAATTTGCGACCGGGAAACAGTTCATTTTCTTACAAGTAATTTTATTTTGTTTTGGGTTCACTGCCCTGGTTTGAGGGTTTGACAGAAAGTAGATTTTCAAGGCAAATTTGTCTGTGGGCATCATGGATGCTTTTCACAGGAGGGTATTTAGGGGTGGATGAACTGATCATATGTTTATTAAGTATTTCATGAAGGCCTACTATGTGCTAGGTGCAAGTGAGCTAGAATATGGTAATGAGCAAAACAGGGGTGTGATTATTTTTGGGGAACCTAGAGTCTAGTGAAGGAGGTAAAATTCACTCATTAGCAAATATTAAATACTTGTTTTGGATCAGGCATACAATCACAAAATAACTATAAAATTACAACCTGGATGGATAATAGGAAGGAAGAGGCAGTGAGTCTGCTAGACTGGGATGTATGGCATCTCCTTGAAGAACAGTTAAAAAAAAAATCATCTAGCATCAAAAGGCCACTCAGATCAGGATGGATCTTGGCAGACCCAACTTGATCTGTGGGAGATATGCTTCAAGACTCTCCGATGTTTGAAGCTGTAGATAGTACTGAATCCTACATGCACTGCTTTTTTATTTCCTATCTATACATACCATGATAAATTTAACTTAGAAATTGGGCACAGTAAGAAATTTGCAACAATAATTCATAATAAATTAGAACAATCATAACAATATACTATGATAAATGTGATGTGAATGTGATCTCTCTCTCTCTCTCTCTTTCTCTCTTGAAATACCTTATATTTTCACCTAAAGGAAGTACTTTAAGGCATGTCTAAGTTGTGATCATCAATACTATTGTGCTTTGGGACCATTTTAATGTAACAGTTGCTTGAACACAAACACTGATACCATGGCAGTTGACCAAGTGACCAAGATGGTTACTGAGTAACTAATGGGCAGGTAGCATACACAACATGGATACATTGGATGGAGGCCATTCACATCCCAGGAAGGACAGAGCACGACAGAACAAGATTTCATTATGCTACTCAAAGCAGTACACTATTTAAAACTTATGAATATTTCTGCAATTGTCCATTGAATACTTTTGGGCCACAGTTAAATACAGGTAACTGAAATCATGAAAAGTCAAACAGGATAAGGGAGGACCATTGCATTACCGTGCTTGTGAGTTCATTTAATGGATTCAAATCTAGGCACCAAACTTCTATGGGACTTGGTTTCTTTTCCAGGATTGTTTTTAATCATTAATATCCAATTTGCCTAACAGGATAAATCTTTGGGTAAAATGAGAGACTATGAATCAAAAAGATGATGAGAACAATAGGAATTATTATGAGTGGGTGCTTTTCCAGGCTTATCCATAAAGACCTTACAGTCTTCTTGAATAGACAAGAGGAATATAGGTTGATTAGCAGTGAGGAACTCAGTTTGTGGATAAGTGATAAAGTACATAACAGAGGTGATGTACTATATTTAATGAGGTTAGAGAGAAGGTAGGCCTTAAAGAATGGATGGGATTTAGAAAGAGAAGAGAAGGAGTTGTTGAAGTCTGATCTACATTTTGGGCTCATGGGATATTGGTGTCTGCACTGGCAGTTGGAACATTCTGAGGGTAGGGTAGTGAATGTTCCATTGGGTACAACTCAAATTCACCATGGTACCACAGGTCTTTTGTTATGTTGGTATCTAATAATCTACTACCAAAGTTCTGGATGGATGTTAAGTAATCAATGCTAAGACATTGATGGAAGATCAGGGGAACATTCACATTTTATCTTTCCTGAAAAGATAGTGCTAAAAACAAGAGCTGCTTAAGTTTGTGTAACATATAGTCCCTTTTGAAAGGGGGGGAAAAAAACCTTTCAGTTCCAGATAACTTCCTTTTGCTTAACAAACTTTCCATTGAAAATTATCACTGCTAATGATAAATTTTGGCCTTACAGCTGCTAGAATTTTTTTCTTTTAAAATTATCATTGAAATGAAAACATCCAATTAAAATTTTTCTTTAAACTCTCAGGCCTTTGAGAAAATGTACAGACATTTCCTCAGGACAAAGGGGGCCTCAGTGGGAGGAACACTACCTTACAGGGAAAGCTAATTTGTATAATTTTACAGGCTCTTTTAGATCCAGTAGGTAGATATTTTGGTTTGGTTCTGGAAAGTCAAACAAAGGCTTGTGTGTTGAAAGCATGGTCCCTTATGCAGCAGAGTTTAGAAGTGGGGCTTTTAAGCCGGGCGTAGTGGCACACGCCTGTAATCCCAGCACTTTGGGAGGCTGAGACAAGAGATGAGACAGGAGTTCAAAGCTAGCCTCAGCAACAGCGAGGTGCTAAGCAACTCAGACCTTGTCTCTACATAAAACACAAAATAGGGCTGGGGATGTAGCTCAGTGTTTGAGTACCCCTAAGTTCAATCCCTGGTACCAAAAAAAAAAAAAAATGGAGCTTTTAGGAAATGATTGGATCATGAGGGCTCTTGAGCTCACTGATGGATTAACCCACCAAATGAATTAATTTGATGGGTTAATCCACTTTTTAGAGCAATCCATTGATAGCGAATGGATTACTGGGAAGTGGGACCTAGTTGGAAGAAGTAGGTCCCTGGGTATATCCTGGAAGGGTTTGTCCTCTCCCTGGACTCCCCCACCCACCCCCAACCAGCTTCCTGGCTACCATGAGCTGAGTAGTTTTCCTTTGCCATACCCATCCACCATGATTTACCTCAGGCCCAGAGCAATGGAACCAGCGGACCATGGGCTGTTACCTCTAAAACCATGAGCCAAAATAAACATTTCCTCCTTGAAGTTGTTCTTGTTAGGTATTTTGGTCACAGCGATGCAAAGTTGACTAACACAGGGAGATCAGGGGATATTTTGGCCTTTCATTTCCTTTTAAATCAAGCCCTGCAAGGGACTACCTAACCCCTCACTTCCCCATTCACTTTCCCTATCTCTAAGTTTCCTCAAATAGTCAAGAGGCATTTTTAAAAAATATGCTTACTTTTATTCAGTTGAATCTGCTTAAATTGAAAAGGTTTCAACACAATTCACAGTGTGAGACCTGAAAATAAATATAAGCATGTTTCTACATGAATATCATGTTTTAGGTTTATGAACAGAAGGACCTTAGTTGTCAACTGAATTACCTTTAAAAGTGTTTTGAGCAAGAAGGACTTTAGAAACAAAAACCTCTTAATTTTTAATAGATTCCTCCAAACCTATAACCGACTCATAGTTAACAGCCCAATAAAGCAGATAAATCCTGTTGGGGTCAATGATTCAGCCTATGATCTTGGAGGGTTAGTAGGTAATTCCATTACTTAAAGTTGGATGCTCAATAGGTGCTTCAATGGAGGTTTTCTTTCTTTTTCTTTCTTTCTTTTTTTTTTTTTGGTTTATTGAGATTTTGGTAAATAGTTTTCTGAATAAAGATTATTATTTTACAACAAGACTTAGGCGCCAACATACAGAAGAAGACAACAATGAGTAGTTTAATCTCAAAGTTCTTAGAACATAGAAGAGGCATTTTTTGGTAATTAATGATGCTGGTGCTCCCTCGTTAACCCTTATCTTCTGTGATGACACTTATCAGAGAAGAAACTCAACTTCTATTCAAAGGCACCCTGGTTGTCCTCAGTGCATAAGGACATAAGCAGGTTTTATACTTGGCTGAAAGAGAACTAGCTCCATACAGTAGGCTCCTGTTATGTCTCAGAGGGTTATCTTCATCATCAGCCTCATCATTTAACATCTTCCCTAGCCTTGCACAAAGAGGCAGCCATTTTGAGGAAATTATTAGATTCTGAGAAAGAGAGCATGCTTAACCCTGAATGATTCTGGTTGTGCCAGATCATTTTGCTTGCACTTTAAAGGAAGAAAAGGGACAAAGTGTGATAGAAAAGGGAAAAGAAAGGTTTCCATGTGATGACCTCTAAAAAAATGTTGGGCAGTGGGACTTATATATTGGGTGCCTACTGTACACCAGCTGATGTACAGGGTGTCCTGCATCACAGTGGGGAGGAATCTCCAGTCACGGACTTATATCATCCAACCATGAGCCCTGCATCCTGATGGCTAGGAGGAAACATTTTCTTTATCTTTGCCTGATACTCCCTCTTGCTCCCACCCAGGGACTTGTCACAATTCTAGGCTTTTCCTTGATGTCAAGTGGAAGTGGCCCCTTTGGTCCATGTAGATGAGCCCTCACTATTTCCACAGGTCCTTCAGGTGCTGGCTCTTAGGGTTTGGGAGCCTGGATGTCCCTGTGTGCTGGGCTGAGATTCCCTTAGCCTGCCAAGTAGTTATAGCTGGCACTCTGCTTTTGGTGCTGGCTGAATGTTACCTATCATAGAAACTTTTTTTCTTCTCACTCTTATTATCCTCAGAAAAACACCTCTCCCTTCCCCTTCTGGTCTCCTAGTGCTGGGGACATTGAAAAGATGGAAAGTACCACTGGCAAGCAGCTTCTGCATTTTACCCTGGGGAACTCTCCAAGACAAGGTGGTATTAATGGTCTGAATATGGGCTTAGAAGAGAAAGGAAAAAAATAAAACAGACCATGAATTAATGTCTTAAAATTTTTCATGTCTGCATTATTCATATCATACAGGTATAAACTTTCCTTTAGCAACCTTTTAGAATATGACAACAGGGTTGGAATATTTGCCTAATTTCCTTGCAGCTCTTTAAAATAGTTCTTTTGAATAGGCATTACTTGCCCATGGTTCAGATTCAAGATACAAAATGATGTATAGAGCTAAGTCTCTCTCTCCCTCAACCTTCTATCCTCATTTTTTCTCCCAAGAGACAACTAGTTCCTGTTTGTTGATTCTCCTGCCAGAGCTATCCTGTGCATATGCAATCATCTATGAATATAGTATGCCATTCTGTACCTTTTGGCTAATACATATTTTTGAATTTTTATCTATACAATTATATAGAGCTACTTCCTTAATACTAGTAATTTCATACTATATTCTACTATATGTATTTAGCTTTTTTTTTTTTTTTTTTTGGTACTCGAGATTGAACTCAGGGGCGCTCGACCACTGAGCCACATCCCCATCCCTATTTTGTGTTTTATGTAGAGACAGGGTCTCACTGAGTTGCTTAGCGCCTCATCGTTGCTGAGGCTGGCTTTGAACTCGTGATTCTCCTGTCTCAGCCTCCCTAAGTGCTGGGATTACAGGCTTGCATAATTTATCTTTTCTTTCCCTTTTTGATGGATATTCAAGTTGTTTCATTCTTTTGCTTTTATAAACATATAGTAACAATCTTGGTTTTTGTACACATGTAGGTAAATTTTCAGCAGGAATTGCTAGAAGTTTAATCACTAGAATTTTAAAGGATATATACAGTTTAAATTTTGGTAGATATTGACAAATTACCTTTATAAGAGATTAAATCAATCCATACTCCTATCAATAAGATATACACGTATCTTCTTTACCACCTTCAATACAAGATGATATACTTTTAAAAAAAATCTTTGTCAATCTGATCAGTGAGAGGTGGGATTTCTGTGTAGTTTTATCTTTGTTTCTCTTATTGTAAGGAAACTGAATACATTTAATATGTCTATATGTCATTTTAGCTAATATTCTGTGAAGTAGCAATGCCTAGCCTATTTTTCCTTTGGTAGTTTGTTTTTTTCTAAGAACACTTTCTATATTAGTGAAAATACATTTTGGTGTACAATATGCATTGCAACCTAGTTTTCCTCAAGTATTTTTTTTATCTTTGAAACTTTTTCTGGTATTTCCTTAGAATTTTGTGGAGTAGATGTAGAATTTTATGGAGTGAAATTTATAATTCGTTTTGGCATTTCAGATGAAGGAATATATTCTCCACTATAGGACTAAAATATTTCCCCCCAAGTTTTCATATAGAATCTTTATGGTTTTCTATTTTGCACTTTAGTCTTTGATCTGAAATACCTTTTGGTGTAGAGTATGACTTAGGAATCAAACATCACTTATTTTCCCAGATGATTATTCAGTTTTCCCAATGCCATTTTACAGTTCTTTAAAAGTTCTTTGGAATGTATGCTGTTTCTGAATTCTGTTTCAAGACTTTGAGTGGGAATGTAGTTGGCAGGGAGCTTGGGTATCCCAGATACATAAGCAATGAATGACTGCCATTGATTAGCCAGGAAATGAGTCCCAGGGGCAGGGGTAGAGGAGGAGTCTATTTTCATGTCTTAACCCCTTTCATGGACATTTATAGCCTTGAGAAGAATGGGTTGGCTTTAGAGTTAACACTCTTGGGGCCAAACCTCAGCAGCAAATGAAAACTTAGTTAGAATTGATAGCAAATAAGGCATAATGAACCCATGTTAAATATATTCTTTGCTATCTTGTGGGAAGGCCATTGGGTTTATAATGACTTATTTTTCCTACTATAAATTATTGCCTGATATTTCTGAGGAACTTTTTTTTCACCAAAATATCTGAGAGAGGTGATTTTTATCTCTAGAGGCCTTCACTCTGAACTGTTCCCTTTTTGTTTTTCCCCAAAGAGTGATTTACTATATTGGCTACATTTTTTTCCATAGTCAACTCTGTTATACTGAAATTCTTTGTCCTATGTCACAGTTGCAAATCATTTATCTTGGTTATTTTAGGAGAAAGATACTTTCCAATAAGATGTAGTCATTCTTTCTCATATACTTCCCCCCACACACACCCCAGCCACCGTCTCTCCCTGGGCCTATTTCTACATGAGGCTCTCAGATCATCAGTTTTTGACTGGCCAGTTCATTGACGTAAAGCTTCATCCCATATTTTCAGTTGGGTTGATCAGGCATTTGGTATTGTGCGAACACAGTAAAAGCATCTCTTCAACAAATGATAATCTGATCTCCAGGAAGAATGTACTGCTCTTAAGTCTTTAAATGGAAAATATGTGTGACAAGGGAACCATCTGAAATAAATATTTATTAGGAATTCTCACTTGGGAAAGGAGCATATTCTCTAGGTCAGTGGTTCTCCAGATAAATGGGATAAAAAAATACCTGGGAGCTTGCTAACCATGCAGATTCCTGGATTCTAGCTGCAGGGTATATGATACTGCAGGCTGGGTGATTCCTGGGAACCAGCTCCTCTGGAGATTGTGTTGTATGTTGTCCACAGAAAATACTTAGTTGTTTTTAAACAAAGCGTGCTTCCATGGTGCTGGTTTTCAGCAAAGTAAGTTGGAGCCTGAAGTTGGCTTTGGACCTATGCCCTCATGTTCCTTGCATGTGTTTCTCCTCTCTTCTTGGACAGCAATCTCCTATCACTTTTAGTTGCATAGCCCTGCTCCAAGGGCTTTGGGTTATTGCCTAGCAGCTTGTCTTTAGGCCTCTGCTCCTTACCATGGTTTTTCTCTTGGCCTGTCTTCATCCTGAAGCAGACTGTCTTGTTGTGTTAGTCACTTTTTATTGCTGTGACCAAAATAACCAACATCGACAACTAAAAGGAGGAAAAGTTCATTTTGGCTCATGGTTTCAGAGGTTTCAGTCTATGGTTGGTTGGCTTCCAGGCAGAAACATAATGGTGGAAAGAAGTGGTGGAGGAAGCTTCACAGCTTATGACAGCTAGGAATCAGGAGGGTGGGGAAGGCCAGGGACAAGATATAGTCCACAAGAGTACACCTCAGTGACCTATTTCCTCTAACCATGCCCACCTGCCTATAGTTTCCACCTACTCCCTGTAGTCTATTCAAATGATTAACCCCTCAAGTGGATTCATCCACTAATAAGGTTAGATCCCTTATTATTCAATCAATTTCCAATAGCTCCACCTCTGGACATTGCTACATTGGGGACCACTGTACACTTTGAGGGACAGGCTTTTGGGGGAGATTTCAGATGTAAAGCCTAACACTTGTCTACCATCCCCTGAGCATCCTGATAAGAAACTAATGGCTCATTCTACAGGACATCATTCTGCTGAGCTCAACCAGTATTCTTGGAATTCCAGCAGGTGATAATTTAGTTCACATTTAACAAATTTCTGTTTGGTAGGTGTGGGGGATAAGATGATAAAGACCTCAGATTTTGTCTCCAAGAAGTTCATATTCTCAAGAAAGAAGTTGGCAGACTTTTAAAATAAAGGCTCAAATAAGAGCTGTATGATCTCTGTCATATCTACTAAACTGCCATATGAAATTGAAACAACCATAGGTAATACATAAATAAATGACAATGGCGTGTTCCAGTAAAATTTTATTTATAAAAACTGTGGGTCCTGGGACTACAGGAAAGTAATTAATTGCATATATTATGATGTGGCTGGAATCGAGGCGAGGACCAGGGGTAACAATTTTGCTTCATCTCAAGGGCCAGCTCTGATCAATTTGAAGTATTTGCCTAGAGTACTGGGCTCATTCATTCATTCATTCACTCAACAAACGTTTCCATCATTAGTGCCTCTATGTTCCAGGTTTAGTGGAACGTGGGTAGGGAGTTGAAGCCTTAGGACTACATGTTTGCCATCCATGATCTATGTCTTTAGGATACACAGGTGAATAAGGATTAGCCTACGTGTACAATCTCATAGATACAAGGAGCTCGCAGTGTTGCTCTGACCTAGCAAAGCTGGCACCATTGGGCCCCTTTCACAGATGTTAAAGGGACGTTAAATAGTGTGCTAAAGATCATGCAGCTAGTGAGTTACAGAACAGTGGATTCAGCCCATGTCTCTTGCTCATAAATCCAAGATCTTTTCACTACACTCTAGTTGCTTTTAATAATGATTTATAGTGCAGAGGTCATGGTTTGAACTGTACTGTAAACCAGAGGTCAGTAACCTTTAAAAAGTGGCTTGCCAAAATTCCAGTCCCTATTCTTTTGACATGCCTAGACAAGGTCAGAATTGGAGCAGATCATGACAAGCTTGTCCCCAAGTGGTGTGAGAAACAGGATGGTTGAGCTTATGCCGTGTGTATGTGTGTGCACGCAAGTTCCTGTGTGCGTGTGAACGAGTCACCTTACTGAAGCCGGGATCCACGAAGTCCCTTCTGAGTTGTGTTGCAACCAAAGAACTTAACTGAAAAACCAAAACTGTCAATTCAAAACAACTTGAGTTCTTTTTTTAAAAAAGTTGTTCATTGTTAAAAACATTCAATTCAACTTTATTTTTCAAAATTGTGTGTATTTAATTTATGCAACTTGATGAGTTCTTGGATAAGTTTATACGAAACTGTCAACCACCATCAAAGCCATGAACATCCCCATCATCTTCCAACACTTTCTCTAGCCTCCTTTTCTCCTCTCCTGCTTCGTCCTTTCTGTGGCAAGAGCACTTAATATATAATCTCGCTTTTCAAATTTTGAGTATATATTATGGGTAGGTACAGGCACCATAATGGAAAGTAAACCCTCAGAACTGGCTTCTCTTGCACAACTGAAACTTTGCGTCCATTCGCCATCATTCCAACCTTTCCCTCAAGCTCCTGGTGACCAATGCTCTATGTTTCTGTCCGTCTGACATTAGATTCCACAGGTGAGAGAGATCATACAGTGTTTGCTTTTGTTGTTCTGGCTGATTTCACTCAGCATCACGTTCTTCAGCTTCCCTCACGTTGTCTTAAGAAGCGGGATTTCCTGCCCCCCGCCTCCCCCATGTCGCGTCCAGTGTTTCTCTATTTCTCTTATGTTTCCCATTCCCACCTCCCTTATTCATCAGCATCCACTAATCAGAGAGACTATTCGGCATTTGGTTTTTGGGGATTGGCTTACTTCACTTAGCATAATGCTTTCCAGTTCCATCCATTTGCCTGCAAATGCCATAATTTTATTCTCTTTTATTGCTGAATAATATTCCATTGTGTATATGTACCACAGTTTCTTTATCCATTCATCTATTGAAGGACATCTGGGTTGCTTCCACAGTTTTGCAATTGTGA